>CM077234.1:18794267-19294267 GCA_039654775.1 Spinibarbus caldwelli
CATAAACAAATGTAAGCAATAGCAATGGATTTAATACTTTTATATGTTGTGGTATAAGTTTGTCTTACTGTAAAATGTTCCATGTTGTCTGGTGAAATTACAGATCTCAATATGACCATATCAACAACTCAAACTATTTTTTAAATAATAGTTAACTTGAAGTTATCCCCTCATGTAAATGTCAGTTCCTCGCTGATCTATTGCTAACTTTAGCTCTTCATTTCAGTCCTGTTAGGTGTTTTGTAAATTATTTTTTTCTGACATTTTGAAAACAAGTGATAATTCATTGGGTTAAAGTGCACAAGCTTGACCTGAGTATATTTCTGAAAATCTGGTATATCCTTTTATACAATAATTTAAAGAGCAAAACTGAAAGGCTCATTTACTTTACGCCGTTTCTGAAGGATCAAAAGAAGCATTAGCAACAGAAACATACATTTCCACATGACCAGGCAAGACAGAGATAAAATCAATGCACAGTCAGTTTGTCTCAAAGCTCGAGATGCTGTATTTAACATTTGTTGATCAAATTTTCAGAATAATGAATGCATCCTCTGAACATTTTAGATCACACAGCAGAACGGGAAGATAAGTGGAAGCTTGACAGAATGAAAACATGAAAAAACTGAAGCAGACAAGGAGAGGATGAAGGGGAAGCTGATGAAGAAGGTGGAGGATGGAGAGGTAGATGGGGAGCAGGTGCACACACTGGGATGACAGGTGATCCTCCCTTCCTCTGTGAAGAAGAGCAGACGGGGTAGACGCTGGGGACCAAGCCCTATTTGATCTGAACCAAACTTTTTGGTCCGAACAGAGGAGGAGAAGCTGCAAGGAGAATGATGCATTATCTCCACAAGAAACCTCTCTTATGATCCATGTTTTCATCCTCTGATATACGCACTGCCTTTAATGTGTTTCAAAAGCAGCATTAAAAGAATATTTGAGGACATCTGTGTGTTTTTGTCAGTTAAAATGATTTTGACTTGTCCTGTTTGAAATAAACAGGAAATACATTTACAGTAATACACTTACAATAGAAGGCCAAAAAATATTGACATTTTGAAAAATATTACAACGCCAATTTGAGCTGTGATATGATAAACAATTCAATATTTTATATTTCTGCTTTCAGATATCCAGACTAGACAATTATAAAGAGGCATATATGCTTAGAGAAGTCCTACCTCCAAAGATCATATTTTTTTTTCTTTTATCACAATGAATGTTTTAAACAATTCTACTAATTTGCTTAATTTTTCCTTTTTCTAATCAAAATGTTTCAGTCAAAACGTTTTTTTTAAAAAAAAAATTGTTTTAAAGGGGTCATGAAACAGTGAACTGAAATGTTCTTTTATATTTACACATATAGATGTTACTCTGCAATAAAAACATACTGCAAGTGTCAGAACCCAAAACATTCTCCCAAATTTAAGATATGAATTATTGTTTTCTATTCTTTTGAAATGCCAGGATTCAAAATCGGGAGAATGGCAATGTCACAATTTCCCAATTTAATTTATATTAAATTAAACTGTGATATGATAAACATTTAACATTCTATATTGCTGCTATTTGGATATCAAGATTAAAATAACAAACGCCTTGTCGCTGTTCTTTGTCTAGAAAAGTTGTCCTAAATCAAAAGAAGGATTTAGACAACGAAATATTTACTAAATAATTCATTCAGCAGGTACAAAGGATCTTTTGAAATATTTACAAAAGATTCTTTGTACCTGCTGCGATTGGATTTATTAATCAAATGGTTTTGTATGGTGGTCTTTGTTTGTGTTTTGTGATATCTGTTTGTGTCTGGTATTGCTGGTGTGGTCAAAGACAAATTTCAACCATGGTTGATAATAAAGTTTTATTGTATTGTAATTCATGTAGTAGTAGATAAGCTTCAGAAAAACAGTCTTTGAATTTGTAATTTTGTACACTTGAATCAATTAAGTCACATGAGCATATATTTTTTTTTCCAACTCAGTAGTTCAATAATTCTTTGCCAGAAAAAAAAAAAAAAAACGTTAACTTAAGTTCAAGATAAAGGGATAAAGTTATTTTTAAGTGATCAAATTAATTAGCCTCTGTGACAAAATGCCCAGGAATTTTGTTGCATTAACATATTTCACCCCAAAATAACCAAAATACCCTTTGAAATATTTGCTTACTTGCTGCAGTGTAAATGCATTTGACATTTGTTTTTACAAGCTGAAGAACAAATTGAATTCATTGTCACTGGTAATCAAAAACATGCTGCATTTGTGGTCCATAGACATTAATTTGAAAATCACCTGAAATATTCATTAATTTGAAAATAAACTGAAAAATTCCTTTAACTGCTTCATTTGTACAGACAAGTGCAATGTGAGATGCACATACTCATGTCTGTTTCTTCATAGGGTTCATTAAGAGTGGCCTCTGTGGCTAAAACAGCGGACAGCAGTAATGATGTTTTCTTTGGGAAGTTTAGTACAATTAGCTTATGGCTATTATCAGTTGAAGAGAGAAAGTTGCCAAGGTAATGAAGGTCAGTCATAATAGTGGCTGTAGGAGTGCCCCATATTCCCTCTGTTTTTGATGGTTGCAGTTTGTTTGATGAATGGACCTTATTATAATTTAGACATCTGATACATCTAGGGGAGAGAATGTTTTATGCTTCACTTGATCAGTCTAAGGCATCTGTTAGGGGACAAAAAGTGCACCTTTCCTCTCTTAGAAATGTTGGGTCATAATGTGGGAGGCTTAGGTGCCATATAGACCATGTCGTTTAATGCTTTAGTGGACACATGCTCGAATACCAAATATTTACTCTTGTCTTAAGAATTTAGGCAACACTTGCATCCGTTAGTTTTATACCGAACACTCGTCTTTAATCTTTTTTTTTTCATTTAATTAAACAACCTGATGCTTCTGCAGGATGGCCAGAAATGAACTGAAATCTGAACCCCCAGAAAGCTCTAATTGAAAAGTTAATTGAAAATTACATTTAAAACTTTAACAAGTCCATTTAAACAATTTTTTTTTTTATTATTGAAGACACATATTAAATTTAAGTTTCAGAAAATTTAAACAAACTAAATGAGCTACGCTCTAGGCAAAAATACATAAAATAAAAATAAAATTTTAATATGTGCTCTTCTAATGAATTAGAAATCCAATTAGTTTTGTCTTCAAAAAATAGTCATTTAACACAAAATGATCAAGTTAACTTATTTTATAAATGTATGTGAATGCAAAAAATTCAGTGACAAAATGTTCAAGAATGGTTAATGTGTTTCCACAGTTATTAACATCACAAATCTAAATTTTAATGTACATGTGGTAACACTTTATTTTAAGGACCAATTCTCACTATTAACTAGCATAATTGCTGTTTATTAGTACTTATAAAGCACATATTAATGTCTTTTTCTGCATGACCATATTTTAGATCCCTTAATCCAACCCCATATCTAAACTTAACAACTACTTAACAACTGTTAACAAGCAGGGGTTCACTGAGGCAAAAGTCATAGTTAATAGTTAGTTAGTAGTGAGAACTGGACCTTAAGTTTTACCAATGTATCAATCTCTTGGTATTTTTTTCCTCTTTTGGAAAATAAAACTTTTTTTTAAAAATTAAATATAAATATATATATATTTATATTTAATTTTTAAAATATATATATATATATTTTTTTTTTTTCTATTGCTAATGGGGCAAATGAGAATGCAGAAAATATTTATTTGTAGTAGTTTCCATTCACCGCTATATAATTTACTCAAATATAAAGACTTCTGAGAACCCTGGAAATGTGAAAATAGTGCCTGGAGTTGCTTTAAGTAATTTGACATAAGCTGAATTACAGCAAAAGTGTATTTCTTTATTTCAAAACATGTTGGTTACTTTTATAATGCTTGTAGATGCTCTTAAATCCACATGACACATTCACAGATTTCTGCTGATTTCCTGGTAAAATCAGAGCAGAATATGTGGAAAAAGACTCCATCTGGATCTAATGGTCTCTGAGGAAGAGTTTGTTTAACTAGTTCATCTGGTTAAAAAGCCTAATATGCAGACAAACAATCCAGATGACTTGTGTGCTGAGGAGACAGGCTAACACACAGGTTTGAAGCAGTTTCTTGTGAGTCTCTTCCTCTTCAGCCTCCATTAAACTCATTCCCCACTTCCTCCTGTCTTTCTCTAACCCCCACCAGCATTTACCTCCCCCCCTTCCCTCTAGTCATTCCACCATCACATTTTCTGCTTGGTTATTGGAGCTGAACATGATTCAATCAGAGTTGCTGATGAAGAAAACATTTTTTATTGAAACGGGGAAAATGGAAACAAAGGAACACATCGAGTGAAAAGGTGCATCTGGAAAACAATAGCCCAGATTTCAACCAAGGGATGCTGCAAGAGACCGCTGGGGTTTGCTAGACTCAAAGAGTTTATTTTATATTAAATCTGTGAGTGAAAGGCCTTATGTTCGCAGTTTACAATATAAAGTCTCTCTTGCATTGACACCATCTTGTTTTCACCATTTATGTCAAAGTCAGTTTTATTGTCATTTTTTTTCTTTGTAGGGCAGATAGAAGAAAAAACAAAACAAAACAAATAGTTTCCCAGGTAACCTTGGTGGAAATATTCAGCCTTTAGAAATACACAATTGCAACACCGTAGCAGAATGTCAAGGACAATACAGACATGAGGGACTATATATATATATATATATATATATAGAGATAGAGAGATAGAGAGAGAGAGAGAGAGAGAGAGAGAGAGAGAGAGAGATTATGTGTACTAGCAAATGGATAGTGCTAAATCCTATAACAATGACATAAAATGAAAAAGTTCAAATTTTTGAAACTGCTGCATTAGTGATAGCCACCATCTTGGATCCTGATTTGTTTTATAATCATATTTCACATTTAGTGGAGAAAAAGCATAAGTTTGATGGGGGTGGAAGTAGCATTTCTGTGCATAATGTAATATCTTTTACAAGAGTCGATCTGTTAACTAATTTGTCCAGGTTATATATAGTAATCACAGCAAAAAATGTATTTGTTGAACAGTGAGTTTTCATACAAAGGGCAAGAGGCAAGAATTCGGTTCGAATTCATCATCGATATATCTTAATGAGGGGCATTAATAAATGAGGGGAAGCGGCAGAGTTCAACAATCTCTGTATAATGATACGAAGAGCAAAGAGCTTTCTTGCATTCCCATTTGAAAAATTAAACCTTGCCAAAATCACTATTTTCCTTCAGGCGGCTCATTAAACGTGTTGCTGTCCACCTTGCTCGCTTTTTTAATCAACCTCCCTCTGTTACTGACTCGCAACAAAGGGGGGTGGATTTAAGAGGGCGCCATCAATGAGCGGCCCTCCCCTACAGCAAGGAGTTTCGCTGGATGAAACGTCTGAGTGCCAAGGTAATTAAGACTCTTCTTGCAACTGCAGACTTTAGTGGACTCTTCAGTCATCTCAGGAGAAGTGTTACTGAAGTCAGGAGAACAAATTAATCATGGTCAATGTCAAAAAGAGAGTGCTAGAAACGTTGGCCGTACTTTTAAAGTTGAGTCATCAAATGTGATGTAATGCTCCATTTTGACAATTTATATCGAATGTTCAACACTGGAAAATGACCGGATTTCTGAATCGACAACAGGGAAGATTTCTAGACCAGTAGTCAGTATGACTTTGAAATGTACTGTTTTAAAAGGGTGACAATTCCTAGTTTTCCAAATGTGGTTTTTGTGAGTTAAAAACTGGATGTAGAATTGAAATTACTGTTGGCGCCAATAGCCTCGTGGTTAGTGCGCCGACATACAGCGCAACTGCTCTCATGGTGATCAGAGTTTGAATCCTGTCTAGCGGTCCTTTGCCAATCCTGCTCCCCTTTCTCCACCCAATGCTTTCCTATCTTCTCTATACTGTCCTGTCTGAATAAAGTCATAAAAAAGCCCATAAATCATGCTATATACATATGCAGTGTCTAATCTGTTCATAACCTATATCTTTAACTGCCACATCAGATTTCAGTTTAATTTTGAAAAGTTAGTAGTAATGTCTTGACAAAATGCTAAATCATCACATTCATTCATGAGATCTGAGACACAGAAGAGAGAGAAGCATCAAGCACACTCAATGTCACTCACAAACATCTTTAGGACGTGCCATTCATCTTAAGCAATCTGGTTCAATAAAATGATTTGCTGACTTCCAAGAAGTTCCTATTGTACAGTTTGTGGTTTTATTTGTGGTGAAATAAATGTTTATTTAAAAAGTTTTTTTTTTCATTCTAAAATAAAATTGCAGTCATCATTTACTCACTCTCATGACATACTAAACATGACCTTCCTATTTTCTGCAAAACATGAAAGAAGATATTTTGAAGAACGTTGGAAACCAAATAGATTCGGCTCCCGTTGACTTCCAATGCATTTTCTGTCTATATAGTGAAAGTTGAACAAAGGGAACGGAAACTATTTGGGTACCAACATTCTTCAAAATATCTTTTTATGTATTCCACAGAAGAAAGAAATTCATACATGTTTGGAACATGAGGGTGAGTAAATAAAAACAGATTTTTTTTAACGTGTCTTTAGTGCAGACTTATTTGGTCTAGTTTGATGCTGTGATCATAATTGAGACCCTCATTGTGTTTTGGCCAGTTGAAACCCACTCTTTCTTGATTTATTGATATCTACCGGGGTGTTAGGACTCACAGGATGAGCACACCCTGCTGGCCTCACTAACACTCTTCCAGCAGCAACATCAGATTTCCCAGGAGGTCTCCCATCCAGATACCGATCAGACTCATCCCTGCTTAGCTTCAGTGGGTGTGCAGGTAATAGCTACAAGTTGATAGCTGCTGGCTTGTAGTGAGGGGCTCCTCAAGTGTCCTATACACCCCCCATACATACAGTAGTTTTCCAGTCTTAAAACTTGGTAGTGCTTCCATGTGGACACCAGCTTTATTGTATTTTACATGTTTTTATGTGACCTTATGTTTATATTGCAGTGCTTTATATCAATTTGTATGTTTTATTAACCAATGGTACAATGACTTCGCAATGCTTGTCAAGTAAAAAAATAAATAAAAATCAAGTGTGACCACAGCACCAACTGGGATTGGTCAAGTAAAGCTGACAATACACAAGCTATTTTTTATTGAGTATTTAATGAATTTTTAGTGTATCAAGTCAAATTTTATATAATTTTAGAAAAAAGTCTGATTTCTGTCAATAAATTTATTTATTTATTTTTTTTGTATTTTACCTTCTACATTGGTCTATTAATAAATTTTTGTGTTTTATAATTGTTTTACATTAATTAAAGCCTTTATAACGCATTAAATAAAGTATTTTTAATGCATTAATTATGCCTTGTAATTGTAACTATAATACATGAAAATACTTATCTATTCATTGAAAGTATAATGCATTAAAACACATGACAAGCAACCATTTTCAGATGTAACAATCTGCAAATATTATAATGCATTTTACTTTTGCTTGCAAAAAGTTTCCATTACCTTTGCGATACCTTTATTATGATGCATTAAACATAAAGGCTTTATGTAAAGTGTTGCTGAAAAGTCTTTAGGGTAGGTTCCACAGTGTGGCAAAAGGTCAACATGTATTTAATGAACTGTATCTTTTCCAAACTGCATTAAAATACAAATAGCTTTTAGCTTGACAAGCTACAGTACATTTTCAAAGAAGCTTACCCAATGATACTTTGAAAAACACAGTGTCCTGAGACTTAATGTTGAAAAATATTGTGCCTTTCCTCACATTTGAATTGCACGCTTAGCACACACACACACACACACACACACACGCACAAACAAACACACACACACACACACACACACACACACACACACACACACACACACACACACGCACACACACACACACACAAATAACAGAAATGCTTTACTACACATTATGTGCAATGCATTGTTAAGCAATGCTTAACAAGAAAATGTATTATGCATAATAAAGCAGGCCGATCACATTACATGCACAAGTGGTCAGAAGTGTCAACACTGTGATTTATATTACATTTAACTCATTCTACATGTATGATTAAGCTGCATCCGAATACGCATACTTCCCTTGACAGTAGGCAAAAAACAGTATGTGAACAGAGTTGTATATCTGAATCCACAGTATTCATAAAACAGTAGGCAAGTACTCTGATGAGATTCTGAAGTGTGCATATGACACTCTACTATCCCATGAGGCCATGGGAGAGAATTTGTGAATTGCAGTGAAGCGATGCAACTGACACTATAGGTCACATGATAATGATAACATTATGAATGTAGTAGATCTGGATAATAATCATACTATGTAATACTTCTTTAATGGTTGCAAAGTAAGCACTTACTCAAAAGAAGTACCTACACAGAGCGTATGCAATTTCAGACACAGCCTATGTATCTTATAGTGAATGGCTTTAAATCTGTCCCAGGAAGCTGTAGACACAACTGTCGGTGCAGTCAAGCACGCAGGTGCAGCGTGAGGGAGTTATTGCAATTAATTAAGCTGGGAACAGATGAACTCTGTGTGTGTGTACAAATGTAAGTGTGTATGTGAGTGAAGACACAGAGGAGTGAGCACTAATTAATTAAGTCAGGTTTTTGCAGAGGTGTAATCAGATGGACCTCATTATGTATGCACTGCCCACATTCAGAGTCAATCATGATATCCTGCGCTGAAGCTAACCTATGATGTCCAAACCATTCATTACAGGAAGCTCCATGTGTTTGATCCTGCACAGCATTACACAGCAGTGCTAAACCACTGCAGAGGCACATGTTCAAAAGATCTCATGTTATTGGGACTATTTTGTTCTGTTTTTCTCAAGCTACTATAATTTTTACTTTACATTACTTTAATTTTAGTCATTTGGCAGACGCTTTTATCCAAAGCGACTTACAAATGAGGACAACAGAAACAATCAATTGTAGTATTAAAACAACTAAAACTGATCCAAAACTAAAAGCTAAAACTTTATAAATAGTATATATACACACACATTAAAAAAATTAAATAAAAATGTGATATGCATATGATAAAATTTCTAAATTTAACATTTAAATGAAAACAAAATAAAGCTACAAACTGTTCAAAATATTAAGAGAACAAAAGGTATAAGAGTGTAATAATGATTCTAACATAAACCTAAGCCAAACACCAAAAACAACTACGTGTATGTACACACACACAGACATACTGTATATGCACACACACACACACACACACACGCACACACGCACACACACACACACACACACACACACACACACAGATATCCATAAATTCAATATTATTTCATTTCCATGTAGTTTGTTGAAGTACTAAAATAACTCAAATTAAATAAAACTAAAACTTAATAAATAACTTATACAGACATAATAGGAAAAACTAATAAAATGACAAACATAACTACAACTGTAACTAAAATTAAAATAGATAACATATACAAATCAAACTACATTAGTTTAACAGTAATCCTAAAAAAATAACTGTGCCAAACATACAAGTAAGAAATGGTTATAAAAACTGAAAGAGAAGTGAAACAAGTAATAGGAATTTTTAATTTAATTAATTAATTTATAATGTGGTTCTTCAACCTTTACAGATTTTCAGCCAATCCAATGACACAATGAAAAGCGGTGGGTTACGACCGATCTTGGTTCTGCGAGTTTTGAACCGTGCACTTCACAAGATGCTGTTCAAGATGTTGACGCAGAAACACATTTTTGGATGCGTCCGTCCCCTAGATTGGTTTGCAGCGATCGACCTGAAGGATGCATACTTTCATGTTTCGATTCTCCCGCGACACAGGCCATTCCTGCGATTCGCGTTCGAGTGTCGGGCATGTCAGTACAAGGTCCTGCCCTTCGGGCTGTCCCTTTCGCCTCGCGTCTTCACCAAAGTCGCAGAGGTGGCCCTTGTTCCCCTTAGAGAACGGGGCGTGCGCATCCTCAACTACCTCGACGACTGGCTCATACTTGCACAGTCTCGAGAGCAGTTGGGCGCACACAGGGACCTGGTGCTCAGGCACCTCAGCCAGTTGGGCCTTCGGGTCAATTGGGAAAAGAGCAAACTTGTGCCAACGCAGAGGATCTCTTTTCTCTGCATGGAGTTGGATTCGGTCCAGCACGCCTCACCCAGGAACGTGCTCAGTCGGTGCTGAACTGCCTCAAGACTTTATCAAGCAGGACAGCGGTCCCATTGAAACACTTTCAGAGGCTCCTGGGGCATATGGCTGCAGCTGCGGCCATAGTTTCGCTCGGTCTGCCCCATATGAGACCGCTTCAGCACTGGCTCCATGGCCGAATCCCGAGGTTCAGATTACACCAGCCTGCCGCAAGACCTTCAGCCCGTGGTCAGATCTTTTGCTCCTTCGGGCAGGAGTGCCCCTGGAGCAGGTATCTAGGCATGCTGTGGTATTCACGGATGCCTCGGCCACCGGCTGGGGAGCCACGTACAACGAGCACACAGTGTCAGGGGTATGGACGGGTCCACAACTGCGTTGGGATATCAATTGCTTCGAGTTGCTGGCAGTACGCCTTGCCCTGGGTAAGGGCGCCTTCGGGGCAAGGACGTTCTGGTCCGTACGGACGACACTGCGACCGTTGCGTATATCAACCGGCAAGCAGATTACGCTCCCGTTGCATGTCGCAACTCGCCCACCACCTCCTCCTCTGGAGTCAGAAGCATCTGAGGTCCCTTCGTGCCATCCACATCCAGGGGTGTTCAATCAGTCTCGAGCGGCACTTCCTGGGGAGTGGAGACTCCATCCCCAGGTCCAGCTGATTGGAGTCGGTTCGGAGTTGCTCAGATAGACCTGTTTGCATCTCCAGAAACCACCCACTGCCAGTGGTTCTACTCCCTATCCGAGGCAACGCTCGGCACGGATGCACTGGCACACAGCTGGCCCCAGGGCCTGTGCAAATATGCGTTCCCCCCAGTGAGCCTGCTAGCACAAACTCTGTGCAAGATCAGGGAGGACGAGGAGCAGGTCCTGTTAGTGGCTCCATATTGGCCCAACAGGACCTGGTTCACGGAACTCATGCTCCTCGCGACAACCCCTCCCTGGCCGATTCCTCTGAGGAAGGATCTGCTTCTCAGAGACGGGGCACCCTCTGGCACCTGCATCCAGACTTGTGGAAACTCCATGTGTGGTCCCTGGACGGGATGCGTAGGTTCTAGGTGACCTGCCCCAGGAGGTAGCTCTCACTATCACTTGAGCACGAGCACCGTCCACAAGATGGGCCTATGCGCTGAAGTGGAACCTGTTCATCGAATGTTGTTCCTCTCACCATGAGGACCCCCGGAGATGTTCGATCAGAGCTGTGCTTTCCTTTTTTGCAACAAGGGTTGGAGCGTAGGCTGTTCCCCTCCACCCTTAAGGTGTACGTTGCTGCTATTTCCGCCCACCACAATCCCATATAGGGGAGGTCGGTGGGGAAGCACGATCTAGTCGTCAGGTTTCTTAGGGGGGCCAGGAGGTTAAATCCTTCAAGGCCTCCCTCCCTACCCTCTTGGGATTTGGCATTGGTGCTAAGAGCCCTACAAACTGCCCCCTTTGAGCCGCTGCAGTCAGTCGAGTTGAAGTTTCTCTCTATGAAAACCCTACTGTTGACTGCGTTGGCCTCGATCAAGAGGGTGGGGGACCGGCAGGCAATTTTGGTTGACGAGTCGTGCCTTGAGTTTGGACCGGCTGACTCCAGTGCAACACTGTGGCCCCGGCACTGGCTATGTGCCCAAGGTTCCTACCACTCCCTTCAGGGACCAGGTAGTGAACCTGCAAGCGCTGCCCCTGGAGGAGGCAGACCCAGCCCTAGCTTTGCTCTGCAGGTTCACTACCTGCAGCGGCTCACTGCGACAGTACGTGGATAGAACTCAGAGCTTCAGGACCTCAGAACAGCTCTTTGTCTGTTACGGAGGACAGCAGAAGGGGAAGGCTGTCCCCAAGCAGAGGATGGCCCACTGGATAGTGGATGCCATCACCTTGGCCTACGAAGCATAAGGTGTGCCCTGCCCACTCAGGTTGCGTGCTCACTCCACTAGGGGTGTCGCATCGTCCTGGGCGCTGACTCGTGGTGCCTCGCTAGCAGACATCTGTAGAGCTGCGGGTTGGGCGACTCCCAACACGTTCGCTAGGTTTTATAGCCTACGTGTCGAACCGGTTTCCTCCTGTGTTCTCACCTCAAACGGGCAGTGGCACTGAGAGGCCCGGCTCAGAGTCGGCTTGCGGCGTTCTTACGCCTAATTCTCCAGAGAGTTCCTTAAACAGGCAAACCCTGTTGAGTCCTCCAGCACTGCGGCATTTGGATGTAGCGGAGCGTCCGGCGCCAGGCCTTTCAGCCAATGAATTCTTGAAATCTGGTGTGAGGCTAATTCCCATATGAGAGACCCTGCTGAGATCCCATATGTGTATTCCACGGTATGCTTATTAGAGCCGTGTTTCCCCTGGCAGACCACGTTCTGCCATCTCTAATGATGCAGCCTAAGCCATTTCAGAGACTTCCATGTGCAATAGGGCTCTACGGGGTTACTTCACATGTCTAAATATCACTTAACCCCCTCTGGAGGAGGAGGTGACTCCGCAGTGTGCCTCTTCCAAGCAGAAGGGCACGCTTCCCAGTGTTATCCTAGTCCTACTGTTCGGGTTTCTCAAGGAACAACAGCAGTTGACCTTCTCTGTGTGGAGCCCGGTCCTATCGTCTGCCTTATAGGAAGGATCAGGAGGCCTACACAGGGCACTGGAATGGGCAGCTTCTGTGGCGCATTGGTAGGGATCTCAATTTCGTCGGTCATCCGACGTGACTCGGAGTGACCGACTGAAAGGGGAACGTCTCGGTTACGTATGTAACCCTCGCTCCCTGAAGGAGGGAACGGAGACGTCACGTCCCATCGCCACAGTCGCTGTACCACCGCTGAGCTGCCGGGTCACCGGCTCGGCTCCTCAGCGAAAGCATGAATTAATGCGGTGCATCTACTGCCTCTTATACTCAAGCTGTGATCAGCGGCAGCTGGATGCAATAATCGCATGCCAATGTCCATTGGCTCGTTTAGTTACACTCGAAGTGGATTGGTCTCTCTGGCGAGATTCCAATTTAGTCGGTCATCCGACATGACGTCTCCGTTCCCTCTTTCAGGTAACGAGGGTTACATATCTAACCGAGACGTTATCTATAGTAAATACTGGGTGCATCTCAATTGGAAGTCTGCATCCTAACAAGTCTGTATATTATGACATCAAGCTCTGTCGAAGGTCTTCTAATTCAGGATCCTTGGAAGGCAGCCTTTATTTTGTGTCCTTCATTCTGTGAATTCTGGAGGACGCGTTGTGTGTATTCTTCATGCCCTCCAGTCACCCACAATCCTTTGTACACTTTCCAATTCACAAAAGAGATTTGGTGGAAAATGATTTGGCACTGAGCTCCTCCAGTTTTATTGTGTAATACAAGACGAATAAAAAAGTTGCATTGAAGACATTGTTTTGTTTTGTTGCAAATTATTCACATAATGCTTACTGTTTACTCAAACTGCAGATTGTTGCAATTCACTGTATTACAGTCAGAAACCTTTATGATTTAGACATGAGAACTAAACCACCAATCCATCCAATCTCTTGGGAAAACAGTGTAAATTTTGTATGAATCTGTATAATGTGTGATTTTTAGAAAAAACAAAAAAAGATACAGGTCCACTCCTAAGCATAACTCTCACTGGGGTGTAAGCAGATCATACAAATTCATACAAATTAGCCACCAATTTGCCAAAGCGTAAAATAGATTGTAGTATTTATTTTTGAGGACGAGTCTAGCCTAGAAGCCTCAGACGGACTGGACTAGGAAGGATACAGCCAGAGGTGGGTAGTAACGAGTTACATTTACTTCGTTACATTTACTTGAGTAAATTTTTTGGGTAACTAATACTTTTAGAGTATATTTAAAAATGGGTACTTTTACTCTTACTCAAGTACATTTTTAGTGAAAAAACGGTACTTTTACTTCGTTACTGTGGGCGACGCTCCTCTCGTTACCTTAATGTAATACAAGTTAAAAATCCTTCAATTTATTCCAAACGCGCCGTCTACTTTTTTTCTGGGCAGTGAGCGATGCCCGTTCGCAAATGATTCATTCTTTTGAGTCAATTCTGTTCGAAGGCTTGATCAAACCAGTTGGCAGACCAGTGAATCGGTTCGCGAATCAGTTTGAATGATTCGTTCAGTTCTGCCGCACGCGCTGATCGTCTGAAGCGGTTCTCACTGAAGAGTTGTAACTTCAAGAGCGCTGAAGACGTGGCTTTGGATCTACAGTCAGTTGAAAGCAAATCTGCAAAGGTTATGGTTTGCTAGCTATGAAGATCTTTATTAGATGAACACCGCGTGTGCTGTCGGTTCCACAGGTAGAGATTCGATTACAGTACACGATACTATTATGACATTACCAGTTTGTTGTACATACTTACACATTAAATACAATGTATAATTTATTCATTAAATAAGCCGTCACAGAGTATGAAATGAACATCCGCCAAACCCGCGTTAGTTCCAGGAGGAATGCCTTTGCCTAGACACAATTAATATTGATATTTTCACAATATTTACGCTTGCAGAAATAAAGGCTACATTTGTTTACATTTTGCAGAACAGACGGAAGAAGATCCGTCAATGTGTATTTGTTTCGTTATGTTCAGATGTTCTGTAGCGGTCATGTGAGGAGTTTTCACTCTTCTCCGTGTCAGAGGTTATATACATATACATTTATAATACATAATTAATATACTTTAAAATATGATTTAATTCAATTCAGTGATGCAAATCAGAATTTTTAACAGCTGTTACTCCAGTTTTCAGAGTCATATGATCCCTCAGAAATCATTCAGATATATTGATTTATTACCAGTGTTGTTGAAAAAAAAACTGCATCTGCTGGTTAGGTATGTTTTGAAGCTGGGATGATGGTTTATGCTGGTCCTTAGCTGGTTTAAGCTGGTCATGTGCTGGTCATGCGCTGGTCATGCACATGTCCAGCTTAAACCAGCTAAGGATCAGCATAAACCAGCAAAAGACCAGCTTAAATCAGCTCAAACCAGCATCCCATGCTTCAAAACATACCTTACCAGCAAAAGCTGTTTTTTTTTCAACAGGGAACAGTTTTGCTGCTTAATATTTTTTGGAACCTGTGACATTTTGTTCAGGATTCTTTTATGAATAGAAAGCTATAAAAGAACAGCACTGATAATAAATCAGGCTGATAAAAATTCTGATTTGCATCACTGAAATAAATTACATAAAGAAAAAAAACATTAAAAGTATTTTGAATGGCAGTGTGTGTGTGTGTGTGTGTGTATATATATATAGAGAGAGAGAGAGAGAGAGAGAGAGAGAGAGATTTAGATAAAATTTATGTATCTAAATAAAAATAGACTATTTTCAGTATATGATCCAAAGTAACTAGTAACTAACTACTTGAGTAGTTTTTTTATCCGATACTTTTTTACTCTTACTCAAGTAATTATTCAGACTATTACTTTTACTTTTACTTGAGTAAATATTTCTTCAAGTACTTTTACTTTTACTTGAGTACAGTTTTTGGGTACTCTACCCACCTCTGGATACAGCCTTAATTAAGAAGCACCCACAATATATTACATTGCTCTTCCAGGGATTGAAATTCGTGCTAATTTCATGCCTCTCGTATCACACCGCTGACTCTCTCTCTCTTGTTTCATACAAAAGCAACAGTTGCCATCTTGTGCCTTGCGCTTTTTCAATTAAAGTAACAATGATAGAGAACTTTACTTTTAAAATGATTATCATTGTAATATATCCAGCTATAATTTACCATTTATGCATTTGACAGATGCCTTTATACAAAGCAACTAACATTGCATTCAATACATTTACATTGTATATCAGTTCTTTGTTTCCTTGGAAATCGAACCTATAAACTTGATGTTGCTTGCACCATGCTCAACTACCTATTATTGCACTCCTGTTGCGGTTTATTTAGCAATAAGTTTATGGTTTACCATTGGTGGCTGTGTTTGTGTGTGTGTGTGTAAGATTTAAATTTATTCACATGTGAGGTGCTATTTCTTTCTCAGAGTAAAAGAACAGATGTGTTCTTAGTTGATCGTAATGTTGTTTGGTGAGGCGCTTTAACACACCTGGTGTGAACATTACAGTGTGTGACAGAAGGGAATGAAAAGTCAGGTGGCAGAGGCACTGTTTATTTCATCAGAGAACTGAGATATTGGCATGTGTAAAAAAATCATTGGGAATTTACAATTTCCTTCCATACTGTCACAATATGTACAATACAGTAATCTCATATGTACAGGTTAGTATTCACAGTACTGTGCTGGTGCTTGTGATCCCAGCATTCAATAAGGCATGAATATATTATGGAATTGCATCTTTTGTTGCTATTTTTTTAACTTTTGTTTATTTATATGCATTTTTAATGTTAATGTTTTGGATTTTTGTCAGTTGTAATGTATGATTATGTTTGTCCAATTATGTCTGTCGATTGTCACCATTATTGAGTTTTGTACGCAGAATGTTGATATGCATATTGGCTTATATTAGAAGATATCGATCACTGCTCACTCATTAGAAAATTCAATCACTAAAAACAAAATATAGTGCATTTTCTACATTTAATACTGCAACTAATTGTTCTATACTGGCTGGAAGAAAAATAACAACATTTTACACTATTATTGTTTTTACAGTAATTTATTAAGAAAATTAACCATAGTTAATTTATTATTAACCATTTCATAGTACAACTTGAAATTTATTATACGAAATTTCTATTACATCTGGTAAATTCTGTAAAGTTTTCACAGTGTATTTGCATGTGTGTGTGCATCAAACTCTTCCACTCCACAGACTCGTCACATAACTTTTCCTCCTGACATCCCTCCTGACTATCGCTCCTGACACTCGTCTCAGGTTGAGCTCCTGTGAGGTGGAGGTCCTCTGCTGGATCGACTGCCTCTCACTCATCTTTTCCCACCTACAGCATCTCTCTCAGTCTCTCAGAGATGCATATATGCAGATTTCACGTTATTTATGAAACACGGGATAAGGTCCCATCTCGCTTCAAAGCCTTTGTCAGCACTTCTTTCTCATTCTCTCTTCTGCTCCCACATCTCAGCGCAACGTTCCAGAAACCTTCTGTGAATCAAACGTATCTACTGCAGAAATGTTATAAACAGATAATTTTCTAAAACTCCAGCCAAATCTTAGATTAAGCAAATTAAAGTATAAGCCCACTCATTTAATGGTTTATATGATGCCATAAGTACTTAAAAAGTATTTCTATCATTTCACAGCAATGTATTTATTTTTCATACATTATTCATATTGTACAAACAGTTAGGCTACAGTTAGTTGCTGTATTTATCAATTAAAGATAAAACAGCTGCCATCTTATCTCACCTCTCTTTAACATACAGTATTCTTAGCTACATCATCTAAATATATATAACCTGCTGCTTAATTTGAGACAGCCCCCAAAAATTCAAATAGGGTTTAGCAGTATAACGCTCAGTATTAAGCTGTTGGCAGATATCATTGGCCTTCTGCCACTCTGTCATTTTGAAAATGGCACACAGCCCCTAATTGTGACACTTCAGACACGTTCTGCCAGGGATTTCCTACTGCTGTCAATTAAATGCAAATTTTAAATGTATGCTTAAATATATGGCTCACTCTAGATTTATTTTATACTTCAGGGTTATGTTTTATGTTATGTAAGGTAGTTTCACTAGAGTGCTTCTTGCTGCATGAATGCAGAAATGACTGAAGAAACAGCACAATGGTATAAAACTACACATATTTGTGTCTGTTACCACCCTCTGCTACATACAAAGCCAATAGAAATATTTGCAACAAAATACAGTATGTGAGAAAGCACTGTGAATTATTGAATCTAAAGACTGGATTGCATAAACTTTTTTAAAGTAAGGAAGTAATGTCTTAAGGGTTATAATTAAAACAGTGACACATAAATGCCAAAGACATTTACCAACTTGAGATATATTATGAAATTGATTTTAGATACTGTCTATGTGGAATATTACATCGGATTGATGAATGAAATGTAGAAAAGAAAAGAAAGTGCTCACATAAATGGAAAAATAAAGAGAGATGGCACAGAAAGATTGACTCTGTGTTATTTTAGCAGTATTTATGTGCTATTGTAGTATTTACTAATATTTTTTTTTAATTATCTGTTATTTAGTAATTTTGTTATGTACTTTTGGTATTATATATTTTAAAAAATGTATATTTGTATTTAGCATAAATTTATTTTTATTTCATTTTTAGTACTTTCAGTACTTCAATTTAAGCTTACTTTATTTCATTTTGATGCCAAGGCAACACATTCATTTCTAAGTCTTTTAATTTTAAGTTTAATTTAAATGTCTAATATTTATATTTTATTTTATTACATCTTTATTTTAATTGCTAAAAATGATTTTTAATAGCTTTAGTTAACAATAACAATGCTGGCTTGAATCTGGCCTAAGCAGATAATCTAGATTACAATCCTCCTTATCTTGACCTGGTCACATTTAAATGGATCAATTACTGCTGCTAACTAACATTTCTCAGTAGCTTGACATTATTTCAGCTGTTCTCAAAACAGTGTAGTTTTTCAGTAATAGGCAGCGTAGCCTGACAAAATGCCACATCACTGTTTTTATGTCACATTGTATTGCACATGTAACCCTTATTTTCTGCTGTATATGCTCCAGTCTCTTCCGCGTGGATAACATAAATAAAACACGGGTTACTAGGGTGATAATTCAAGTTTCTTCTTTTAATCAGAAGCATCGGCTTAACAGCATGAACAGCCGGACTCACAACACGACTCGCTTGCCTCTTGTTTTTTTTTTTTTTTTTTCCCAAGCACGCTCTGCCTTAAAGGGGCAGGCGCCCGAAATATCTTTATAACAAACATGTATAAACCTTTGCATGAAACATATGAAAATACATGGAAAAACTTTTCTAAATACATTCATCAACATTTCTTCTTTTTTTATATATAAACCACGAATTGACCAAATGTAAAATAGAATAATGAATTCAACATAAGGTTACAAATTCAACATAAGGTTACAGTCTTCCCCTGCTTAACAAAGAAACGTCCTCGTTACTCAAATAATGCTAACCCATTCACATAGCAACACAACTATCGTGACAGAACGCTGCACTTATGCAATATTGCATCAAAATTTGTGCATAATATTGGAATATACCAAATTACTTCATAAACAACCTTAGAACACATTGTTCATTTACTGTATCACACTTCTATAACACAACACCATTTGAAAACTTATGTGCATTACACAGTACAGTGAAAGCACCATGTACAGACAACTAATATGTACATAACTCATCAACAAACAAAATCTTTAAACTTTTCAGGTTTTTTAACCATGCGGCCACTACGGGTTAGCCGAGGTGCATCTGCTAAAGGCAATACGTCCCTGTCCGGGGCCATAGAAGCCACAGGGGGAACACTGAGACTTGGTACCCTGTCAGGTTCAGCAGTTGGATTTGAACATTCCGTCCTTGCATTAGTAGTTGTCGGTTTTTCAGTTTGGTTAGGCACATACGGTGGTGTAGAAGGTCGAAAGGGTAAAGCACCTGACAACGCAGTAAGAGGAACTACAGAAGGAGTCTCAGCACTACTGATCACAGAAAGCTCCGAGCCCGGAGGGGAAGTGGCAGGCAAATCCTTCTGAGGACCCTTGTAAGGTTTTAGGCGATTGTGATGAACCACCCACCTTCTTGACTCTGGATTTCTTGGATCTGCAATCTCATAAGTTACACCCGGACTGTCATCTTTGTCCATTCTCCTCAGAATTTTATATGGCCCTTTCCATTTAGGAGCCAGTTTATTCTGCTTTTGAGCCGGGTCATCCAAAAACACAAAGTCACCAGGTTTATGTGGGTGGAAAAATGTCTTTTTGTCATACTGCCGTTTCTGATTACGTTTAGCAGCAGTGGACCGCACAGCAGCATCTTTGAAAGCATAAGACAAACGTGTAGTCACATCACGAGCATAGTCTGCAGGGGTACCTGGCGTACAAGAAGTGACAGCAGGACTACAGTTCAGAAGGATTTCGGCAGGTAGGCGTGGTTCCCTGCCATGTGCAAGAAAAAAAGGAGAAAACCCAGTACTAGAATGAACACTGGAGTTATAGGCCAGTTCCACCTGAGGGAGATATTTATCCCATTCACCCCCACTTTCACAAATGTACTTGGCGAGTTGGTTTTTCAAAGTTCGATTCAATCTTTCGACCATACCATCACACTGGGCGTGGTAGGGAGAGGTACGGGTTTTCTCAATGCCCAGTTGACTGCACAGATGTTTAATCAAATCTGACTCAAACTGTCTACCTTGGTCCGTATGGATTATCTCAGGGACCCCGTGCTGCTTAATGTAATCCTCAAAAATACACTGTGCTACAGTTGTTGCACGCTGATCTTTCAAAGGGTACAGATTGACAAAACGGGTAAAATAATCCATCACAACTAAAACATACCTATTTCCAAGTGAAGTAACAGGTAGCTCGGTGATGTCAGCAGCAATTCTTTGGAATGGTCTTTCTGCATGAATTGACTGTAACGGGGCCCTTTCATGAGGAGTGGTAGAAGCACAGGACTGACAGGAAACACATTCAGCACAGAATTTCTGGATATCACGGGACATGTAAGGCCAATAGCATATTTTCCTGGCTCTCAACAAAGTACGCTCAGCACTCAAATGACCACTAAACTTCTCCCCATGAAAACACTTGAGAGCTGTTAGAATGAGTACCTCAGGCAAGACTACTTGGTAACCAGGTAGGCTATGAGGAGATGATTTCACTCTGCGACACAATACACCCTCTTGGACTGATAATTTGGGGAACTCATACCAGAGTTTCCGCAGTGTAGCAGGGGAATGTTTCAGTCTGCCTAATGGGGGTCTTTGATTACCATTCTCTTTCCAGTCCATGACAGTACTAAGACAAAAGTCAGCTTTTTGCTGAGCTTGTAATTCTGCCAAATCAACTGACAGTGTCAGAGTCATGTCAGGAAGAACCCCACCAACCAGTGGCACTTCAGTAGAAAAGGAGACTCTTTTAGCAGTGGTATGACCGGAAATTACACACTGCACTGCTTTTGTTTCAGTCACAGGTGAGCTAGGACGCCGTGACAAGGAATCAGCATTACTATGCTGCTTCCCTTCTCTGTACAGAATGGTAAAGTCATACACATCCATTTCAAGTATCCAGCGTGCCCTTCTACCGGTCGGATCATTATCAACTGCTGCCTTTTTAAGATTCAATAATGGTTTGTGGTCGGTAATAATCTTGAATGGGGCCCCTGACAAGAAATGTCTGAAATGTCGAACGGACCACACCACAGCCCAAAGTTCACGGTCATACGTTGACCATTTCTTTTCTGAAGGAGTGAGAGCGTGACTGGCATAAGCAATTACGCGTTCCTTCCCCTCCTGCATCTGTGCAAGCACTGAACCTACACAATCATGGGAAGCATCAGTGTACAGTAGAAAAGGCAATGTAAATATAGGGTGAGCTACAATGGGAGGAGTAGAAAGGGCATGCTTCAGTGACCTAAAAGCCTCCTCACATTCACTCGACCAATTGAAGACAGCACCTTTCTGGGTCAGAGCATGAAGGGGTGCAGCTACTACAGCAAAATTCCTGACAAACCTCCTATAATAGGAGCACAGACCAACAAATGCTCTCACCTCTGTGACAGTCCTAGGAGTAGGCCAGGACCGGACCTTGTCCAGGTTCTTTTCATCTGGGAGCAGACCCTGGCTGGATACAATATGACCCAAGTAGGACACTTCACTGCGAGCAAAATGACATTTTTTAACCTTCAATTTTAGACCTGCTGAACGAAAACGACTGAAAACCTCCTCAAGACTGTTAAGATGTTCACTGAAAGTCTGACTGAACACCAATACATCATCAAGGTAAACAAGACAAACCTTCCAATGAAGTCCACGAAGCACCAGCTCCATCAGTCGTTGGAAAGTTGGAGGGGCATTTGTAAGACCCATCGGCATAACCTTGAATTGATATAAGGCACTACCTGTATTGAACGCGGTTTTCTCCCTATCATTGGGGTCTAGCTCAACTTGCCAGTATCCACTGGACAAATCCATTGTGCTAAACCAACATGCACCTGCCAAGCTATCTAAAGCCTCTGAGGCTCGAGGTAAGGGGTACGAGTCTTTTACAGTGGCTGCATTAAGCTTTCTGAAATCAATGCAGAATCTGTAACTGCCATCTCTCTTCTTCACTAAGACGACAGGAGAAGACCAGGGACTACAACTTTCCTCAATTATATCATGGGAAAGGAGCTGCTGGACTTGCCTGTCTATCTCAGCTCGAATGTGTGGTGATGTTCTGTAAGCCCTCTGCCTAATTGGCGGTGCATCCCCTGTACGGATGGTATGCTTGACTAAATCGGTACGACCATAATCATAATCATCTGCACTGAAAACATCTGAGTACTTGGAAATCAGAGACTCTAGCTGAGTCTGTTCTTCTCTGTTTAGTGCAGACTGACTGAGGTCTACTTTGGGTTTTGGACAGGGCTCCATCTGAGTCTGTATTTGAGCTACTGTGGGTTCCAGCATTGTGAATTCTTCACCTGGTTGAGTGACTAAGGAATGAAACTCACCTAACCTTGTGCCACAGGGAACATGGCAATCCTCATTTGTCGGATTCATGGCTCGAACACAAGTCACACCTGCTTTTACAGATGTTACTGTACGTGCTACAAAAAGACCAGGTACTGACTGAATTCCAGGATCTAAAAGTCCAACATAATTGCATGTGAACTCTTTTTCCCCGATATTGGCCTGAATTTTCGCTAGAATGTTCATCTGTGACCTGGCAGGAATCAGAATGGGCTCTAAAGTCACAGCACTACTCCTAAGAGGGACTATTTCCTGCGAACACAAGAGAGGAACAGTCCAGTTCCACAATTTTAAATGATTCTCTCTGAGGTCAATTGCAGCATGATGTTTGCTAAGAAAATCCCACCCAAGGATAATAGGCTGTGTAGCATTCCTAACCACCTGAACATCATGTGAAAACACTTCCTCACCTAACCTAATAGTAATAGGCAACATACCCAGAGTGTCAAGATAGTCACCAGTCACAGATTTTGCCAAGAGGAAGGATTTCTGAATAGGCTTTTTTGTGAGAGAAGGAATTGACATTCTCAGTGTTTCGCTGATCAAAGATATTTCTGAACCTGTGTCTACAAATGCTTGTATGGCAATGTTCTCAATGATAGCAAAAACATAAGGTGTGGGACTGACAGGAATTACCAGTTCAGTTCGTTTGGGCCCACTCAAAGACTCAGCAGATACCTGGCCCATAGTACCTGCTACCAGCCGTTTCCCGGATGAGCAACATCCTCATCAACAAAACTGACATGATGATCACCAGATGAGGGTAGATGGTCAGTGGAAGATCGTATGCCGAATCTCTCGCCAGAGAACCTGCTAGAGGGCCATTCTGTCGTATGACGATCCTGATGATGAGAAGCCTGATGTAAGCGATGATCTCGATGATCAGAGGTTGGACGGTCATAATGATCACGGTGAGGTGAGGTCGAGCTGACACATTGGTTACAATGACGAGAAGTGTGGCTGGCATGATGAGCAGCATAATGTGGAGACAGGCTGGCGTGACGATCCCGATGAGGTGGTGATGGGCTGACATGACGATCTCGATGAGATGGTGATGGGCTGACGTGACGATCTCGATGAGATGGTGGTGGGCTGACGTGACGATCTCGATGAGATGGTGATGGGCTGACGTGACGATCTCGATGAGATGGTGGTGGGCTGACGTGACGATCTCTATAGCCCCGACGTCTGTCACCTTCTTGGTGGATGAAGGAGTAAGGCTCATCTTGACGATGTGGAGAAGATGCAGGTGACAATGGATATCTCCTAGGAGATGAGTGTGGAGAATCATGATACTTGTCTCTACCATGTTCAGGTGAGTAGTCTCTCTGTCTGGAGTACGCATTTTGCCTCTTCATTTGACTCACTTCCATCCTGAGAGCCTTCACATCAGCAGTCAATTGCTTTACTGCAGTCATGACTTCAGAAGAAATGTCACCAGGTGATGTGGTCTTTGTGGTCACCATAGCTGAAAACGATTCACTGGGTGCGGTTGTGAACAAATTTGGTGAAAGGCTGGTCTTTTGACTGAGAGGAGGAAGAGGCGCTAGTCTGAGAACTTCTTGTGCCCGTTCCCACTTACAAGCAATGGCTAAGGCTTCCTCTAGGCTAGTAGCGCCATGCTCGTGACATTTTGCTTGAAGAACAGGATCAAGTCCAGCTACGAACCGTCTAAATCTTTCCATGGCAATGGCAGACTCGCCATAATTTGGAAATGCTTCCAAAACCAGTCTTGTGATCTCAGCTGCAAATACTTCCAAAGGTTCTTTGGGCATACGTGATCGGGCATTCACAAAAGTTTGAAAATGCAGCAAAAATTGTTTCCTCCCAAAAACATCATTTAATGCTGTAACACACAGTTCATAGTTCTGTTGTATGTCAGGAGACAGGGAGAGCCAGTAAGCTAAAGCATCTCCACTCAACCTCGTAGGCAAAATGGCAGCCAAATCTTGCGTTTGTGCATCAGCACAGGCCTTAACCGCAAGCTCTAAACGGGCTTTCCATAACGAAAAACTGTCTTTATCCCTACCATCTCCATGAAAACAGGGTGGAAGATCGACTTTAAAGTGTAGCAATCTTGTAGTGCGATTTGCAGAAGTCACGGGCTCTCTGCGTTCTGCTGTAGATGCAGATTCATCATCATCATCATTCTCATTAGGGGACGAAGCACGTGCGTGAAGCACGCGAGAATCGGTAGACATTTTCACTGCGTAGTTGCTGTTTAACTTGTAATGAAGCGAGTGGTGAAGTCATCCACTTTAAGTAAACTGATGACTGGTATCTGTACACTCACCAGAACGCTTCACGGTGCATTAAAAAATGCGCCGTCTTAGTTGAATGCTTTAACCGAGAAACTTCCAGAAACTCTCGAACTTTAACACCGCTGCCACCAGTCTGTAACCCTTATTTTCTGCTGTATATGCTCCAGTCTCTTCCGCGTGGATAACATAAATAAAACACGGGTTACTAGGGTGATAATTCAAGTTTCTTCTTTTAATCAGAAGCATCGGCTTAACAGCATGAACAGCCGGACTCACAACACGACTCGCTTGCCTCTTGTTTTTTTTTTTTTTTTTTCCCAAGCACGCTCTGCCTTAAAGGGGCAGGCGCCCGAAATATCTTTATAACAAACATGTATAAACCTTTGCATGAAACATATGAAAATACATGGAAAAACTTTTCTAAATACATTCATCAACATTTCTTCTTTTTTTATATATAAACCACGAATTGACCAAATGTAAAATAGAATAATGAATTCAACATAAGGTTACAAATTCAACATAAGGTTACACACATATGGCTTTACAACCGAGTGAGCTGAGGCCAAGGAAGTCTACAAAACCTGTAGAAACAATAATTAAATACACTTTCTTAAACATCAACCCCTCTCACAAATGTAGCCTTGGAATGTCTGATTCATTTAATTGAATCAATTGTTATAATGGACACATTCGGCCCTGTGGACTTTTAGAAAATAAACTCTCTAAAAACATTTAATTTGTCCAGTAGAACTATTAAAATTGTCAAACAGTGAACATACATCACAGGAGAATTCTTTTTTATTTAGTTTTAAATTCACAAAAATACCTGTCACAGTGTTATTGCTGGCACATATCAAATGATGTATTATTCTTAATAACACGTTGAGGAAATGATTGCGGTGGACACACACACACAAAAAGATTTTGTGTTTTTGTCCATACAGTGAAGGTCAAGTGGTCCACAACAAGAATGTCCTATACATTGACTTTCATTGCATGGAAAAAAAATAAAAAATAAAAAAATAAAAGAGGCATTTTTTATTTTTGGGTGAATTATACTTTTTAAATATTTAACGTCAAACAGTTGTTTTTGGCTAAAATACGAGTCCTTTATCCATAATATTGCATTCTCTTGTGAAAAAGTTGTCTCATCTGAATCAGGAGAGAAATCAGGAGAGGACAACAGGAAACAAACTTTTTCACTGGAGGAAGCGTTATTATAAATTATGAACTACTTTGGCCAGAAGCAACAGTTAAAATGCCATAATAATAGATTTGTTTTTCACAAACACACATCTTTTCACATCACAGGATATTCATTGATGGGCTGAAATAGTGTGCTTGTGGATTATTGTGATGTTTTTATCATCTGATTGGGCTCTCACTCTGACGGCACCCATTTACTTCAAAGGATCCATTGGTGAGCAAGTCACGTAATGCAAAATTTCTCCAATTCAAATCTCCAAACAAACTCATCTACAAATTGGATGGCATGAGGATGAGTACATTTTTATTGTTGTTTGAACTATCCCTTTAAGTACATATGAAGTCATCTTTTCTATTAACTTCATCACTCCAGGAACAAGCACTCAGAGCGGTGATTCTTTTTCCTCTGCTCCTTTTTAGAATTCATTATGTAAAACTGTGTCCATAAATCTGATGTGCTAATACTTGTAAGATACATACCCTCTAATATCCCAACGCCACGCTGGCACATAATTTCTGAGCTGCATATTCAGAGTCCTCATATTCTTAGATACTAATTCATAACACCCAACAGTGTCTGCATAACTTCCCTGTTAATGCGACTACCTTGTTAGTGCGGCCAAAATGTCCTTCTTTTAGAGATATGCTCAGGGACTGCTCTTAATTAACATCAGGACATTTTGTTACCATTGATGGTTTAGAGAAAAAGAATTACCCGCGGATCAATTTCTGTGTCATTCCAATTAATAAGAGGTGCAGTAATAACCGGCCGACTATATCTTTACCCATATACTTCTTTCCGGTTTAATTAAGAGAATGCACTTGCTGCGGTTTCCAATGTGCCATAAGTCACACATGAACATGACGAGGGCTTGACAGCCTGTGGCCTTGGATGTGTTTAAAATGGATTAATGGGCACCTGAACACATGTGCTGCGAAAAGCACTGCCAATCAGAACGCAGCCCATGTGAAATGAGTGTTAAAGAGACCGATGTCATCAAAGCGACTCAGAAGACACTTAATACAGCAGTTTTCGCCAAACGATACAATGCTTACTGGATAAATTGCAACGATTATTTAGCAGGTTTCCAGAAATAGTGAAAAATATGCAACATTGACAGCTGTCAACTCTCAAATGCTGGAAAACTGGGAGTAGGATCGCTTAACAGACAGTAGCTAAAACACTTGGCAGTCTCCCAAGGTGTAAGACTGACTACTAAACATGAACTACTGAGAGAGCTACCCAGGAGAATTTAAGGCAGTCACACATTATATTACAGTTGCAAAGTGTGAAAATTCACTCATTCAGTGTGTGTGGTGGGTCAACAGCTGCAGAAGTTGAACTTGTGTTGCGAGAACACTCATGAAGAATGAGAGGAGATAAGAGTGAGGGAAATTATAGCTGTGTTTGCATCCTCTACACAGGTTATCAGCAACGATTTGGAGTCGCAGCATATTCGTCTGAAACAACAAAGGTTCAAATGCCAGCCTGCTCAGTCATCACGATGACATTTCACACGTATCGACTCTTTATCCATGTGCTGCTTCGTCCGTACGGCTAATCCTATTTCAATTCCCTTGTGTTATTGTTGCTTCATTTACACATTTTCTCTGGGTGATCAGTCTGAGCACCATTTTCACCTATGCTGGGCAAGGCGCATTTGCAATCTGATGACATTTCCTTTGTACTTTGATTATTTGCATGTTTATGCGGTCAAATGGCATGACTAAGGCTAACAGAAATTAAGTGTGCAATGATGATAAACGTCGGGTTAGTAATCACATTAACATGACCTGACTGTTACATGCTAAAAAGATACATGTAAAAAAAAAAAAAAAAAAAAAAAACATATACAAATTTGATTTATTTTCACATATCAACATCTTACATCCAATACTCAGATGTTGTGAATGCAGTCTAAGGGAGGAGTTGATAAATATAATATGTGACCCTGCACCACAAAACCAGTCTTAAGTCGCTGGGGTATATTTCTAGCAATAGCCAAAATACATTGTATGGGTCAAAATTATCAATTTTTCTTTTATGCCAAAAATCATTAGGATATTAAATAAAGATCATGTTCCATAAAGATATTTTGTAAATTTCTTACCGTAAATATATCAAATCTTCATTTTTGATTAGTAATATGCATTGCTAAGGACTTCATTTGGACAACTTTAAAAGCGATTTTCTCAATATTTAGATTTTTTTGCTCCCTGAGATTCCAGATTTTCAAATAGTTGTATCTCGGCCAAATATTGTCCAATCCTAACAAACCATACATCAATGGAAAGCTTATTTATTCAGCTTTCAGATTTTGCATGAATCTCAATTTTGGAAAATTGACACTTAAGACTGGTTTTGTGGTCCAGGGTCACATATAAGTATTATAATTGTCAGTAATGCTACTGTGTAGAGGCAAGGAACGCGGAGATAAGGAAAATGTGAATCACAGTCTTTAATATCCAAGGAAAGGGGTAATAAAAGGCAGGCAGGAGACACACGTAGCACATCAATGTAGACGTAACAACGGACAAAGGAAACCAGGAACAGACAACACTTAATATACAAGACTAAACGAGGGTAATTGACAAGACACACCTGAACCAATGAACGCAATCAAACAAGGGAGAAACTGGGTCATGGGGAGCACATGGGGAGAAAAACAGACAGTCCAGAGGCGTGACATATCACCCCCCTCCCGGAAGGCACGTCCTCGCGTCGCAGAAACAACATAGGGAGGGATGGATGGGAACTTGGGAGGAGGCTCAGGAGGAGGACGGACACCCGGGAGGGGACCGGCAGACAGAGTCCATGGTGGAGACGACGGGGGGGAGGAACCAGGGGCGATCAGAAGGACACACATCTCACAATGTGACTTTAAATCTAGAAATTTCAGTTTTGTTTCTCAAAATTCCAACTTCCTATCTCACAATTGTGACTTTACATCTCACAATTTCTACTTTTTTCTGCATAACTGCAACTTATATTTTAAGATTCATCTCACGATTAACTGTTGTATTTTTTACTCCGAGGCAGAAACAGGCTTTCATAGGACAGCGGATTCTGGTGAGTACTGAAACGTAACATTTGATATCTCAAACCAAATAAAATATTTTACATTACCATAAGCATGTGGATGCCCGAGCACCACGCTTGTTGAGCATTTGATGACAAAACCATGAACATTAATAAGAAGTTGGAAGGACTTCAATAACAGCTTCAGCTCTTCTGGGAAGCTTTCCATTACATGTTAAACATGGCTGGAGGGATTTGCTCCCATTCAGACACATGAGCCAGACAAGGTCAGACACTGATATTAAGCATATTTCACCAAAAAAAAAGTAAATTCTAAAAAGAAATTTAAGCTTTATTGAATAAATTCCTTAAATGTGTATTTGCTGTGAATAACAATGACTCGAGAAACCCAGACACTGAGAAAAATGCTTTAAACACCACCACATATTATAATCACACAGCAGTACAGGGTTAAAGGCCGGCCAATAAGGCAGCTCTTCGATGCCTCTGGGCAGGAAACGTCCTTCAGTTAAGTCACATGATCATGCGCCGGACCTTGACAAGTTTCTATCCGGCGCTGATGACTTTCATATACTCTCTGACAAACTCTGTCACCCTAACCTCGGAGACCACATGAAGGGAAGGAGTGTGGAACAAAAGGCTTGAACTCAGACATCACAGGCAGGCAAAGCAATGAAATGTCTGCCTCGACACTGTGATGTTCTGTCAGAGAGCGACACGTCTCCCTCTCCTCCTTCATTTGGCTCTCTATACCTCTAGCCCCTTTCTTCCGCTTTCTCTTCCACTCCTTGCTCTTTTGCTGTATACCCCAGAGCCGGCTGTCCTTCAAACTTATCAACGGGTGACGCAGTTGTGAGTGAGGTAATTAAAAGTCAGCCGTATATCTGGGGAGAGATAAGTGCATTGCGAGCAATGTGTAAAAATGTGGGGTCGGGATAATGAGGGGTTAGGGACTGTTGGGCTGGTTTTAATCAGGGGGACATTCACAGCTAATTGGAGATGAGCTGAACTGGCTCAACCTGGAGAGACACATCTACATGCTGCAGCTAACTGTCCCTCAGGACACATGGGGACGTCACCAGCCTCCCTACCCTTTCTTCTATCTTAATTGCCATATTGAGTTATGTTAATCATTTTCTTTTCTTGTTAAAAGGTAGTTTTCCCAACTAATTCAAAGTTGGCAGATGCTGTGTTGGGTGTTTGTGAGTTTCAAGACCCAGAGAGAAAATATGGCTAATTTGTAGCAGCCCCGGTGACGCAGGCACAACAACACACTGGCAGGGTTGGAGTCGATTGGCCCTAATGAGAAAGCCGAGGACAGATAATAAACAAACCTACAAAATGCAAATAACCAACTCAGATCTTAGTCAATTAGTTACAAACACAGGCCTTTGGTGTTTCGCCTTTTCATGCTGGTCCCTTTGCTAAGGTAAATCTTTACAGGGCTACAGCTGAACAGGCATATTTTTATCTCCAATGTAAAACATACAGTTCGTCGTACTGTTATGACTCCAAATAACTTGTCGTTTATCACTTGCCTTCCTCTTTCACAGATACATAAAACCTGCATAACACACAGCGCTGTAATTGTCCTTCATGTGACTTACGCAAAGAGAATCACAAGCACTTGGACACGTTGCAAATGTGGAGGCCAGCATCAGTGCACTTTTTCTTGGCCCGGAGACAGATCTTTGTGTGAGCTGAGAGAATATTTAGAGCGTCCAGACATGACCAAAGTTCTAATGATCAGTCTGCAGCTCACCTTGCCTGCGGCCTGACAAATAAACGTCACCCTTATTATTCTGACAAATGTCCTTTGTCATCTTTCTGACACATGCTCCTTCTGCAGGCTAGGAACGATAGATAGCGTTTGAAAACAAGTCGCTACATGTCATTCACTGTTTGGTTGGCAGAAACAGGATGGACTGACTCATATGTTGTAGAAATTAGTCTTGTATGCAAATGGTGGGGAATCTCTTGTGGTCATGTTAAAGCAATAGTTCATCCAAAAATGAAAATTCTACCATTCTGCCATTGTTTACTCAACTTCATTTTGTTCCAAACCTGCAGGGGTCTTGTATGACCCTAAGGAGGAATATTTTGTGGTAATAGCCTGCTGACTGTACATCATACCATTTATTATTCAGCAAATAGACTAATTAAATATTTATTTAAATTGAAGTTCATTTATAATTTTACCTGTGTATTAACATAAATAAAATAGTTCATTACAAAGTACAAAACAACAGGTCTGCTAACAATAGGTCACTGCAACAATATTTCAGTAATATTAAAGTCCATGTGAACCAGTAGTGCTAGCAATGTGCGCTAAGAAAGTAAACAGAGACAATTTCAAATTCATGCAGACTTTAATACTGAAATGAACTGAGGGCATTTTCATTAATAACTAAGATGGTGGCAGTTGCGTTTGTATGTAACGTTGTATATAAAAAAAAAAAAAAACATTTCAGATATCAGGCAGAGTGGACTAGCGTTGCTACAGACAGTGGTGAGTAGGAAATTATGATGTAATTGACCAATAAACTATTTCAGAGAACCATAAGTTGTCATTCATTAAAGAGAAACATTTCATTATACAGTTATGGTGCTTTTGCACATAGTCTTGATTCTTTGTAATTGCACTGAACAAATGAAAGCAGTGAAATTCTTTCAAAGTTTCTCCATTTATGGTCCACGGAAGAAAGTCAAATGCATTTGCACACTAGGACTGGTTCGAACAGAACGCAGTTTTGCATTCCGCTACACCGCTTTTTAATTGTTTTTCTATGTAAACTTTTGCTAGATGAACACTTGCACAACTTGCAGTTGCACTAGCTGCTTGTTCAACGTCTCACGCATAGACAAAAACTGGCGAACTTGTTCTTTAAGACGCTGTGTCAAGTTAAAATAAGTTGAAGTGTTAAACACATTTTTAGATGCAAGGACGTGTTCTACACAAGGAATGAAAAATCTCTTTGGCATTAGAAGCAGCAGCAAATGTGGTCAGATGAAATTGACAAACCTCTACTCTTTTCCCCAGACTCATGTGTTTCGTGGCTGAAGGCTCTTGGGCAGGTTATTTAAGCACACTGTATTGCATTGATGTTTAATTTCCTCTCATTAGAACTATCTCCGTGTCTGACTGCTGCAGTGGTTTTATTTGACTGCAGGCACTGTTTGATGGGATAGAGTGTCTTGCCAAAATTGCCATTCATTAGTAAACAAACTATTTACCCTGAGCACATAAAAGACACCACTTAAAGCCACAAGCCGATGGCACAAATCAAAATCCGATAGGGTAGATCTATCAAAAGCAGACTGGCTTCCTTTAATCAGTGGTGTTTTCAGTGCGAAAGCAATCAAGCCTTTACACACTCCACCACTGGTAATTAAAATAAACAGACTGTACACAAACAGAACCACTGACAGAAAAGCAGGGACAGATGAGTTCTGCCTAAATGAGTATGAGTACCGTCTTCAGCTTTTTTCTTTATATAACTAAATTAGTCAGTCTTTTTATTTGATTGTATCAATTTTTTAAACCTAAAATGTAAGCACGTATTAAAAGTCTGCAGAATCTCAGCTTTTTTTTTCCTCCTGAGAAAACAGCATGCTTTAAAATGCCTAATTTAAAATGACAAATGCACAGACCCAAACTCACACCACTGAATAATATTGGAAGGATTGAAGGCTTTAAACAAATGCCTGTTGTGACTGCATTCAATCCTGGAGAAAGGCTGAAAAAACACTTTGCTCAATACTACAGCAATCAGCAACGTTGTGCTATAAGGGCCATAATTCATGATCAGAAACAACCATTTTAGTAAGGTATGGGTTGAAAAACACAGAATCTGTCATTTAACCTTTGCCAGTCTCCTCCAGTCAACGCTGATTTAATTCCCGCTCCATCAAGCACACGTTTGCAGCTGACTGACCGTCAAAATCAATGAGGCCTACTTGTAAAGGTTTCCACTGCCTACCAATGTTTTATTAATTTTCTCTGCCATTTGTTATGCATCAAATGGGAAAATGCTGAAGGAGCCGATGACTGAAAACAAGCTCTCCAGTGTCTATCAACATCGACATTGTGCTTACATGACCTAAGCTACTCTATATTGCTCTGACACTTCAGTTCATGAACACACCGAGTCTTAACCGACTCTCTGATATTTGTTGATTTGGAGCAACATTACTTCGGGTCAGAAGTGTCTTGGTCCATTAACCCAAGAGTCAGCCGTTCAATTCTGGTGAAATCCGTTAAGTAACAGTTCAGTGATTCAGAGCCTTCTCTCTTTCTCTGCTCCGTGCATCTGTCATGTCTGAGCCAATAGACGCTTGATTTTTTACTTGCAGCAAGACAGGAGAGTTTGAAAAAGCTATTGAGTGAAGATACAAATTTTGAGACTAATTTGTTCTAAATTTAATAATCTGACATAAAATACCACGGGCAGTGAAACTGCAAGTGTTTTTCAGAAACACAGTCGTGACTGCCTTGACCTCGAATAAGAATGCACAGCATATCTTCTAATTTATTTTATCGTCTGCAGTCATTTACAGGTCAGTTTGGATGTTGCTGTCACATACCTGAATTAGACCTGCAATAATGATTAATTAATGGACATTACACACGAATGAGAACTTCATTATTCTAATCCTGCCCAAACATCACCTATTACTTGCAAATTACATCATTAATCTTTCATAAACATGCTATGGAAGTTTCCGAAAGGGCATCGTTGACATTTACAAAGATTCCTCTAGGAATTACTGGGGTGCAGGAGTGTAGATTCGGATGTGAATTTAAATTTTCTCATACATACCACCATCCCAATTATTATGGAATATTACATGTGTTGCTGATGTTCAAACAAGCTAATTTATCATTCATGGCAGTCTTATGGATAAATCTCCCCAGCACTGTTGTGTTAAAATCATCAGACTGTTTGTAATTACTTACATGATATGATGTTTTTTTTTTCAGCGTTAAGTACAGCCAGGATTTTGTATGATGTCAACAGGCTAATTATAGAGAGAACATTGAAATATGAAAACGAGCAGTCACTAACAATTATCACCCCAATGTTACTGTTTCTAAGCTGCTGTTAATTACACTCAAGAATAATGTACCGGACAGATCCAAATGATGTGGGTGTTGAATGAATTCCATCGCGATTAAACGCCAATCATTGTGTCATCTGCTCTCATGATAATGACAGACATAATGAATGAAGACATTCATCTGTAAGATTCTCATAGGGCTGTAAATACTGCATGACAATATGTTTGTGTCAGAAATTTTCTATCTGTAGTATACTGGAAGTGTGGATAAAGACTGAAAACAAATGAAAGGAAAATAAAAACTACGCATATAGTACAAAAAAAAGGGGGAAAAAAGTCTAAACAAGCAATAAAGATATCAGAATCAATAAACTAAAAGCAAACAAAAGGTCATTGTGAGGGAAGATTAATTTAAAAAAAGAACATTAACAAAAAAATAACAATGATGTAACTTTCTGTAAACTTGAAAAAATGATATATTGAAATGGTTTATGAATATACAAGTCTCTTTTATACATTATATCATAGTTTTAAACATGTAATGATTCATAATGGATTTTCATAGCTTGAGATTGAAAGTCTGGGTCAGGGACAAGGGTAAAACAATAAAATATCCAATATACAATACAAACATTTGAAAAAAAAACCAAAAAAAAAAAAAAAACCCAAAACCTTGTCTCCAAGCCAGTTTTAATATGACCTTCACAAAAAGGAACAGTTGATATCTGTTGGTTTTGAGCAAATGATTCCCTGGGATACAGAAGTTAAAAAATCATAATTGTTGAAGAAACAACTAAATCTTCATCCCTCAGTTTGGCAGCATGTTACCCAAGTGTAGTGGTTATAATCAGCCAGGTGTGAAACCAGAGGAGGCCTGATGTGTTCTGTGCCCCATGGCTGAGAGAACTGCTAGGGAGGCTTCATTAGCATGTTGATTGCACACAGAACAGTGGTTAAGCAGCTACTGAGCCATAATGAAGCCAGGTTATGGTGAGAGCACTGCACCACACAGTCCAGAGCCAGAGCCAACCTGCAGATCTGCTGAACTGCTCAGTGGAATCTGATGAAAACAGGCCCACAGGTCATCAACTCCCCCCATCATCTCTTTAATTAATTACTATGGGCTTACTAGTAAGTGCTCTCACTCATGTTTATTACTGCTAACTGTCAGTAGATGTTAAGCTCAGGCTATCCAGTGTAAAAAAGTGAATCATTAGAAAATGACATGCTTTGTTGTGAGGCCAAGAAGTATTAATATAATGCAGATTATTTGAAAAAGTTGAAAAGCAATTTGTTGGCACATCAAAATGAGACACATTTATGATTATAAGCAGCTGTGACACGTTTTGTTTATTTACACTTGCCTACCCTGATTATTTTTTCCCTGACATTTTTTTTTTTTTTTGCCAAGAAAGACATATATTAAAATTGACAAAAAAAAGAAAAAAAAGAAAAAAAAAGTAAAGTAAAACGTCTTTGAAAAGGTGAGACAACTCACCAGGAAAAGTTGTAAATGACTATAATCACACGTCTAATAGAAGACGACTGCTTGGCAGGGGCTTTGTATTAAAAGACTACACAGGCTTTTGTTTTACAGTCTCATAATGCCAGGAAAAATCACGATTCAGTCAATCAGACTTAAAGCAGACGGGAACAGTTCATCACCAACCACTAATCGCTAATGTGTGATCCTTTCCAAAAAAAACAAAAAAAAAAACAAGCAAATATCTTTCTGTAAAAAAATAATAAAAAATAATAGAATGAAATAAAAAAGTCATGATGCTAGAAATAAAATAAATATACATAAAATAAAAAATGAAATAAAAATGAATTAAATTAATAAACAAATACAAGAAATCCATTTGATTAAATTCAAGAACTAAAGGTGGCTTTGATGGTATTTTATCTTTTGAATTTTAATGTAATGAAAGTAGTACATATAAAACCTTCATAAGGCGTCGTTAACATGACTCAGATTTTGATTCCTTTTTATTTTAACAGCTCACAGACCCCTAGCTGAATACTTGATAGAACGAAGCACTGTAATTCAGTGTTACATCAACAGACAAGCAGGACCACTTTAGGAAAACAGAAATTCAAACAGCTATAATCTGTAATGCAGTACCTCCAAAGTATTCTTTGCATGCTAGATGACAATATGCTGTCACATCGCACACTCTCACAGCAGTTGTTTACTTAGGAGAGGTCATGTGTAATGCATGATCCTAGATGAATACCCAGTTGTCCTCCTCATCAGCATTCAGCATCACTTGTCTAACTCTCAGTCTCTGTCGTAGTGTGGATACAACAATGCGGGCATGTTTCCTTTTTACTGCTAAGCTGCAATTAACACAAAATAAATCTAAAAGCACCCCATGCTATTCAAGATCGCAGCCATTGAGCTAAGTTCTTTCTAATAAAGCCGTGCTCAAAATAAAGATCAGCAGAGAGATATCAAAGCAGATGCTTACTGTGAGGGCTGCATGAATTATTTTTTCACTAATTACCATGGTGAAGACTGGCTCTTGTTTCCCTATTGTTTAATTTACAGTAACAGCGAGGAGTCCACTTAAATCCAAAATCTCCCTTAGAAAAGACATGTGAAAGATAACCTTATTTTTACGCTCGCTCTTCTTATATCATTACTTCATTCTGATGTGACTGCAGGGAGCTAATCTAATTAAATAATTTTCTTTTCATCTCTGTGTTGAATCAATGAAGGTAAGCTTTGCATTAAATATGTCACTTTGCTTCAAACACATTTAGTGTGTTTGATTTTTTATTAGCTGGCACACTGTGGATGAAATCTATGGAAGACTGTTTTTACCACAGGCTAAAAAGTAAGGGAAATTGTGACATTCTGACTTCTTTTCTCACAATTCTGAGATTTAAACTCACAATTCTGAGAAAAAATGTCATAATTGCAAGATGTTAACTCACAGTTGTGAAATATAAATTCTGAGAGGAAAAGTTGAAATTGTGAGATAAAAAGTTGCAATTAACTTTAAAAATTTTTATTCTGTGGTGAAAAAAAAAAAAACCTGAATAGCAATTAGCAAGATAAAATCTCAGAATTCTGAGAAAAAAGTCAGAATTGCAAGATGTAAACTCAGAATTTGGAGGAAACAAGACAGAATTGCAAGATGTAAACTCAGAAATCTGAGGAAAAAAGTCAGAATTGTGAGATGTAAACTCAGAATTGTGAGAAAAGAAGTTAAAATTTTGAGACGTAAACTCAGAATTGTGAAAAAAGTCAGAATTACAAGAAAAAGAGAAAAAAGTCAGAATTGCAAGATGCAAACTCGGAATTCTGAGGGAAAAAGTCAGAATTGTGAGAAAAAGAAAAAAGTTCAGAACTGAGAGATGAAAATTCAGAATTCCGAGGAAAGAAAAGTCAGAATTGCAAGAAGTAAACTCAGAATTGTGAGAAAAGAAGTCAGAATTGCGAGAGGTAAACTCAGAGCTGAGTCTTCAAATCTCACAATTCTGACTTTTCCCCTCTTATTTCTAAGTTTACATCTCACATTTCTGACTTTTTCTAAACTATCATAAATAAAAGTCAGAAATTATGAGATAAAGAGTCATAAATGTATTTATTCATTCATTCATTTATTTATTTATCCATCCATCCTGTGTTGGAAATGGGGTTCCAGAGAAATCAACAAGAAAGCGTTATGTCAGTGGTTTTGAATGTATGAATTGGATGCTTTTCCAAGTATGTGTGGATTTTTAACAGAATAGCACCAGAAAAAAATAACCTCTTGCAGATCATACAGTATATTTTACATAAATACACACTGCAGTGATGTCTGCATCACAAACATGTAGATCACACTCCGTAAACTCCACAACTGTTAATATTGAAAGGAATTTATGCAGGTAAACTATTATTACTGTTGAAATTGGATGAAAAATGATATTCTGTGTATGTCATTGATGCTGCTGCATAAGTGGCCGTAGTTCCCATGTGGCACAGAACCGGAGTCAAATTTATTATTACCATCACACAGCATGTCCTTTTCCTTGTACTTTAGCTGATCCTTGGCCTGTATTTGCATTGCTAATTCTGCTCTTGTCTCTCTCTTGGCTCCTCTGTGATAAATCAGCTGAAGCAGATGGTCTTTAATTCCACTGTTGAGTCACTTGCTTGTTTTGAGGCTTTTTCTCATTCAAGTCCTGCACTGTAACTTTCACGACTGTGCATCCGGTGCTCTCTAAGCAAAGGGTAGAGACTAGTGTGCTTTATTGGCAGCTGAAAGCAATAATGCAAAGGTCTGCATGAACTTTAAATAAATGACTGCTAAATTAACTAGTTGTATCCAAGTCATTAATATTATTTAATATGATGGAACTTTAATCTCTCACTTTACACAAATAAGAGTAATTATAAAGGTTAAGTAACAAACTGCATGTTTTACTATTTATTTATTGATTTATTTTCTTTAAAAAGAGTTTCTTAAAGGGATAATTCACACAAAGATATACGTTTTGTCATTATTTACTCACCCTCAAGTCGTTCTAAACATGTACGACTTTCTTCTACAGAACACAAAAGAAAACATTTTGAGGAATCACTGAGACATTCATAAAATTATCTTTTTTGCACAGAAGGAAGAAAGTCACATAGGGTTGGAACTACATGGTGAGTAAATAATTATAGAATTTTCAGATTTTGGGGGGAACTATACCTTTAACCAACACATTTGTTTTGATGTGATCTAAAAGATAATTGTCCCTGATTGAATTATAAAACATGCATAATACTGGCAATAAAAAAGAAACCATTAAAAATGAACGAAATAATAACTAAAAATCAGTTAACTTAATTACAGATTAAATTTATGTAGGCTTTAAATATACAAATGTTTTCTTAAGATTTGAATCTTCTGAATTTCAACGTAGGGAACATAATGCAATTATTGATCTATAATTAAATTATAAAACGTGTACAACTGCATTTCATTGTCTATGTACTTGTACTTGCAGTGTCAATAAATTTGAGTCTAATCTAATTTATTCTAATCTAATGATTCTGTCAAAAATTGAATCACAAATGATAAGTAAAATAAAAAGGTAAGGAGCAAGTGCGACATCAGTGAACCCGTAATAAAAAATTTCAGAAACCGCAGCTAGTCATCAGTCTAACAAAGAAAGACACACAGCTGGTGACGCTCACCCAGAGATTCTGTATCAAGCGCAACGGAGAAACAGAGACAGAGAAATGAACTTCAGCTCAACATGAAAGACTCTAAGTGAAGCAAAGGGAAAACAAAAACGCATCCAGAAGACATCCAGAAGAAAATCTTGAGGTCAGAGGGGATTTCGACCTGCGAAACAGCAAGAAAGACAAGATGTTAAACATTCATTCTGAAATGCCGCAGTAACAGAGCAGATTTATTCTGACATCGAGGGACAGGCACAAAGACAGAACACTTCTGTATTTTGCATGGATCAAAAAGCAAGAGCCGGAATCAGTCTAGGGAGGTCTGGATTACGGGTTTGAGCATTGTTGTGATACCTTATCGCTCTGACACATTCTCTCAGTGAACACTTTGCCAGGCTTTTAGTGCAGTTCCCTCAGTGCTAGTGTGTAATTGCACAGTTGACTCCCCAAAGCAGTAAACTTGCTCTGCTTTCACTCTGTCGTCGTCTCAAAGTTCTGTCACTTTACTTTCTCCATGACGCCGTAATTTCTGCATCCGTGTCTTGCAGGTGAAGAGACGGTGTGTAATGCGTGCCACAGATACGCTCCAGCGATTAATGATGCAATGTGTTGAAGGCTGATTTACTGTGATAGCAGGGGTAGGTGCACTGACTTCCAGAGCGGCACAAATCAGGGCCAGGTCACTCTGTGGCCACGGTGTGTTTAAATAAGATGTGTTTCAGACCAGTTTGGATCAGCAGAACTAAAAATATGACTCTCTGATAAAATAAGCATCTTTCCAAAAAAATGTAAGGGATAGTTCACCTCAAAATGGTCATGTTGTTTCAAACCCATGTGACTTTAGATTTTCTTTATGCCACAAAATGAAATTGACCTCAAACAGTAACCAAAGAACATGACGCTCCAAAAAGGACAAGATAATGCATTATAAAAGACCATTTTGTCATCTGAAGCCATGTATCTCTGCTCATTTAATGAATCTTAAAAGAGTGTTTCAGTCTGATTTGATCTGCTTTGATCTGACAGAGCTGTAAGTTTTTATTGATTGATTGATACATTTATTTTTGTATTCAGTGAGGATACATTAAACTGATCAAAAGTGACAGTAAAGACATTTATAATGTAAGATTTCTATTTAAAATAAATGCTGTTCTTTTGAATTTTCTGTTCATCAAAGAATCCTAAAAAAGTATTACGGTTTCCACAAAATATCAACCAGCACAATTGTTTACAACTTTGATAATAATTAGAAATGTTTCTTGAGCAGCAAATCACCATATTAAAATGATTTCTGAAGGATCAAGTGACACTGAACATTTTAAAATATATTAAAATAGAAAACAATTATTTTAAATTGTAACTTTTCACAGCATTACTGTTTTAAATGTGTTTTTGATCAAATAAATACAGTCTTGGTGAGCACAAGAGACTTCTTCAAAATATAAAAATACCGTCCCTAAACTTTAGAACAGTAGTGTACATACAGTAAAACAGACAATATAAATCACGTATACGCAGATTACTCTCAAATTGGAAGTAAACTAAATCAAGAGAACTATGAATCAGAATCAAGTTGATTCAAAATCAGTCTCGATATCCAGCCCAAAAGCACAATTACTTACATTTCGGTTTGTAGCAGTTCTGTCAATTTGGAATGACATGAGGGCATCTAAATCCTGGCAGAATTTCCATTTCTGGATGAAGGTGAGGAAGGCAAAATTCAAGTTTAGATTGAAAAAAGAGAGTACTTGAGGAATCCTTCCAGGCTGGATTACCAAACTGTCACAGACCCGCTGTCTGTATTCATTTCCCTGTTATTGAATCTTGTTCAGCCAAATTTATTACCTCCACATATGCAATAGCAGTGATGAGGACTCGAACTGGTCTCAGGCTGAGGGACACATGAAGCAATACATCTCTCCAGCGGGGATTGGGGAAATGTTCGTAAGCATCAGCGAAACAACCAGTAATGTCACTGGACCTGCCATGTCAGTTTAATGTCATAAACACTGACATTTCCTCCTCAGGGTAAAGGGGGATGACATGTTATTTCCCCTGAAATGATGTCGAAGATGTCTCATTTTAAAAGAAGTCTGGCACAATATTGTGCATCTGTAACCAAGATGAGTTTTCTGGCATGCGTTTACAACAAATATACCCATAATACTCATAAAACACTTGTTTTGTAATGGATCATCTGTCTTTTATTTTCATGTCAGCTTCATACAAATAAAGAAATTACCCTAGAGAGGTTGTTTTGCTACCTTTATTATTGCAAAACAGTCTCTCACCGTGATGTTGCCTCACTTCGTGTGTAGGGATTTGGCCCATGAGGTAAAACAGGAGCCCAGAAGCCTGTTAATTATTCATTTTCGAATCACTGGTTTCTTCTGTGACATATTAAGTTATTAAAATCATATTATTAATTTTCATCTGCAGCGAATATGTATACATGGGGCCTGAAGGGGGGGAAATTACTTCTTTTTTTTTCTCTCAATTAAAATAACAGAAAAAAGTGCTGAATTCTGTTTTGTGGGCACAAAATATTTATTCATCACCAAATTAAATATTAATGTCCTTTTTTTTGAGTACATGTAGAAAAATGCCCTGAATGTTTGACCTGGTATGGAAAAAATAGATTGTTTTGAGAAATGCTCGAAGGGTTTCTTTCAGTAATAAGGAAATTTTCTCTCTCTCTCTTTCTCTCTCTTTTTTGAGTAGTACTCATGGTTGTGAAATTTTAATCCACACTTCTAAATTCTCTGTTGGTGAAGGTTGATTTATTAGCCAAGGGTCAGGCACAAAAACACTGTAGGTCAGTCCCAGGTTGGTGCCCAAAGCCTCAAAGGTTCATTCCTTTGTATACTGTTCACAAGAAAGGATGCATTCAGAGCAAAAACACTGTCAAGTTAGCAAGCAGCACGGGTTCGATTTAAGCGAGAGAAATTCAGCTTGCTGCGCACAGATCCTTCACCCTGCTGCACCGTTGCCACGAATCTCAAGGAAAATAATAATGCTCTCTTTATCCATGCTTTAGACTGCCTAAGGGTGAAGGGCAGTTCTAGCTCAGCTGTCAATACTGCGTCCATCTCTCGAGAGTCAAACAGATTGAAGTCTTATTGGCCTGCTCCGTCAGGTAGCATCCTCAAGGAATTAAAGCTAAAAGCTCCTCTTTTACTTCACTAACAGACCCTCCCTTTAAGAGATTTATGTCATCTTTGCACTTGGTATGTTTGCTTGAGCCAACCTCCAACTGAACTGTCCCTCTCCTCACTCCAAAATACTTTACTACTGTATATCTTATAAAAAGGTGTACTGTACTTTCTTTGACATCAGGTGCACTTAAGTATGTGTTATGAGGTTATAATGATTTAAAATAAGTAATATGTCAGGAAACTTATAGACGGTGAGTAATTACAAACTTGAGCAAAACTTCACAAATGACCTGCAATTACATTGAAATTATACTAAAGCAATGATGTTAATAAACAGTACAAAACAGATCAGGATTATTTACATTAAAAGCTGGCTTCCAGGCACATGGTAGGAGATTGGGTTCATATTAAAGAAAACTTTAAGCATAAATAGCAATATATCTCTTGTGAAAACAATGCACACTTTAGCACAGTTAAAAAAAAAAAAGAGGAAAAAAAAAAGAGGTTTGTTAGAGAAATATACTTTAAAAGAATATAATAGTGTATTGCAAGCATTTATGGTAACTAAAATATACATATAAATGTAATTTTACTTGTATGCCATGTAATAAAATATATTTTTAATTACAAAGTTGTAATAATGAAGATGTAATTTAGTTCATTTAAAATATATTAACTTTAAAATGTAATATTGAATAATACAGTTACAAACAGTGGATAAACAGTTAAAATTACTATAAAGTATATGTGCTTTTACACGTGCTTTTGTATGTCAACACATCAAAATTAATGCAAGACTTTAAATATTATTAAAACAATGATTACAAAAGTACTTTTGAAACGTAAATGTAAAACTTTTAATTTGACATTATTACACAGTGTGTTTAAGTGTAAAAAAATATATAAAAAAACCCCTGAAATTGTTGTTTCAAATCCGACTTTAGACTTTCTTTGAGCCACAAAATAAAATGGACCTCATGTGCATGAGTGAACTGTCTGAATAAATAAAACTGAATCATAAACAAAAGACTGATTCATTCTAGAATCCTCCATTGCTAGTTCTTATTCTAAACAGCTGACAGAAAACACACGACTTGATTGCTGAAATATTATTAGAGAAAATGATTCTCACCCCCTGCACTTAAATGGCCTTTTATTCCATTAATATTGTATTATCTGCAAGTACAGTTTTTGGTAACACTTTATTTTAGGGTCTCTTAACTAGTTTGCATATTGTTAGAATATTAGCCATTTATTAGTAGTAATTAAGCACATATTAATGCCTTATTTTACATGACCTTTTTCTACATCCCTAATCCTACCCAATACCTAAACTTAACAACTACCTTACTAACTATTAATTAGCAGCAAATTAGGAATTTATTGAGGGAAAAGTCATAGTTAATAGTGAATAAGTGTTCTATTCTAAAGTGTTACCCAGTTTTTTTATTTTATTTTTATTTTTTTTATTATTATTTTCTTTTTAAGATTTGAAGTACACTATAAGTGCACATTCAGTACAATTATTGAATGCACTTGACTGCTGGTTACCCAGCATGTTTTGCAGCTGGGGTCAATACTTATTTCTAAGGGCCCTTTAAACCAGTGTTTGCATGTTGGTCAAGATGTTTTTTTATGCTACCCCAGATATTGTGAGATGAGAGATGCAGTTTATTTGGTTTGGAAATGCAACTGAAGTATGTTCTGAATGACCATTAAAGGGTTAGTTCACCCAAAAACAAAAATTCCGTCATCATTTATTCACCCTCAAATTTGTTCCAAATCTGTAAGAGTTTCATTCTTCTGTTGAACACAAAAGAAGATATTTTGAAGAACAACAGTTTACAGTAGCTATTGACTTCCATAGTATTTTCTTCCATGACAGAGTTTTCATTTTTGGGTAAACTACCCCCTTTAGCTCCTAAACCCTGTAAATGTCTGAAGTTCTTACTTATAAAGAATAGGGCTTGGTCACTTCTGAATGGAACAGATGAGAAATGCTTCAATTCTAATCTTAATCTGGCACACTGTATTTTATAGATAGAATGCAAATTGAAATTCAGCCAGTGTTATGTTGTTCTGAACCACAGTGTGAAAGCAAAACATTGCTGTTATCAAGGTGAGAACTATGGGAAAGCTGTTTTTCACTGTCACTAGGAGACAAAGAGCTCAGAAGACAACTTTCACACTAATCAAACAAACCAAACTTTATGGTCAGTCTGCACTGAAAACCTCCAGTGTAGAATTTGTATCAATGTCAGATGAAAATTTTCACCACATGAGGAGAAAAACAAAACAAAACAAAACAAAACAAAACAAAACAAAACAAAACAAAACAAAACAAAACAAAACAAAACAAAACAAAACAAAACATGTTTTGGTAAATCTACTAAGTACAGTATCTCATAATTTGTTAAAATTTTCTCTCTTAACATTGACTTTGTATGTCATAATTATGATATGATCCCATGATGTCATAATATGATTTACCAAAACACAATAAAAGTTAAAATTATGGCAATCGTGGCAAACCTGAGACAAGTCAGTTAGGATGCAAATCTTTTTTTCCCATAATTATGTTTTTTATTTATTTATTATTATTGTTATTTTTTTTTTTCACAATTTCGACTTTTGGTATAATTTTGACTTTTTTATTTTATTATTTTGACAAGTTTTTTTTTTATTTTTTTTTTTATCTCATAAATATGACCTAGCATCTCATCATTTTGACTTTTTTTTTTTGGCATGATTATGATCTACCAAAGCATGATTCTTTTCTTATGTGGCAGAAATGGGCTTTCAGATGAATGACAGACAAACTACAATTCATCCATTTTCTTGCTAACGTTTTGTGGTACTGTAGATGGAAGTCCCTCTGGAAAACCATGATAATGGAATTGTAGGTCACAATTCTTACCTCAGCAACATATTAGCTTTTGAAAAGCAAAAAAGGACATCAAATGATACAAAAAGAAGACCCACTTCTTTGGTTCATCATCAACCTTGGATTAGTTTAGGTCATCTTAAAATGCAAACGTATGAAGAAAGCCCTTAAATCATGGATTAACATTGTCAACCTCTATCATTTTGTTGTTGAGGAGTCCAATTTAGAGACTAAACTCTACCCCAGATCAGACAATGTGAACTAGGAATGTATTCAGCGCATGTAACAAAGGCACTACAGCACTTTTTCTACCCTGTCCCCTGTGGGAATCTTATTGTATGTGTTCAGCCTTGACTTATCGGTCTGTACAAATCTTCTCCCAGCCAGTGCCCACTCACCACACCACCATATTCAGTGTGCATGGTGCTGCTGCCGTGGCAACCAAACCTCCCGCTGCTTTCTCGCAATCGAAGGAGGAAGCTGGCGTGAACGGCTTATCGGTACAGGAAGCTGATTTTCTAATTAAGGCCAGTCTAAAAATGTTTAATTCAGATAGTATGATATTAATTATGATTTGTTGGTTGTTGACATATTAATAAATGAGCAGTTTGATATTCTTATTCATTTGCCCCTTGGGTAATAAGCAGCCTGAATAATTGCTTCGCCTGTTTATTTGAAGCACGCAACGACTGATTATAAGATAACGCCACAGATTATGATTACTAAGGAAATGATTGTCTTTCCCCGTGTTTTGTTATTCAGACATCTGTTATGGCTTGGCACGCGTCAGCGGCGTATGTCTCACATTTGTTGTCTTGCACTTGAGAACAGTTGTGTGTCTTTCCTCACGCAGAGCTGGCTGTTCCTCCTAAATCTGGACACGCGTGAGTCTTTCTTCAGCACTGAAGGCTACATCAAATCTCCCGTTAATGTGATCCCTGTCTCCGTTTGATTGACAGGCGGACCTGTCCCAGAGGACCGGGGAAGACAACACATCGACAAAGTGATTTAAGGAAGGCAAAATAGATTCTTGTCATTATGTGGTCTTCAGATGAAGGTCAAAAACAATGTTTGTGCCCTAGTTTTGTCTTCTCATTCACACCCCTTACCACTCTGGAAGGCCATGTAAGATATTCATGACGAAGGGTTGGCATTCAATGCTTGACTAAACACCACAATTAAGATCCAATTTACTTAACTCGACCTTGGCTCTTTCTAATGCTATGAACAGTTACCCGCTTTCAATTTTCCAGCCTTTACCAGACGTTAAAGAAAGTCTCAAGCACCTCATTATTCGAATATTAATAGTGCATTATGCATGCAATAAAAGCATGTGCGAGCCTGTTTAATCAGGTTTTGTTTAGCCGTTCTAGCAGGTATTCGTTAGAAAGGACTATTTCTCTGCTGACGTGGTGCAATATTGAAATGAAAGTCTCTGGAATGTTATTAGCTATATAGCACTGGGATTGCCCATTAGTTCATATTATAAGACTTTAATGCTCCATTAATTCAGAAACAGATCCTTCAAATGGCAGGTCTCATACTGAGGAATGCCATTGGAGTAAAGTAGAAAAGAACAAATTTTGCATTTTACCTTCATTTTTTGCAATTCAGGGTCTGAGCCGAGCAAATATTTCTCGGGTTGAGTATTTGTCTTCCTGTCATCTCCTGCCTGAAGCTAGCTTGGAGGTTTTTATGCCAATATGTTTACGGCTCTATCTTTAACAAAGACACACTGATAGAGTATGATGGGGATTTTACGTGCAACTAATTCTATATATACGCATGAAAACGAAAGACTGAATGGACAGCAAACGATGCAACATTTGTGTGCACTTCCATGCGCTACACACTTACCACACACACACACAGACACACTCGCAGCACTTCACGCCATTGACTTTCTGCCAGCACATTTTGCTGCCACTGCAGGACTTGACATTTAATGATCTTTAGACAGAGTGATGTCACATTTATCAGTCTTCATCAGAGCAGACAGATCCCAAACCCCCAGTGTAAAGACAAGCCTGTGCAGCACAAAAACATTCACACATGGCCACAGCCACACGCCTCGCACCTTGCGCACATGGATATACACACAAAGTCACATAAATTTAGAAAATTATCACCATGGACATTTGCATCTCAAATTGTAGTAGTAATCTTAAATTCTTTGACAGCAAAATGGCCATAGCCAAATTAATACCATTTATTCAGTGCAGACATTAAGACATTACATCTTTTCCCCATATTTCCGCCTGTTGAGTTAAGTTTACAGCCTGATTAAGAAGCTATAAAATACCTTTATAATATTTATCATGCTAGTGTCTTATGACATTAATGTATTTTAAATTTAACATTATAAGAATAATAGTCTATAACCTAAGCTCATTCTTTGTTATCTTACAGGCTAACCACTCAGCATATTAACTTAGCATAACATTAACCAATTAGACTGCTAGCTACAGACGGTTAGCTAACAGTATACAATTGCAAAGAAATTTTGAACTTTTTTTTACCCCTGGCCAGGATTTCTATATTGCCTAAAATAGCAAGGTTTTTGGTTTTGTTTTTCTGTTTTCATACTTGCTGAAGATAATGATCGAAAAGTAGTTTGACTAATAACATGCAGGCATTTCACATAATCAGCCAATCGTGGCTCATGAGAAGGTGGGATCTACAGAGAACAGTTAAAGCGATGCAAATACACATACATATTTGCAGAGTTCGACTTGAAGCAGCGCTGCAGACCAATCGGTGTATGATATCAAAGTACTGTGAGAGCTATAAAGAGTAGACGGCTTCTTATGTTTTAAAATTGCTCTCATGGTACTTTGATGCATGTCGTCAACTTACGAGTGTATTCTCATTATTTACAAGTAGATTTAGGTGTTGTATTATTTGGATTTACTAGATTTTGTCTGTGTGTTCACGCCATGTTGGGGTTACTGCAATTATGAGATTTCACACTGTAAAAAATGACAGTGAATTTAACGGTAAAAGACCTGTTTAACCTGTTAAATGGTTAACAGTAAGTTTCCCTACTATATACAGTGAAAAACTGTATTGGACATTACATGTAATTTTACGGTAGCATGCCGTTTTTGGAAGTGAAAAAGAACGTATAATTTACAGTGAATAACCAATTTCCAAAAAATTATGGGTTTTTTTTTGTTGAAATAATTATGTTTCTTCTTAGTTTTTTCTTATCAGTTGTGTACATTAGGGTTGTACTGTATGTTAAATCTAATGTTGTTAAATTAATGTTTATTGCATTATTTCACTTTCATATGTGTTACCATGATGGTGTTTAGTGTTTGTGTGAATGACACTGTGCTCCTTCTATATACAGGTGTATAAATTAGAATGTCATGGAAAAGTTCATTTATTTCAGTAATTCAACTCAAATTGTGAGACTTGTGTATTAAATAAATTCAATGCACACAGACTGAAGTATTTTAAGTCTTTGGTTCTTTTAATCTCAACAAATTAGAATATGGTGACATGCCAATCAGCTAATCAACTCAAAACACCTGCAAAGGTTTCCTGAGCCTTCAAAATGGTCTCTCAGTTTGGTTCACTAGGCTACACAATCATGGGGAAGACTGCTGACCTGACAGTTGTCCAGAAGACAATCATTGACACCCTTCACAAGGAGGGTAAGCCTCAAGCACTCATTGCCAAAGAAGCTGGCTGTTCACAAAGTACTGTATCCAAGCATGTTAACAGAAAGTTGAGTGGAAGGAAAAAGTGTGGAAGAAAAAGATGCACAACCAACCGAGAGAACCGCATCCTTATGAGGATTGTCAAGCAAAATCGATTCAAGAATTTGGGTGAACTTCACAAGGAATGGACTGAGGCTGGGGTCAAGGCATCAAGAGCCACCACACACAGACGTGTCAAGGAATTTGGCTACAGTTGTCGTATTCCTCTTGTTAAGCCACTCCTGAACCACAGACAATGTCAGAGGCGTCTTATCTGGGCTAAGGAGAAGAAGAACTGGACTGCTGCCCAGTGGTCCAAAGTCCTCTTTTCAGATGAGAGCAAGTTTTGTATTTCATTTGGAAACCAAGGTCCTAGAGTCTGGAGGAAGGGTGGAGAAGCTCATAGCCCAAGTTGCTTGAAGTCCTGTGTTAAGTTTCCACAGTCTGTGATGATTTGGGGTGCAATGTCATCTGCTGGTCACTGTACCCATTTACCAAGAAATTTTGGAGCACTTCATGGTTCCTTCTGCTGACCAGCTTTTTAAAGATGCTGATTTCATTTTCCAGCAGGATTTGGCACCTGCCCACACTGCCAAAAGCACCAAAAGTTGGTTAAATGACCATGGTGTTGATGTGCTTGACTGGCCAGCAAACTCACCAGACCTGAACCCCACAGAGAATCTATGGAGTATTGTCAAGAGGAAAATGAGAAACAAGAGACCAAAAAATGCAGATGAGCTGAAGGCCACTGTCAAAGAAACCTGGGCTTCCATACCACCTCAGCAGTGCCACAAACTGATCACCTCCATGCCACGCCGAATTGAGGCAGTAATTAACGCAAAAGGAGCCCCTACCAAGTATTGAGTACAAATACAGTAAATTAACATATTTTCCAGAAGGCCAACAATTCACTAAAAATATTTTTTTATTGGTCTTATGAAGTATTCTAATTTGTTGAGATAGTGAATTGGTGGGTTTTTGTTTTACTGTGAGCCAAAATCATCACAATAAAAAGAACCAAAGACTTAAACTACTTCAGTCTGTGTGCATTGAATTTATTTAATACACGAGTTTCACAATTTGAGTTGGCTTACTGAAATAAATGAACTTTTCCACGACATTCTAATTTATTGAGATGCACCTGTATGTATGTCAATATTTAAAAGCTGCTTGTGATGGGCTTTGGTTCATCATGTGACTTTCGCCATCACCACCTGCTTTTGGTGGTTATCAGTGTATTACAGAGGTACTTACGGTATTTAAATGTAAATTTAAGTTAAATCCATAAAACCTAAAATGTTGCTACCGTATTTAAAATTCTGGCAACCACAGCTGTTGTTTTTTAACCGTAAATTTTATGGATTTTTTTTTACAGTACAACTTACAAAAAACACTCATGTCAACGTTGAACTGGTAATTACAACTTGTAAACTCTGTAAACTTATACCACCTGACCACTAGAGCGTCACGCAGAAACACTCAAAACGGCAGCAGAATATATTTTAAATATTTTTCAATATTTCTTTTTATTAATTCCTATAAGTGACTATTGCTAATGTCTCAATAATGCAAGACAAACTGTAAAATAAACATATAATACAGTTTAACGTAGCTAGAAGAGTTAATATCCTGTGTCCCGCTAAATAAGCTATATGAGTCTATTTGCATAATGACTTGTTGCATTGTGGTTTTAACTACTGATTACATAAATTATACAAATTCATTTTGGTGTTTATAGTGTTGCCACAGAAAACACAATTCCGAGTATGAGGTCCAGCTCACAGTTAACGGTAATCGTCTAATGATTTATGGCATGAAGGCGGCATATTTTGCATTGTGTAGCCCCGTCCATTGTGAAATCTCATTGGTCCATAACTGTGGACTCTCATAACTGTGCATTAAGCATCAAATATCCTCCGATTGGCTTGTCACGCCATGCTGCACTCTCGCATTCAGGGTGTACAGACAAATTGCTTGCAATGTACACAGCGTAATGTAACACAAGCGCCTGCGCTTCGATTTTTATTCAGCACAGCAGGGAAAGGAATTAACAGCCACATATTTCCCAGTTACGAAGTGTCTACACTATTATGGCAATCAGTTTTGTTTTTGCACCACATCAAATTCATCCCATCGCATAAATGAATATCCTCATAAACAGAGACATCAGTGGAGGGCATCAGTCTGTACATCATCACAGCCATAATCTGGTCTTTGAAATGGAAAGTTCGACCGAAAGCTTATGCCCCTTTAATTATGTTTGAGTAAAACATCAGATGCATTGATCTCCTTGAGTAATTCACCTATTAGGAAATAAAGCCGTAAAAAGAGTCTCACATTAACGATCTGGCAGAGGATAATAGTTTAGATTGATTGGACCGACAGACTAACTTTTTATGGGCCTTATTAGCCCTGCTAAGGACAGAGGATCCAGGGCCGACGCGGCAGTGAGCTCTGCAGATTTATGGGAGAATAATGCACCTTGGCCCAGGCTCTTTTTGCCCTCGACACCATATCCTATTAACCTCGGTAATGTTTATCAATTTAAGTATGGCCACCAGCATAATACTGCTGAAATAACGTTATTGAAACATTGACCCATGCTGGTGACCCAAGGTGGAATGTGATTGCTCTGGAGGAGGTCAAGATGGGGCTGGAAGACCAGAGGACACCCAAGACATTAACTCCCTCCTCTCTGAATCTCTCCTCCTACAGTAGCAATCTCTCCCTCATCTCATCTACTCTCAGGAAAGACGTGGACGGAAGAGTGACTGTTCGATGAGCCCAGAGGCACTGGCTTCATTTAAACATTGGGACGGGGGACATCACACTCACAGGCACAACAGTTAGAGTAAAGCTGTAAAACTCCACTCAAAGCGCTAAAAAGTCTCCACTTTGAGGTGTGCTTATTATATTAAATGCACTGCATGATCATGTATGCACATAATTAAGGCTGCATCACACCGAAGATGATAACTATAATAAGTTTATTATAACTACGAAGTTTTAATAATCATTATAATTCTATGAGAGTAGGGATGTCCACACAACTGTAAAACAGAAAAATGGTAAAGTTGGAATAACTCTAAGAAAGTGTTTTTTTTTTTGTTTTTTTTCTACAGCTGATGAACCTTAAAAACATTGACAGTGACAGAGTTTAAGAGTTTGCTTATTTAAAACATCAGACGAGAATAACTGCAAAGTGTTCTTATAATTAATGTGTTGGTGTGGGCGCTAATAGTTGTTATAGTTATCATTCTTGGTGTGAACTTGCCTTAACAACTGAAAAGATGCAAGTTTGTTTAAAAATGCCCAAAGTAATGTCAATTTAATAAACATTTGTAAATTCAAACTGCAATATTTAACATAAGTAACAACTGAAAATCCTCCAATATGTAAACAATACTAAATCCAGCAGAAGCTCCTGCACAACCTGCATATTTTTAAATGCTTATGACAAACTTGCACGTCACAACAACTGGCTGCCACCTGGTGTTTTTCAATTGACATTTACGAAGAGTTTTTCAACACTATCGAACGCACACAATGCTTTCTCTAATCTGCTGTCAGTCCCACAATTCACTCCATGAGCTTGTTACTTGCCGCACATAGGAACAAACAGAAAGCACCCAGTCTGCTCTGTTCACTCCGCACCAGTGTAAATGCACAATTTTGATATTTTAAGACAGAAAGGAATTATTCTGGTTAAAATTTGTACATAATTAATACCAAAGTTGGGAGTTTCGATTGGGCCAAAAAGTTCAGTCATTACTGCAGATCTGCCGAAGGCAAAAAGCAAAGGTTACGCATGTAAATCTATTCAATACTTTTTATTAATTCTCTTAGTGTATTTAAATCAGTTCTGAAAAATATGATTGGCCTAAGGCAGAAATTAAACGTTTCACAGTTTCGCATATTTCCTTTGACAGAACAGATGCGAATCGTAATCTAAAGGTTAACAATTTAATAGCATCAGAATATAAGTGATGTGCAGTTGATATGTTGCTGTGCACATGTTCACGTTCACCACACATACACATTTACTCTAATATACAGTACACAGTCCCAAGTATACAGTCATAAATCACATTTCCAACCCTTCTGCCAAGGTAGCACTGCTCAGGGTAAAATACACAGCATCACCCCAGCACACTGCCATGCTCGTAAATTCAGTGTGATGAGTAATGAGAGCAGTGGGCTCCCTCCCTCCTTCCCTCCATCTCTTCCTCCGTCACTCCACGCTGACCCAACCACGGCCAGCTCACGCGGTCAATCTTCGTGCCTCTCAGAAGAGACTTGCTCTATGACCGACAGTGCATTACATTGCAGTCACATTTCCTTGTATCTAGAATTAATTATGCATTAATTTACGAAGCTGATGAGCAGCATATGCAGATCCTGGAAGCCAAAGGTCAGTGTTGAGTGAGCTGGAGGTGGAATGATGAGTTTTGGCCCACATTATTTAAGGAAGAGTTTATTCAGAAATTACTTTTCTTTTGTAGAACACAAAGGAGCAATGCTGGCAAATGTACTGGCCTTATAGTGATAATGAATGAGAATAGTGAAGCACCAAAATGTCCAAAAAAAAAAAAAAATAAATAAAAAAAATTTGATAGATAGGTTTGTATGAATTTGATAGGGTTGTATGAATTTGTACAGACTACAAAATCAGCCCATCAATACATTTAATAACAAAAGCATTGATTCCTGAGCAGATTTCCATGAATAAAGTCAAAGCTATCAAATAGCTAAATATTTAGAGTACAAGTCATTCAACTGATTATATAAGTTTTTTTTTTTTTTTTTTTTTTTTGTCGTCATTCTTTGAGGTTGAGAGCCCAACTGTCTTTAATTAAACAGAAAAAGTACCCAGGACATTTTTTTTTTTTTTTTAATTTACCTCTTCTGCTTCATAGAAGAAAATACAAGCTTGGAACAACATAAAAGTAAGTAAATAATGAATTATTCATTTTAGAAGCCTGATGATGATATTACGCTTATTTTCTAACTGATAAATCATTACGAATATACAAAAATACACATAATTTTACTTATTTTATACATTATATTATTAAAAATCTTTTAAAAACCTATTTACCTATTTTATACATTATATTATTAAAAATCTTTTAAAAATCTTTGATAATATCTTATCAATTTAAACTGTTTATTATATGATATAAGCATTATAATTTTTTTGAGAAACTGTTCACAGTTAAACTTAGCAACAATCTTGTTTTCACAGTTTTCACACCATCTTCTGTCAACATACTGTTAAAATGAAAGTCATTTTTAACTAAAAAAAGGCAAACATCAAATTACTGAACAAGGCCAGCAAGTCGACTTTACTCTTCTTACTCAACAGTAATATCACACAATATCACACCTTTTACTAGCAAGCATTCAGAAGTGATAAACGAAGGTTGATGGATCAGTCAGACAGCAGTGGATGCTAACAATTTAGACCTGTCACTCTTGTAATGGGCTTCACTACCTAATTATTAAAGTTTAAAACTTCACTGAAGTCTGTTAAAGCGGTTATAAACAATCTTCTCACAATTTGGCATGTGTGAACAAAAAAGCTTAAGGGACGCAAAAAGCAAATGTTATTTTTAAACTGATTTCTCTTTGCACAATATCATTAGCTCAATTAAAGGTGACAGCACTTCCACTCAGTAAACAGCTATGTCACAGAGAGCACAGAAACAGCTGTCATCGATTCATTGTTTTCTGTGTCACAGTCTCATACAAACTGACAAGGAAACGGTGACTGCTGGCCTCATTTTATGTCTTGTAGATATTTGCCAAAGCTCAGGAGAAAAGCCAAGGCTGAGAGTGAGAGAGTTTGTATGCGTCTATTCTGGGCTGGTGAGTGTTTGAGAGGTTGTGGTGTGACAGGAGTCGTGCTGTGCTGGGATTAATCAGAAAAGAGTGGAAGTGTTAGAACAACTCCTTTGTGTTCTTTCATATATGTGGGAGATTGACCTGGGTCTCACACACAGAGAGTTTAATGAACATCACTCAACATATAATGGCTTAGAAATTTTCTGTTGCAGACTTCCTAACAGATAAATTATTACGAACATGCAATAATGTACATCATTTTACCTATTTCTTTTTGTATACTCAAAAATCTTAGGGATAGTTTAGGCAAACATGAAATTTCCTGGTTTACAAACCCATAAGACTTCTGTTCATCTCCGGAACAGAGATGAAGATATTTTTAATATTCTCACAGCATTTTTGTCCATCCATTGAGAGACCACATGAATCCATGTCATACAAGTCGTCTGAAGAGACATGATTGCTTTATATGATGAACAGATTTCATTTAGGCTTTAAATTCACACTTGATTCATTCAAAATCTTTGAACATACATACAGTAAATAGACCACATCAAATATGGTAAACATGAACGTTCAACTGTACTTGAGAACCAATTAGACACATAAGAAGACTTTAATTAAATCGCTTCATACATATGGATTGCTTTTTGCAATATCTTTTTGTACTTTACATATTTATATTATATATAATTTATATATTTTATATTTATATATTTTTGTTCATAAAAAAGGGTTTTCTTCTTAAATGAAACTGATTATTATATTATTAGCATCTTATAAACACTAGTAAACTGGATAACTGATTTTGGTTTCGTTAAAATATAATAAAGTAATATTTTTGAAACTTGACGGATTAAATCAGAAATTATATTATTAACATTTGTTTAAATGATATTCCCAAAGGCCATTTTTAACTAAGGGCAGATAACAAATAAATTATCAGTCAGGCGACAAAGCCTTGTAGATTCCCCCACTAAATAAACATAATTTTATGAAAACAATTTTAATTAGAGGTTGCACAACATAAATTATGAAGACACAAATAAAATCTAAAGTGTAAGTTACATCTTGACCTAGTTATGTAGGACAGACAGACAGACAACAAATTAATGGTGAATTATGGCTGTGCAAATTAATTGAATTTTGGATGCTGCTGGTAACAAAAGCTATTAATTGTATGCTGCTCTGATATGCATATGACTATACAAGTGCTTATATATAAGCAACATTGTTTTTTTTCCCATTGCAGATGCAGGTTTATTAAACAGGTCAGTTATTTAGTATAAATCAACTTTTATAGGCAACTGATACTATAATGGGGCGAACGAGATGTGAGACGTGCAGATCCATTTGCAAGCTTTATTCCAAGACGTGGTCAAAAACACTGGAAGGGTCAAAACATCACCAAAAAGGTATAACACAGGCAAGACAAAGAGTAATCCTAGGGCAAGCGTGGGTCTTTGATCGGCAAACAATATCCAGAGGGCTTGAGAAGATGGGTAGTCCAATAACATGAGCCGTCCAAACGAGGTACAAACAGAGTCCGAACGGTGAAACAAGGGTTAATCCAAGATACACAGGCAGGAATCAGAAAACAGGGAACAAGGCAACACGAAATGACTAGACTAACTAGAACGGGAAACTAGACTCAGTAAGGCAGCTATCACTAGGTGAGTGATAAACGCAAAACAAGACTAGACAGAAACACAGAATGGCTCGGTAAGGCAGCTGACACTAGGAGAGTGCTAAACGCTAGAACAATACTAGGCGATCTGAATGAGGAAGTCCATGGCTTATGTAAAGCGTGTGATGGGAATCAGCTGTGTAATCAGTGCATTCAGCTGTGTGTGTGTCATCAGTGCAATGGATGATGGGAACTGTAGTCCGGGGTGAAGTGCAACAGGAGTGTGGTGCAAGAGTCCATGTGGTGAGCGGGTGACCTCTGGTGGTGAGTGAATGGAAGTTCATAAACCGGATTTGTGACAGCTACGTTGGATTAATCTTAATGAGTGCACCTTTAGATATTCTACTGTGTTCAAACAGTTCTGTTTATTTGAAACGAGCATAATTAAGAGGACATGCAAAAGCTAGAAGTGCATTCTACTATATCTGATTTAAAGACAAAGGAAATGTATTCATTTTCTGATTGTCCTATGAGTATATAAGCAAAAGAAGATATGCTTAGTGTCACAGAAATAAGGACATCACATTGAGAGAGTAATATCCCTAGTGGGATGTCATAGCAACATCCCAGATAGAATTTTGAACTTTTGTGACAAACCCAGTGATGGGTTTAACACATATTAAAAATATCATGCCAAAGCTAAATATACCACAGTTGTCTAGAGCTTGACTAACTGTGGACAAAAGAAACACGAGGGAGAAGGTAGGAGATGATGATCGGCGCTCACATGGTTTTCACACACACAGAGTTACAGGAGTCATTCCAGTCTGCTCCTCTCCACTGGAGAGAGATATGTGAGGTAATGGAGCACAGTGAGGACTCTGGAGCAGTATCCTGATCCCAGTGAGGGGCCGATGAATGTCAGAGGAGGCCAGCATTTAGCATCAGCAGGCCTCAGACTTGTGGAAAGGCTTCTGTTGAGGAAACAGAGGGGGTTGATATTTGTCAGCTTGGCTGTGGTTTCTCACCCCACAGGTTGCCTGTAGTTTGAGGGAGGCGAGTGCACAATCCCCGAAGATCTGATAGAACTTCTATAGCAGGGGCATTTTGCCTGGGGAGGCCTCCTCTAAAAACTAAGATGAGAAAATAATTGATCGTACAAAAATATAGCAAAAAAGTCATGAAATATTAAATCAAATAATCTATAAATCACTACTTTTTGTCCTCGGCAGATCACTAAACCTACGTGCCAGCAAACATCATTACACTTGTGGTGTTTACTGGGCATTTATTAACCAAAGGGTTCAAAAAGGTAATAATATTAGCTGAACTACATTAAGAAATAAAATATACACAAAATATGCTAATACCTGTATTTTTTGTAGTTAGACATTTTGAAGCAAAGTTCAAAATGTTTACATATAGAACATAAATTTGATAAGCCTTAAATTCAAGTTGGTTAAAATAACTATCATGCTGATATAAACATAAAAATGCCACAGTAGTGGTTGCTTGTTTATATGGGTAAATGGTGTATAAACCTGTTTAAAAAACCAAATCCAACCTGCATTTAGACTAAGCTAACAAAAACTAAATTCAGTAAGGGACTTTGCTGCCTTATTTCAGGAGATTACCATATCTGTTCTATACACAGATTTTCTATAGCTAAGTAATTGTTGAGCTCACTGAGAAACTCATTAAGCATGTTGATAAAACTCATTAGTAAACATAATGGTGGTGCTATTGATGGCCTCATTGAAGATCCTATTTCTCAGATTACTGACTTGTCAATGTGATCAGTAATTTAATAAACAATCATGCCTTTGAACAAACAAAGTTAAAAAATTCTCCCTATAATAATTTAAAACTTGCGATACATTCAATACTAAATATATTTTGTAAGTTGTTTTTTTATCTAAACTAAAGTAAGGATTTGTTTCTCTGGCTCATACTCATCCCCAAAGTTTATACATTTTTTGGCAGGCAATAATTCACGGGAAAAAAATGTGTTTGGCACAAACTATGTTTTTCTTTAGTACACGTGAACCTATATACTGTATAATTTAGTCTGAGTTTTCTTTAACCTTGCAAAGTTTTGTTTATGGTTTTCAAGGTTGAGGGCATGTCATGCAACCTGTCTGTGTTGGCATCTGTCTATTTTGGCTACTCCTACCAAGTGACAAATGAATATTTGCCAAAATACAACAGAGTCAACATGACATGGAAAGCATTTTCTCCTTCCTTTTAAAAGCTGATAAGCCTGTTTATTTTTCTATCCTAACTATGCAAGACTGTATGTTTGGGAACAGCCTATTATTTGCATTTAGCATTGTTTTTCCCTTTGTGATGTGCCTGAGATGCCTTATTTTTAGGTCATAACCAATCTACTAAAATGACTGGAGTCTTCAACTTATGTAGTCTTATCTCATTTTAAGCATACTAAACGAAAGTATTATTCTTTTCATTTCTTTTTTTTTGACAATTTTAAGACTTTATTTGACAGTCAAAGACAGGAAAGAGAATGAAGAATGACATGGAGCAGTCAGGACAGTCGAGATTTGAACCAGGGACTCAGTGCCCTAAATACTCTTCATATGTAAAACTTGAGGGACAAAAAGACTGAGCACACCTTTACAAGTCTGCATCTATGACATTCTAAAATGAACTTCTGTTGTAAACAACCTGCGACATAAGAGACAATCCCGGGAGTTTGATTTCATTTTTGATTGAATTTCATATAGTCTGGATGTTCCTGATCACTCAGCGGGCTGAACAAGTGTTTGGCAATATCTTTCTCTCTATCTGTGACTGGACAAAGAAAACACAAGAATGAGATGAGGCGCGCTGTGACACTAGATGCTGTGTGTATCTTTGGGGGCTGATATAGTTTCATCTGGTCAGTCAAGCATATCGCTTTACTTTACATGCATCCTGGGAGTCCTCCACGGCAGGGAAGACACATTCACACCTGCTGACCGATATTACCAACATATCTATCAAACCACTCTGAAGGGCCACCACATCATTTTGACAAAAGGAAGAAATAAACACACCCACCCACACAAGTGCTTTTCTGGCCTTGTGAGAACTTTCCTATGACTTTTGTTGTTGTTTCACTGAGGTAATGACATTTTCTACCCGCACAAAAGCCTTTTTGCATGCTTACTTTTTCATTAAGACATTATTTTGTATGTTTATTAAACTATGTTCCTCTTGGGAGCCATTGTGGTCCCCTCAGTGTTGGTGATTTTAGGTTTTACTATCCTTGTGGGAGCATTTGGTCCAAATGCAGGCAAAACCAGCCCCGCACATCCACACATATTGCCCTGCTTTACTTACACATACTTATACTTGCTTTGAATACTCATTTGATGGTACAGTTTTTATGCACCTGAATAAAACACATCTAAACATTCCAGGAAATCGTTAAAATATGTGCATTTATGTAATTTGAAAAGTATCTAGTGTCCAAAATCAAACCAAATGTATTCAATCTTTTTTTTTTCAAAGCTAGCACACTTAACCCTAACATAACATAACAATCAGACAAAAAGAAAAAAATATTAAAATGTTTTTTTTTTTTTTGTATCATTTGATACATAAGAGGCACAAACATTGCAAAAATATGCAATGTACTGCATTGGTTGTTATTTATATGGTCATAAATTAAGACGAAATTTTGACAACATCATTAGCTTGTCACAAAAATCAATTAGATTTTTATAATGTGTAGCAGACAATTTACATTTAAATACCAGTTGTCATGCTATATCTAAATAATATGTCTTGGTAAGATGATACAGTATTTAAAGTTTTAGTTTTGTGATCAATGCTCTGTAGTTTTGATTTGCTTTATTATTATGTTTACTTTATCATTAAAATTCACTGCAAAAAGACAGGTACACCACAACATTTTTAGATTCATACTAAAAGGAATTTTACTTGCTAAAATATGAACTATTAATCAGATTGCAGAAGGCATAGGTTGTGTACAACAGTGTTTTTTTTTTGTTTTTTTTTCCAGCAAAGTATTGATCGTGTTGATAATTTGGAGGCCTTAGAAATGCATGTATCAAATGAGGGTTTAAAGGGTTAAGGTTGAAGGACATGACTGGAGTCACTTGAGACTGTGTGCAAATTCAGATGTAAAGAAGGCTCTTACCTCAAGATGTATTCCGTAAGTCGGATTGAGGAACACAGGCGAAGAAGGCCTTTAATTCTCCTAATGTATGATGTGAAACAACTCTGAGATCTGAGACAGACCACAAGAGATGGCGTCTTAGACTCCACAGAGGCCTCCGACACACACCTTCTACAATCCTTCAGCAGTCATTGTCCTCACTTTGGAGAGGTTTGTTTGCTTTCCTTTAGTGCGTAATAACTCCCATGAATATTATTTGTCTTGATGCTCATTATACATCTTCACTAACACCTGAGGGAAAGCATTTATATCATGAGATGAATACTAATGTTGCCATCCACTCTTAAAGTTCATGCAAAAGTTTTCAGCAGCAGGATCGTTTGAGATTAAGTTCTGGACCGATCGCTGCCATGCATGCCGATTACAATACACAAACACTGTCCCATTTGATGAAATGTCATGCCGAGGTGCACCAGAAACTGTGAAATGACACTGTTCAGAGTCAGATTAATTAAAACATTGCAGGAAATAACTGACAGCATGTCTCTGTTGACAGCCATTAAAACAGCTGTGCGATAGCCTAGTGGGCAAGTGCGCCGACATACAGCTGGTGTCCTGAGTTCGAATCCTGGTTCGAGGAACTCTCTCTCTCCTACTTTGCTTCCTGTCTGCTATCCACTGTCATATCATAATAAAAGCAAAACACCAAAAATAACAGTCATTAAAACAGCTGAATGTAGCTTTGCATTAGCTGTTTTTGTAACTTAGAAGCCCCCTACAGTTTGGAGTTTACTGTCGTAATCACTGTACACTTGCATTTGTTGTTGCCGTAAAGAAATCCGCCCTTTTAATGGAATTTCATACTGGCTCAGCAAACTTACTCCCAAAGCAGATGTTTGAAGGGGGGCATGGGAAAGAAACAGAAGCCATTCCCTTTTTAGAAGTCAGTGTACCATCAGAATGATTTTGAAACTGGTATTTCTTTTCTTTCTTTTTTTTTAAAGTTTATTTTTATAAATTAAAGCCGATTACAAACAATGAACTTAACATTCCTTGATAGCAGCAGTGGCTCAAAAACAAAGAAAAACAATACAAATAAATACAAGTAGAAAGAAAACGTCTCGGTTACGTATGTAACCCTCGTTCCCTGAAGGAGGGAACGGAGACGTCACGTCGGATGACCGACGAAATTGGGATCTCGCCAGAGAGACCAATCCACTTCGAGTGTAACTAAACGAGCCAATGGACATTGGCATGCGATTATTGCATCCAGCTGCCGCTGATCACAGCGTGAGCATAAGAGGCAGCTGATGCACCGCATCAATTATGTTTTCGCTGAGGAGCCGAGCCGGCGACCCGGCAGCTCAGCGGTGGTACAGCGACTGTGGCGACGGGACGTGACGTCTCCGTTCCCTCCTTCAGGGAACGAGGGTTACATACGTAACCGAGACGTTCCCCTTTCAGTCAGTCACTCCGAGTCACGTCGGATGACCGACGAAATTGGGATCCCTACCAAAGCGCCACAGGAGCTGCCCCTTCCAGTGCCCTGTGTAGGGCTCCTGACCCTTCCTATAAGGCAGACAATAGGACCGGGCTCTACACAGAGAAGGTCAACTACTGGTGTTCCTTGAGCAACCCAAACAGTAGGACTAGGATAACACTGGGAAGCGTGCCCTTCCACTTGGAAGAGGCACACTGCGGAGTCACCTCCTCCCAGAGGGGGTTAAGTGACATTCAAACATGTGAAGTAACCCCGAAGGGCCCTATTGCACATGGAAGTCTCTGAGATGGCTCAGGCTGCATCTTTAGAGATGGCAGAACGTGGTCCGCCAGGGGAAACATGGCTCTAATAAGAATACCATGGAATACACATATGGGATCCCGACAGGGTCTCTCATATGGGCACTAGCCTCGCACCAGATTTCAAGAATTCATTGGCTGAAGGCCTGGCACCGGACGCCCCGCCGCGTCCGGACGCCGGAGTGCTGGAGGACTCAACAGGGTTTGCCTGGTTAAGGAACTCTCTGGAGAATTAGGCGTAAGGACGCCGCAAGCCGACTCTGAGCCGGCCCTCTCAGTGCCACTACCCGTTTGAGGTGAGAACACAGGAGGAAACCGGTTCGACACGTAGGCTATAAAACCTAGCGAACGTGTTGGGAGTCGCCCAACCCGCAGCTCTACAGATGTCTGCTAGCGAGGCACCACGAGCCAGCGCCCAGGGCGATGCGACACCCCTAGTGGAGTGAGCACGCAACCTGAGCAGGCAGGGCACACCTTGTGCTTCGTAGGCCAAGGTGATGGCATCCACTATCCAGTGGGCCATCCTCTGCTTGGAGACAGCCTTCCCCTTCTGCTGTCCTCCGTAACAGACAAAGAGCTGTTCTGAGGTCCTGAAGCTCTGAGTTCTATCCACGTACTGACGCAGTGCGCGTACAGGACAGAGCAAAGCTAGGGCTGGGTCTGCCTCCTCCAGGGGCAGCGCTTGCAGGCTCACTACCTGGTCCCTGAAGGGCGTGGTAGGAACCTTGGGCACATAGCCGGGCCGGGGCCTCAGTGTTGCACTGGAGTCAGCCGGCCCAAACTCAAGGCACGACTCGTCGACCGAAAATGCCTGCAGGTCCCCCACCCTCTTGATTGAGGCCAATGCAGTCAGGAGTAGGGTTTTCATAGAAAGAAACTTCAACTCGACTGACTGCAATGGCTCAAAGGGGGCAGTTTGTAGGGCTCTTAGCACCAAAGCCAAATCCCAAGAGGGAAGGGAGGGAGGCCTCGGAGGATTTAACCTCCTGGCCCCCCTAAGAAACCTGACGACCAGATCGTGCTTCCCCACCGACCTCCCCTCTATGGGGTCGTGGTGGGCAGAAATAGCAGCAACATATACCTTAAGGGTGGAGGGGGACAGCCTACGCTCCAACCCTTGTTGCAAAAAGGAAAGCACGGCTCTGATCGAACATCTCCGGGGGTCCTCCTGGTAAGAGGAACACCATTCGACGAACAGGTTCCACTTCAGCGCATAGGCCCGTCTTATGGACGGTGCTCGTGCTGAAGCGATAGTGAGCGCTACCTCCTGGGGCAGGTCACCTAGAACCTCCGCGTCCCGTCCAGGGACCACACATGAAGTTTCCACAAGTCTGGACGCGGGTGCCAGAGGGTGCCCCGTCTCTGAGAAAGCAGATCCTTCCTCAGAGGAATCGGCCAGGGAGGGGCTGTCGCGAGGAGCATGAGTTCCGGGAACCAGGTCCTGTTGGGCCAATATGGAGCCACTAACAGGACCTGCTCCTCGTCCTCCCTGATCTTGCTCAATGTCTGTGCTAGCAGGCTCACTGGGGGAAACGCATACTTGCGCAAGCCCTGGGGCCAGCTGTGTGCCAGTGCATCAGTGCCGAGCGTTGCCTCGGACAGGGAGTAGAACCACTGGCAGTGGGTGGTTTCTGGAGATGCAAACAGGTGTACCTGAGCAACTCCGAACCGACTCCAAATCAGCTGGACCGCCTGGGGATGGAGTCTCCACTCCCCAGGAAGTGCCGCTCGAGACAGCTCGTCGGCCGCCTGATTGAACACTCCTGGGATGTGGATGGCACGAAGGGACCTCAGATGCTTCTGACTCCAGAGGAGGAGGTGGCGGGCGAGTTGCGACATGCGACGGGAGCGCAAACCGCCTTGCCGGTTGATATAGGCAACGGTCGCAGTGTTGTCCGTACGGACCAGAACGTCCCTGCCCCGAAGGCGCCCTCTGAGGCGGCACAGGGCAAGAAGTACTGCCAGCAACTCGAGGCAATTGATATGCCAACGCAGAAGGGGGCCCGTCCAAACCCCTGATACTGCGTGCCCGTTGTACGTGGCACCCCAGCCGGTGGCCGAGGCATCCGTGAATACCACAGCATGCCTGGATACCTGCTCCAGGGGCACTCCTGCCCGAAGGAACGAAGGATCTGACCACGGGCTGAAGGTCTTGCGGCAGGCCGGTGTAATCTGAACCCGGTGAGTACCGCGTTTCCACGCCCACCTCGGGATTCGACCATGGAGCCAGTGCTGAAGCGGTCTCATATGGAGCAGACTGAGCGGAACTATGGCCGCAGCTGCAGCCATATGCCCCAGGAGCCTCTGAAAGAGTTTCAGTGGGACCGCTGTCCTGCCTGATAAAGTCTTGAGGCAGTTCAGCACCGACTGAGCACGTTCCTGGGTGAGGCGTGCTGTCTGGTTGACCGAATCCAACTCCATGCCGAGAAAAGAGATCCTCTGCACTGGCACGAGTTGCTCTTTTCCCAATTGACCCGAAGGCCCAACTGGCTGAGGTGCCTGAGCACCAGGTCCCTGTGTGCGCACAACAGCTCTCGAGACTGTGCAAGTATGAGCCAGTCGTAGAGGTAGTTGAGAATGCGCACACCCCGTTCTCTCAGGGGAACAAGGGGCCGCCTCTGCGACTTTGGTGAAGACACGAGGCGAAAAGGGACAGCCCGAAGGGCAGGACCTTGTACTGATATGCCCGACCGTCGAACGCGAATCGCAGGAATGGCCTGTGTCGCGGGAGAATCGAAACATGAAAGTACGCGTCCTTCAGGTCGATTGCTGCAAACCAATCTAGGGGACGGACGCATCCAAAAATGCGTTTCTGCGTCAACATCTTGAACGGCATCTTGTGAAGTGCACGGTTCAAAACTCGCAGATCCAAGATCGGTCGTAACCCACCGCTTTTCTTGGGCACAATGAAGTAAGGGCTGTAAAACCCCGACCTCATATCGGCTGGAGGGACCGGCTCTATTGCATCCTTCGCCAGTAGGACTGCAATCTCCGCGAGCAAGACAGGGGCATCGACGGCTTTGACTGAAGTGAACCGGATGCCCCTGAACTTGGGGGGATGCCGGGCGAACTGAATCGCATAGCCGAGTCTGATGGTCCGCAGGAGCCACCGGGACGGGCTGGGGAGCGCTAACCAGGCTCCGAGAGACCGCACCAGCGGGGCCAACGGGCCCACCGACATGCCCGCTGTGGGGCAGCGAGGTGGAACACAGGGACCGGCCCCAGGGCCTGTGACGGCCTGGCCTGTGACGGCAGGGGGCGGGGTCTGGGTGTGTAGTGTAGCACTCACCTGATTTCTCCTCGCGTGGGAGGAGACACAGGAACCCAGCTTGAGGCTTGTGACAGCCCGGCGTTTGACGACTTGAAGCGGGGACTGGAGTGCTACTGCCCTTACCTGGTTCCACGAATGGGCAGGAGGGGTGCTCTTGGGCAACCACCCGCTGCCTGCTGGCGAGAGAGGAGGAGGGAAGCGATCCTGTGATGCACGGATCACCACTCTCCTCCTCTTGAGACCCGGAGATTGAGGAGACCGCTCTTTACTGATGTTTTGGGTACCGCTGGCTGCTGGGCCAGCGGCGGAACAAAATGAACAAAAGATACTCCACCCGGCCCTCCTCCGGGGGAGGGAGTGGTGCAGTCACCATCTCCCGATGAGCAGTCTCCTCCATCTCTGGGTCGACCGTCCCAGGGCCTCTTGCACTTGCGCTTGCCGCCAGGTTTGGCGGGGGCCTGGACGGGCTGGGCGTCCTGCCTGCGACCGGCTCCACGACGCTGCCTGGTGAAAGGCTGCTGCGGCTGCGTGGGAGCGGGGGTGGCCGCAGGGGGGCGCCCACGGCGACGAGCAGGCTGAGTGGCTGCAGCCGGAGTGGAAGCAGCAGGTTTCCTCCGGCGCATGATGTGTTTGCCTCAGTCTGCTTCTGGGCTGCCGAGAACTGCTGGGCAAAGCTCTCGACAGCGTCGCCGAAAGGGCCGGTCTGTGACACGGGAGCATTCAGGAACTGTACCTTCTCCTGCTCCTTCATGTCAGCGAGACACAGCCAGAGATGGCGCTCCTGGACATCGCACGACCCAGAGACTGTGCGGTCACCTTCGTCGCTCGTAGCGCGAGGTCCGTCGCAGCACGCAGCTCATGTAGAACCGCCAGGTCGTGACCACCCTCGTGCAGGTCTTTCAGTGCTTTGGCCTGGTGGACCTGCAGCAACGCCATAGCGTGGAGGGCGGAAGCCGCCTCCCCACAGGCTCTATAAGCACTGCCAGTTAGATCTGACGAATACTTAGAGGCCCGTGAGGGGAGACACGGATCACCCCGCAGGGTGGAAGCGGCTGTTGGACACAGTTGCATGGCCACAGACCGTTCCACCGAGGGGATGCCCGCATACCCCAAAGCGGCTCCACCATCGAGGGTGGTGAGAGCGGAAGAACTACAAGATGTGTTTCGGGCAGTGAAAGGTGCCCTCCACGATCATGTCAGCTCCTCATGCACTTCCGGAAAGAATGGCACCGGAGGGGGGCGCTGAGAACCAGCGCCACCCCCACCGAGGAACCACTCGCCCAGCCTCGAAGGATCGGGACACGGTGGCTTTTTAGGATTCCACACGAGCCCGACATTCTCGGCGGCCCGGGAAAGCATAGCCGTCATCTCTGGGTCTGGCACGGACAACGCTACCACACCCGAAGGGGGCAACGCAGCCGGGTCGTCATCCCCGGAGAGAGAGGGCCCGCCCTCCGATGCAGTGATCGACATCTGGTCGTCAGAGGGGGCACCGAAGGAAACGCGTGGCCAGCGCGCTCCTTCGGTAGCTCCACCGGCTGCGGAGTGCTTGAGGGGTGAGGAGCTCCACTTGGGGAAGCCCTCACCGTAATCCTCAAATCACCTCTGACTCCACCGGATCCAGTGTGCACGCCGGATCACGGCAGGCAGAGGGACTCTGCCATGTTTGACATAGCAGAGTCGCACTCCGAGATGGTCATGTCCCCGCAAGAAGAACATGAACCATCCACGAAAGCCACCTCAGCGTGCTGAATGCCCAGACACGTGAGGAAGCGATCGTGACCGTCCTGAGGCGCCAGGAAACGACCACACCCAGAAACGCACGGGTGAAAAGACATCTTTAAAAAGACGCGATCACCCGTGTTGCTCTTTTAGAGGAATTGCTCTTTCAGAGAAATGCTCTTTTAGTGCTGAAGCACGCAGGGGAGCTGGCCACCGCACACTCCTAGTGTGGCTGTCAGCAGGAAGACGATCTTTCTCTCCCGGACACCGTGACCACCGCTGCCGCGCCGTTATGCCCGCACTCGCTCGCAGAACACTCTCTTGGAAGGGAGAGCAGTAGCTTTAACCACTACCGCTCGGCTCCGAAGCGAAAGGATAATTGATGCGGTGCATCAGCTGCCTCTTATGCTCACGCTGTGATCAGCGGCAGCTGGATGCAATAATCGCATGCCAATGTCCATTGGCTCGTTTAGTTACACTCGAAGTGGATTGGTCTCTCTGGCGAGATCCCAATTTCGTCGGTCATCCGACGTGACTCGGAGTGACCGACTGAAAGGGGAACTCATACAACATTGTCAACTAATTCAACAGGGAATAAATCAAGGTTCCTTACTGATCAGTTCATCTTTTATTGTGAAACTGATATTTCAAGGTAAAAATAAAAACAAACTTACAAACAGATGATTTAAAACTAATGATTGTTTTGTAATAAATATATTGCAAATGTTTTATTGTAGGGTACAACCACTAGTTCCTTAAAAGAGATTTTTTTTTAAAGCTTTTACCGTTTTTTTTTTTTTTTCAACTGCTTACACACAAAATCTTTACTTGTCACATGATTTCTGAAACCTGACACTCAAACACCAGAACTACACACCAAATTTGCAAAACCATACACTATTTCTTGGCCTTTGACTCAGTTCTCAATTTCATCAAACACTTTTTGCAAAACAAAACACGCACAATTCTCTATGTAACACAAAAAATCTAACTGGAGTTAAAATTATGGCAAAGGTGTTTGCAAATGTTTGCTTTTGAGATGTGTTTGTGATCCCAGCAGGCACAAAACAGGCACACAACGTCATAAGACGTTGATATTTGGTTAAATTTCGGTTGCGACTTCGGGTGACCAATATTCAACGTAAATTCAACATCTAATGTCAATGTTAAATTGATGTCCAATACCGACGTCAGCTGACGTTGAGATTTTGTTGTTTTTAGGTTGTGCAACCAAAATCCAATGTTAAGTCAACGTCAAATTGATGTCAAATATTGACGTCAACCCGATTTTCATTTTCAACCAAAATGCAACGTCTGTCCGACATCATGTCCAACGTCAGCCTGATGTTACATAGACGTCTGGTGCCTGCTGGGGATATTTTGAATGCAGTGCATCATTTTGCAAGAGATGTGAGGCATTTTGCACTTTGTGTGTGCAATTCTTGGATTTGTGTGTAAAGTTTAGAAAAAAAGAGGCAAAGATTTGAAAATGTGTGTAAGCAGTTGAAAAACACTGTAACATTTTTTTTAGTACTCCTGCTTTACATAAATATAGAGTAATGGCAGACGGTGGCGACAAGTGACTTTCTGTTTATTATGAGTGAATTACCGAATCATTCAAATAATCGATTTGAGCGACGTGTTTGTTTCTGGGAGAGCCAAGAATCGTGATAGTACTGTAGGTTCTGCTTTGTTTTCCTATGGAACTGTTATAACCTTGTTACTGTAGCCTCATGCTTATAGTAAAATCGCAATTGGTTAATTGTATCCTTTTTTAAATTTATTTTTTAAACCATTTCCTGTTTGTTGGATTGTTTATAAAAACTAATCCGATGTCTTTCACATTGATTTTTGTGAATATTCCTTATGATCTTTGTAAACATAATTGAATTATAAATTATCTGAATTCATATCTTAAATGAGTTGAACATGGATGATTATTAATGATTTTTGGACAACTCATTCTTCATCCATTTTCATGTAAAAGCAGCAGTATTTCAGTGCCATTCACTTCATCATCTACAAGGAACACAAATGTAATATCTGCTTTTTCTTGTGTAGATTGCTGGTCCACTAAAAAGAGAGGAGTTTGTCCGTCTCAACAGCTCTTTTTTGATCCCTTCCCTGACTGCAACCGCCTACTCCCATCTACTTTCAAGGTGAGGAGCTTGACATCTCAAATGAGCCTAGTGTATTTTCTTTTGTGAAAAAAAAAAGACTCAAAAGTCCCTTTCCCTCCAGTTTCCAGTATTCAGTTTTAAAACACATAGTGCAGTGGACTTACCCATATACCCATTACGTTGACATGGAAATTCTGCAGAATATAATCACAATCACTGAAAAGGGGAATAATAGCAATTTTTCCCCCAAATAGCTATGACATGAAATGACAGTCTTTTGTTGATTTCTGAAAAAGACATTCATGGTCCACTGTGTATGGCCAATTATTGTCTTTCCACAAATTGCTGTAGACTAATCCATTTACTGTCATTTACTGTCTTGAAGCAATGTCAAACTATTGTATGTTTTGGAGACGCGACTTATGAACCAAAGGCTATTAGGTTCAGCAGCTAATACAGTACATGATTTTTTTCTTTGTTCCTTTAATATAACATTTTTCATATAATGACAAATATTTACCCTTATGTGAAAAATGTACTAATGGTGGTTATGCACAACAATACTGTATTCTGTAAAACAGGTCCTAATGTTAAATATGGAGCTGTTTTAGTCAATGCCTTCGAGATACCAAAGATGATCATAACCAATGTCCTATCTACAGAACAAATTTTTTATTTTTCCTCGTCTCACTACATTCTGATATTAATAAAACGGCTTCAAAAAAATGTAGCTTGGGTAACTGATTACCTTAAAAGTCCATAGATATCGCCATCAGTTCATACTGCTGTTAACATTTTCTCTGACAAGCAGATGTGGTGAGACCTGTTTTCTGATTATTTATGTATGGTTCTCCAGTACCACAAGATGGTTTTGTCTGATTGACATGTAGGTCAGCTGATTGCTATTTGTCAACTCTTCAATATTCCTCTGTGTGTTTGTCTGCTTACAATGCATGAATAAGCTATGGAAAATATGAATAGACAGAATAACCTGTCAAAACAATAACATCTGTCAAAATAGTGTTTCATGATTTCATACTGCGCTTCAGTTCATTTTTTTTCATGCAGTATTTTATACTTTCACAATTATATAATGCATAATAAAATATGCTGCGTATAACTAGATACAATGTAAATATTACATTTACCTGTATACACCGATTGACTGAAAATATGATTTTATGATCCATTTTCTGTGCGCGTTCTGTGTGACATCCAACCATTTTAATAAAAAGCTGGCTTTTTCCCTGTTAATTTTTGCATTCACACAAATCTCTCCTGTGATGGAAGGATAGTGTTGTAGTTGTGTCATAGAGTCTGTATTATCCCACTTATCTGTGTGACATTTCAGGGATGAAAGAGACCCTGCAGTAGACTTTAGTAACAGAAGGATATATCTGCTTCAACAGCTCTGCCTCAATCAGAAATGCAAACCAATTTGTCTTTTTTTTTTCAGGGCTCTGGTTATTGGGTCGAGTCCTGTGAGCTAAGATGTGAAATAAACATGAATTAGAATTCAATGATTTAGTTTGCTAATGAGGCAGAGGACATGCACAAGGTCTTGCTGTATTAGTAAGACTTTGTCTGCGGTAAAATCAGTTTGATAGGTTGAATTCAAACTAATGCCAAGGTTGATTTTATGAACAAATATTTTGGGTAAATAGCATTTTTTTTTTTATGTAAAACTAAAAGTCAAAAGTGGATGCTTTTTTTTCTTTTATATATGCAAACAAGGTTTTTAATAAGCAGATGTAAATTTTGTGGGAACCAGACTGAGATGTTGGCAGGGACACACTGATCTTGACTTATGCCAAGGGCATACTGAACTGTCTTTCTTGTTTACTTTCTGAGATTAGTGACAAGAAAGTGTTTTACTGTACATTAGCTGGTGTAAAATCTAATTTACTCTTTTAATAACAGATGGGTGTGTTTTGATGGCTCATGTAATACAGTGTGCTCTAACCTTGTCGAGATTTGGTGTTTGCAATGTGTAGCTGTGGAAGTATCAAGTATCTTCATAATTGGACTAATCAATCAATATATTGGTTGCTGTGGAACTTCATGTTTCTTGTAAGCATTAATTTCATGAATGCACTTTCAGTTTCAATCACATTTTTTTTTTAATAACTGTTTGCCGACATGTAAAGACCTCTTTAAAACTGTATGTATACAGTATATAAACGTAAGTGTAACATAATGCATCCAGCTGGGAAGCTCTGCATTTGGATGTAGATGTGGGCTATTATATATCTAAAGGTTAAAGGAGCTCTAAAAAACTTTGTTGCACTTACTGACCATCTGGTGAGTTGAATATAGTTCCCCTTCAGGAACTCGAGCTGCGTCGAGACGCTATGGGAACGTCTTCAGCGTGACCGCGCTCTGAACCACGTGTGTAATCTGTCCAATGGATGGGCGAGACGTCACGGGCGGGTGACGTCAGAGACCAGGAAGCTTAAAAGCACGTGCGGTGGAACCGGTGTCAGCTTTCTGTCGTTCAGAAAGCACTCTGTGTGTGTGTCTGTTGAAACTATCCGTTGTGAGTCTTATTTGGTGTTGTCTGTCCAAGAAAACTAAGCACCACAATAAGCTCCACAATTTCAAAAAGTGCATCAAAATCTAAGCACTTGGGCGAGAGCAGATCGCACTACAAGCTGTGTGTTCCTCCCTGCAAATGTTACATCAATGCTTGGGATACACACAGTTTGTGTGTGGTCTGCTTTGGAGCGAGTCACGCAGAGTTGGCTCTCGAGGGAGCCGACTGCATGCATTGTGAGCGTTTCCCACTGCATGCACTTCGCTCCCAGAAGGCTGTCTTTGCCAAGGGAGCCTTCACCAGCGTTCCCTGCGGTGCTGGTCCTGCTTCCACCGAGGCGGAGTGGCGGCTGCACTCGTGGGGTTCGCAAGTGGATCCAGTGGCCGCTCTCTGGGATCGGAAGCCCGGTCTGCGGTTTCTTCCCTCCGGAGACGTGGCTCGACGCTTCACCTGTCTTCCTCCGAGGAGGTTGACGTGGTGAGCGTCGATGAGGATTCGCACCCTCAATCGCCCCAATATGAGGAGCTAGTGGAGGTGGTTACTCATGCTGTGGCCAAGCTTAACATTGAGTGGCCTGCTGAGAAGCAGGCTGAACTGCAGTAGAGCAAGCTGGACGAACGCTTTCTGCGAACTAATGGCAATGTGGTGGGGTTGAGTGAGAGCAGTTACAGAGCGATGCCCCGGGTGGAACAGACGCTTGCGAGCTATCTGTCCCCCGGCAAGGCATTGTCTCTGAAGGCTCCGACCTTGCCCTGCAAGCCGCTGCGCACAACGTCAGCGCTAGTGAGCAAGGGGTATGCGGCTGCGGGTCAGGCTGGTGCGTGTCTGTACACCATGGCGGTGTTACAGGCATACCAAGCTGACCTGCTTAAGGAGCTAGATGAGGGAGAGGGGCTCAGTTCTGATGATGTCACAGAGCTCCGTAGAACCGCTGATTTGTCTCTCCGCGCCACCAAGGAGACCGCCCGTGCCATCGGCAGGTCTATGGCAGCGCTGGTGGCGGTGGAGAGACATCTCTGGTTGACCCTGTCTGACATGAAAGAGAAAGACAGGGTCTTCCTCATGGACGCCCTGCTTATGCCTTCTGGCCTGTTCGGCGACGCCGTCAACTCCATCGTCGACAGGTACCAGGAGGCCCTTAAACAAGTGGCGGCGTTCCAGTGGTTCATCCCTTGCTGATCTCTAGCTCAGGGTGCAGCTGGGCGGGAGCAGCCCTCACCACGTACCAGCTCCTCATATAGGGAAGTACAGAAAGTGTCTTGTCGGGACCGAGGTGGCAAATGCTCTGGGTCGGGGGCTTCGAAGTCTAAGCCAGATCTGCGGACCGTCCTGACATGCATGGCCCAGGGCTTATGAGGGCAGGCCCCTCTGGGGAAAAGCGTGGTTCACCGCACTACACGGTGCCCTTCTCTCCTCAGTGCCCTCAAGAGATCAGTCTGCCAACCCTGCCAGAGTTCCAGGGCGCAGCAGTCTCCAGCGAGCACTTTTCTCAGATACTTCTGCCTGGAAACGTAGCGGAGCTGAGAGGCTTGCCACCTCTTCGGGGGTCTCTTGATCAGCTGGTTCGGCTGTCTCCTGCCAGTCCTCCGCTTCAGGGCACCGAGTCAGCAGCTCTAAGTACACCAGAGGCCAGTCTCGAGAGACTGGTTCCCTTACTAGACTATTTGGCTACGTGGAAACTACTGCCAAATGTGTCTCAGTGGGTCCTGCGCAATTTAGAGAAAGGCTATCGCATTCAGTTCAGCGCTGTGTCGCCGCCCATCAACGAGGTGATTCCCACTCTGGTGGGCTCCGAGCAGGCTCTGGTCATGGAACAGGAAGTAGACACTCTCTTGAGGCTACTGAAGTTCAAGATACTCACACTCAGACAGGTCATGTTTCAGATCAGGTCCGAGGACTGGTTTGTCATGATCAATCTAAAAGACGTATACTTCCACGCCTCCATCCTTCCAACTCACAGGAAGTTCCTGAGGTTTGCTTTTGGGGGAAAAGCGTACCAATATCGGGTTCTTCCCTTCGGCCTGGCACTCTCACCCCGCACTTTCACGAAGTGTGTGGATGCTGCTCTGGTTCCTCTGCGACTCCAGGGCATCTGCATACTCAATTACATCGACGATTGGTTGATTTTAGCTCAATCAGAGCAGATGGTGGTTCGGTATCGAGATGTCGTTCTCGCTCATATTAGAGAGCTGGGGTTAAGACTAAATGCCAAAAAAAGTGTGCTGTCTCCATTACAGAGGACCACTTATCTGGGCGTGGTGTGGGATTCGACCACGATGCAGGCACGTATGTCCCCTGCTCGGATCGAGTGGGTTCTCACGTCAGTCAAGAGAGTGAGAGAAGGCCGCTCACTTACTGTCAAGCAGTTTCAAAAACTGCTGAGTCTGATGGCAACTGCGTCCAACGTGATACCTATTGGCCTGCTGTATATGAGACCCCTACGGTGGTGGCTCAAGACCAAGGGGTTCTCCCTGAGGGGAAATCCGCTTCGCATGATCAAGGTCACGCGGCGACGCCTACGTGCCTTAGACATGTGGAGGAAACCTTGGTTCTTGTCTCAGGGCCCGGTGCTGGGAGAAGACGTCCTGTCGAGACAGGGGCCATGGCCCAGGGAATGGATGCTTCACCCCGAGGTGGTGAAGCAGATATGGAGAGTGTTTGACCAGGCTCAGGTGGACCTCTTTGCGACTCAGGAGACATCGCAATGTCCCCTCTGGTACGCTCTGATTCCTCCAGCTTCACTGGGGCTGGATGCTATGGTACAGACTTGGTTGAGGCTTCGTCTGTACGCCTTTCCCCTGATCGCTCTGCTCCCAGTAGTTCTGGTGAGAGTGCGCTGGGACGGGGTCCGTCTGCTGCTAGTAGCCATGTTCTGGCAGGGCCGAGTATGGTTCTCGGACCTGATTTCTCTCCTCGACGGCTCTCCTTGGGAGATTCCCGTCAGGAGGGATCTCCTCTCACAGGCGGGGGGCTCCATCTTTCACCTCCGCCCGGAGTTGTGGAAGCTGTGGGTGTGGTCCCTGAGGGGGCACAACTCATAGCCTCCGGTCTCTCAAACGAGGTTGTTGAGACCATCCTCCAATCCAGAGCTCCCTCAACGAGGAAACTGTACGCCCTGAAGTGGAGACTCTTCCCTTCATGGTGCAGGAGACTGCCAGCTCAACCCAGTCAACTGCCCGGTTGGTACAGTGCTGGAGTTCTTGCAGGCTCGTTTCTCCGCAGGGTTGACCCACTCCACCCTAAAGGTCTATGTGGCGGCCATTGCGGCCTACCATGCCCCTCTTGGTTGCCATTCAGTGGTTAGACACCCCCTAGTTACACATTTCCTCCGCGGTGTGCTGAGGCTGAGGCCTCCGGTACAATCTCGTGTCCCCCCTTGGGACTTGGCTGTGGTGTTAGAAGCTGTCTGTAAGCCTCCTTTCAAGCCTATTGAGATCGCCGATCGACATCTCACCTTGAAGACTACCTTTCTTCTGGCGATATCTTCTCTTAAGAGAGTTGGGGATCTGCAGGCCCTCTCAGTGGCCCCTTTCTATCTCGACTTTGCGCCCGGTCTGGCCAAAGGTTTTCTCTACCCTCAAGCGGGGTATGTCCCTGAGGTCCCCTCCTCTACACCACGGCCTGTCGTACTCCAGGCCTTCTGTCCTCCTTCCTTCAGGGAGCCCGACCAGCAGAAGCTTAATTGTATGTGTCCGGTGCGAGCACTGGACACATACGTCCACAGAGCTGCCCTGTGGAGAAGGGCTGACCAACTGCTGGTATGCTATGGTCCCCCTAAGAGAGGTCTGCCTGCTACTAAGCAGACCCTCAGTCGGTGGATTGTGGATACCATTTGCATTGCCTACGAGTCCTCTGATCTTCCCTCGCCTCTGGGGGTCAAGGCTCATTTGACTAGGAGTATGGCGGCCTCCAAGGCCTTCTTGGCAGGTGGTCCGATGCAGGACATCTGCAACGCTGTGGGATGGTCCACGCCCTTTTCCTTTGTCAGGTTCTATGACCTAGATATGCGAGCCACCCCTGGCTCTTCTGTTCTCTCTCCCTAGCTGTGCTCCATCCACACTAGGCAGGGATTTGGAATTCTGGCGGCGTGGGCACCTCGGTCCCATAGCGTCTCGATGCAGCTCGAGTTCCTGAAGGGGAACGTCCCAGGTTACGTATGTAACCATGGTTCCCCGAAGGGAACGAGACACTGCGTCTTGAGGCCATACTTCCGGCATGAGGCCATACTTCCGGCATCCCTGCGAGCGTTTGCTTCATTCCTTCCTGGTCTCTGACGTCACCCGCCCGTGACGTCTCGCCAATCCATTGGACAGATTACACAAGTGGTTCAGAGTGCGGTCACGCTGAAGGCGTTCCTATGGCATATCGACGCAGTGTCTCCTATAGCATATTGACGCAGCGTCTCGTTCCCTTTGGGGAACCATGGTTACATACATAACCTGGGACATTTTTAACTATTGAATCCCACCCTTTCCATTTTGAAAAGTCACACTCACAAAACAGTTCATAGGAAGTTTATGCAAGAGCTAAGTATGGCCAGAAACAGCACAAGTTTTAACAGACTTTCCCACATTGTACTTTTATCATTTTTATCATCATTTTGGTGTTTAGGAATGATAGCATCTATTCTGCTTGTTCCATGTCACCCCACTGTGGCTCCACCGGACGGCAAAGATTTTGAACAACAAATAGGTGTTGTTGATGTGTAATTGTGATCAGTCATTTGATTATATTCATCAGTCTGACATCAGAAAGGTAGTGTGAGATGTTTGTTCTGAAAGTAACACTATATTAGTACATCAGACTTATTTATTTGAAAGGAAAAGCAACATACTGTATGATTTCTCCCTGACACCATATAACCCATTTAGCTTTGATTTTAATGCATATTTATAAGTTTATTACCCCTTTACTAGGCATCTAAACCATTTACTGTAAGCAATAATTTAAAATTAAAATATGCAGTGAAAGTTTTTATTTTTTATTTTGTTTTATGGCATCTATACCATTCACTTTGTATTATGTTCAGTAAAAAAAAAAAAATCATTGTCTTTTACAAGGAAACACCATCTTCACAAGCATAATTACAGGATTTCAAACAAAAGAAAAATTATCAGAAAAATCATAATATGAGTTTTTTTTTTTTTATTATTATTATTTTGAAGCTTGTTTAGCAGATAAAATCAACAACATACAAACAAAGGGAAAAGTTTTCCACTTTTGTATTTTGTATTTGTGTTTGGGTCGGTTCTGAGGTTACCATATACATACATGGGTAGGGAAGACAGATGAAAATGTTTGATTTTGTTCTATTTGTGATTTATTCTTATTTTATCTTTTTGCACCATTATATAGGTGGGCAAGTTTTATTTCTCTACATAAAGATTTACCAAGCAAATGGCATGTTTTCATTATAAGGCAAGCCTTTTATTTCATTGTAAATGAACTGAATCAATGCATTTAACTATTAATGGACGTCTCAACTGTTTACTAATGATAAAAAAGACTCTTGAGTAAGTAAAACTGCCTCAAGGAACTGCAAAATACAAAGAAATTCTCTCTCTTTTTTAATGGATGTGCTCATTAAAGGGTTACAGCATCCCATCCTGCTCACTTCACACACACACACACACACACACACACACACACACACTTGCACAGTCTAGCTCAGCATTTGAGCTGAGAGATGAAACACCTGTCAATGACGTCCTCAGGTCAAGTACTGGGCACATCAACCTTGTTGTTGAAGACCCCCTTTTACATGTATACTTGTATGGATGGAGGAGATGGTAGAAGCTCCATTTATCTTGTGTTTTAGACATATAATCCAGGTTAATTTAAAAGGAACATAAAACATCTCTGAGTGTACTTGCAATGGGAGTATGTTTACACTGACCTACATACTGTATTATGGTAAAACATGGAATATTTTAATCCATCTGTGATTACACATAATATGGTATATGTGATCTGTCAGAGGACCTGAGGGATTACATTGCATATTATTTTATTACAGGCCTGTGTGCTACTTCGAGCCATATTTACAGCTCAGAAATATCAATGAGAATATGTCCTGTAACATGGCAGGCTTGCTAGTACGTAAATATTGAAATGACTGCTACATTATACTTGTTTCCTGGAATAAACACAATAAGAATATCCAGCATAAATATGGATTTCATCTCTCAGGCATTTGAAACTCACAGCAAAGTACCTGAGTGTCAAATGCCTTTGACAGCAAGTGTTATGTGTTGCCAGATATTGAAATGAATGAATACTTCAGAGCTCCACTGGCTGTGTTTAGCCATGGGGGAAAATGAATTTGAACAAGAAATCTGAAAGAGGCTTCAATTTTTTTTGTCTCGTTAAATATGAATAGATAAATTAATGCCCCAAATACAAATGAATAGAACGAATGTTTTGGCATCTCTGGTGTGGTTTTGAAATGTGTGGGTTTTTTTAATTTTATTTTATAATAAGTCAAAAAAGTCAACAAAGGGATTTTTTAATTTATAAAAAGTACAAAAAGAAGTAAAGCAACAAAGAGAATCTAACATTCACAAATTTAGACTGATTTCACGAAGCTAATTGCTGTTTAACAACAAAAGCACTCTTTGAAGCCTGCCTGTGATTTTGCAATTTCACTTTTCTTAGTTTAGGTGCACTTCTAGTTGTACGTCCTCCCGCTGGGGTCCTGGGGGACTGTATAACTCCCTGTAATTGATTCACTTGTTAATGCTGACGCTTAGAGACAAACAGGAGCTCTCGCGGACGTCCTTGTCCAAGCTAGAAACAATCTAGGACTTCCAACACTGTGTGTCCCACACCCTAGCAGTCGGGGAATCGACTTGGTATCGATATACCTCCTCTCTCGTTGAAGCCAGGAGAAAAATCAACAGCAGCAGGCCTGTGGGAGAAAATTTTGAAGCAAGATTGATGCACCCCGTGTTCACAATCCCTGTTAATTCCAGTCCTGTTGCTCCATAGATCAGTAATTATCTTGTATTGAATGCTTTTGGAGTGCAAGTCTTCATGTAGCCATGGAAGTCTTCTCACAGCTGTACTGAACGTTCTTCACTAGTTCACAAAATAATTTTTTTTAAATAATTTTTTTACTAGTTATAAAAAGTGAAATCAAGCCAAATATGCATTTTAAAAAATGTTTGTTTACTGTTGCTATATTATATAAATAATAAAACATAATTGTAATAATGGCAGTATTTTAAATGAAAACTTTTTTAAATAATTGAAAGTCAAGTGTGTAATGTCTGTGCCACCTGATTCATCAAATACTTTCAAACACACCTCCCTTTTGCCATTGGTCAGACAGACAGACAGTCAGACAGCCCCGCCCCAAACTCTTGCTATTCACGTTATGCACCAGAGAAAAAAAGCACACCACCATATTTAGAATTTTGTGTTTGGGCTAGCTCTGTTGATCTGTATATTTCGGTGGCATCACCGATTAAAGGGATAGTTCACCTAAAAATGAAAATTCTGTCATTAATTACTTACCCTCATGTCGTTCCAAATCTGTTAGACCTTTTTTTCATCTTAATCTTCATTTAAAAATGCTGGCTCCTGTGTCAGCAGGAAGAGAAGAAATTGTTGAATGAAGTCTTTATTTTTGTTTTCTTTTTGCACAAAAAGTTCTCGTAGCTTCATAAAATTCCGGCTGAACCACTGATCTTACTAACTTTCTGGGCTTTGAATGAAGTAGTTGTGTTGCCGTCTACGCAGGGTCAGAAAACTCTCGGATTTCATGAAAAATATCTTAATTTGTGTTCTGAAGATGAACGAAGGTCTTACGGGTTTGGAATGACATGAGGGTAAGTAATAAAGACAGAATTTAAATTTTTGGGTAAAACAACCCGATCCACAGCAAGGTGGCCAATTCATACAAATTTGTACGACCTCACTCATACAACCTCACTTGTGTGAATTCATACAATTTGTGAAAATTTGTATGTATTTTATGAGGCGACAAATTCGTAGGAATTCGTACCACACCTAACCCCGCCCCTAAACTTAATTATCACAGAAATCTTACAAAATCGTATGAATTTGCCACCTTGTAAAAACAGGTATGAATTGACCATGAGATAGTGTTGGCTGAACTGTCCCTTTAAGAGTAATTAGCTGGTAAACTGGATTTACAGGATGTAAACTAGATGTCCAGTTAATTAAAGTTATCATGAGTGTTGTAATTTTTCAAGCAGATGTCATAACAAATGTCAGAGAATATTTTAACTGGCAATAATTTAAAAACGAGCTGTTCATTCATAAATCCATATGATCTTCATGCTGTGGACCTATACTGATATGAATTTGTGCTCATGAAACTCAAAGTGACAACACAAAGTCATTAAACATATTTATTACACCTATAGCCAAGTTCTTGTGTCATTCACACATTGCATTACAGTTGAAATGAGCCGATTTTCACATCTCAAATAACGAAGGACTACCGCTTTACAGCATTAACAAACACATCCATGTGAAACTATTCAAGTTTGAAATTTCATGACATTTCCATGTTTTACACGTTTTTAATAAAAGTTTGCAATTTTGTGATTTACCTCATAGCTGGTTGGATTGGTTCATGGCCTTTTAACTTTTTTCCCTGAGGTAAAAATGAACACTTCCAGAACCAAGGCCACTGAAAAGGTGGCAATCATGTTTCACTCTATTGTTATCAATTTTGAGTTGCGTCTCCAGTGCATTTTGCGTATGGTTGGCCATTTGTGTGGAGTTTCTAATCATGTACAGTGTTCCAGATCAGTCTCTTCTGAGGCTTGGATGCTGCTTTAGCTGCTCATGCAGGCAGTATGCAGCGAGGCAGCTCTTGGAAGAGAGCTACTGTGTACTTTTCCATCCTTCTCCATCACTTCAGCTTGTCCTATGAGGAACAGGTCTTAATTACTTCCCTCAGTAGTTAATAGGGTGAGGCTTGGTGTGATTGCAAGGTGTCACTTCCAGAGTTCTCTCTCCATGTGAGATCTGAGTCTAGTTGTTGTTCTCTGAGGCTCTCTGCCCCGAGACTCCACATACACACATGCATGCACACATACACACAGAAGTAACAGCATATTCAATGCCATAACCTCCACTCATTAAAAGATAATTAGGCTTATTAGGATTTTAGCCTGTTATTTTCGTCTTAGCAACTTCAGCCAAAGAGGTGTGATGATATTCAACACTCGCTGACTAAAATTAGAATTAAGGACCTGAAATGTGTTTGATAAATTATAATTTTTGCTAAGCTTGCAGCAAGAAGTACATTAAAAATATTTGTGTGCCTTCATATAGCATTAGATTTATTACTATACGATGAAACCCTTAACAATGTTATGAAATAATAGGCAAAATACAGGGTAACAGGGAAATAACAAAGCTATAAATGGAGCAGCTTATGAAAAATGCTTGTATCACCTGATACTATTTCCTTATGTTGAATTCCCCAATTACTGCCTCAAGAATAACCATGCATCCTGTACTTAACACACATATTCTGCATTTAAAAATAAAAATCCCAGATCCCAAGTAATACACCTTTTTTACTAGTTTTATAATTAATCATATTTTTTTTGTTAACATTTGTACATTAGTTATTTGTTAACATTAGTAAATTGCGTTCACACTTTAGTTTGGGGACCAATTCTCACTAATTATTAACTATGACTTGCCTCAATAAACCCTTAATTTCTGCTTATTAATAGTTAGCAAGGTAGTTGATAAGTTTAGATATGGGGTTGGATTAAGGGATAAAGAATATGGTTCTGCAGAATAAGGCATTAATATGTGCTTTATAAGTAGCAATAAACAGCCATAATATGCATGTTAATAAACAACTAGTTTGCTAGTTTAGTAGTGAGAATTGGTCCCCAAAATATAGTATTACCATAAATGCATTAGCCAACATGAACTAACAAAGAACAATATATATTTCAAAGCATTTATTAATCTTTGTTATTGTTAGTTAATAACATAATCATTGTTTGTTCATGTTAGTTCACAGTGCATGTAAACAACTTTCAATTTTAAACATGTATTAGTAAATGTTGAAAAGTTAACAAATGAAACATCAGTGTAAAGTTTCATCAACATATCATAATACAACATACAGTATGAACGCAATCTACTATTGTTTTAAGGTTTTTGCGTTGTTTTAAAGTCACACATTTAGGATCAGATAATTAGTGAAACACATTACTACACATCACCATAGTGATTCATCAGAACGGATCCGATATACTTCTCTAAGAAACTGCACTCATTTTGCATTTTGAAAATAAACTGATGTAGATGAAATGCTTCAAAGACCCTATTAGCATCTCATTTTGTATTTTTGCACTTATATTGTTGTGCATGTCAGAATTCACATAACAAACCAATATGGTGAATATGGCTTTGCCGGAGCATCAGCGTTTCCTCATAAAGCGGCATATTTGCCCTGATTCCCTGCTTCAATTATTTTTTAACAGGACTCGCAGCTTGAGAAGGGATGAATCATTCTGAATAAGGTTATGATGTTCTCAATCAGAGGCAGATCATAGCTGAAGATTTCATGCTTGATTATATTTGTCCATTATAAAAAGGAAACGGGAACCATTCCCAAGAATTATGCAAAACCTCAGGTATTCACCCACTGCATTTATTATTAACCAGGTAATGGGAAAGGTCTACAATCCAGAAAAACCCTGCAATCTTGAAACTGATACATCAAGGTTTCTGAGATTATGCATATTTTGTATGTACTTTGTGTATTCTCTTTCACTCTTTTCCTGTGTTGGGAATATATCCTTTTAAGTATATGATCCTCTTAACAAAATATGAAAAACATAAATAATCATTGCAATGGATATGTCATGAAGCTGATTCAGGAGTTTTGTTGGAATCTATGTGAAGTTTATTTAAAGCTAAATCCTAATTTGCATACTTCTGTGCACAATACTATCAGGCTGTTGAAATACATCTTCATACCAAAGGCCTCTTTGTCCAACATATTCTAAATGTTTCTACAGTAGCTAATTGTATTACTTTAAAGAGGCTGCATCATAATGAATCAAATATTCCTTTATCTTTTGATATAAAGCAATTCAATACAGTATTAAAATGTAATATAACTTGTTTAAAACTTCTTCCGCAGGTGAAGACATCAACAGGGACCACCCACATTTTCACATCAACAATGCAAATTTGCTGTTCGGAAACCACTCAGTCATGGTGATGTAATATATGCAGGATAGATACAGCGCTAAACAAAAGAAAAACTAGTACATCATGGGAACATCTGTTAAAACTGGCTGTACTTTATTTAGTATCTAGCGCTCTGCATACTCTTCCAAAAGATATTAAGAAACTTTTGGAAACTTTAGAATAATGTTGATTGTTTTATGACTATCACAGTTTGGTTTGGTCTCGTACTGTATGGCGTACCTTGTTAGTGTCTGTGCTTGCGTGGCCATTTATTGTGATTAACAGGAAAGTGCGTTCAGCTGAATTCAATTAGTGATTTGTTAGACGGGTATAAAAAAGGTTATTATACTGCGGCAGCAGTCGCGGCAGCTCTTGTGTGAAGCCCTCGTCGTGTGAAGACCGAAGTGTGTAAAGACCATCGACTCTACCGAGCGACTCCACCGGACAGGGACAACCAAGGGATAAGTATCACTTTTCATTTATTCTCTTTCCTATTACTTGTTTCACTTTTCTTTCAGTTTTTATAACCATTTCTTACTTGTATGTTTGGCACAGTTATTTTTTAGGGATTACTGTTAAACTAATGTAGTTTGATTTGTATAAGTTATCTATTTTAATTTTAGTTACAGTTGTAGTAATGTTTGTCATTTTATTAGTTTTTTTCTATTATGTTTGTATAAGTTATTTATTAAGTTTTAGTTTTATTTAATTTGAGTTATTTTAGTACTTCAACAAACTACATGGAAATGAAATAATATTGAATCTATGGATGTGTGTGTGTGTGTGTGTGTGTGCATATATGTCTGTGTGTATGGGTACATACACGTAGTTGTTTTTGGTGTTTGACTTAGTTTTATGTTAGAATCATTATTATACTCATACCTTTTGTTCTCTTAATATTTTGAATTGTTTGTAGCTTTATTTTGTTTTCATTTAAATGTTAAGTTTAGAAATTTTGTCATATGTATTTTTCATTTTTATTTAATTAATTTTATTTAATGTGTGTGTATATACTATTTATAAAGTTTTAGGTTTTAGTTTTGGATCAGTTTTAGTTGTTTTAATACTACAATTGATTGTTTCTGTTGTCCTCATTTGTAAGTCGCTCTGGATAAAAGCGTCTGCTAAATGACTAAAAGTAAAGTAAAGTTTAATAAAGAGCTATTAATGAAAATAAAACAATTGGGAAAATATAAAATATAAAAATTATACAATCCTTTAACTCTTTAAACATACATCTTATACCTTTAGGTACATATATTTTATTGATGGTCCTGAGATTAAAGGGCCAAAAGTGTGAAATAGCCTCCCGGTTTCTCTTTGATTAGTTTCATCAATCACAATTTAAATCAAAGTTAAAAACCCATTTTTTTTTTTTTTACCCAGGCTTATAACTGTTCCTGGAGTCTGATGCTCCATTACTTATTAGTGTTTTGATATTATCCCCTCTCTTATTGCATTACTGTGTATTGTTTTATATTCACTTAGCCTATGTCTATTTTAGTGTGGTTTTGTACTGCACAATGGTCAGCTACCGTTGTTTTTATTGTGCTCTATAAATACATTTTGATTTGAATTGATATATATATAAAAAAAAAAAAAAACAGATTTTTTTTTTTTGACAAATTGGTATTTTTGGTTGCGATTTTGCATTTCCTTACATCCCATTTGAAAAATCCTTGTGGTTTTCCAAAGTAAAGTACCGTAAACTGCAAATATGCCACAAGATCCAAAGTCTTTGATGGGCCTCCTAAACTTTTCTGGGATGAGGCCAACCAGTGACCGTGCATTTGTTTGAGGGAATTAAACCAAATAGTTAATTCCACCCCTTTTGTCACAGAAAAAAGCTCTCTAAGATCTAAACAAACATCACCTGCTTCTCAGTTCATATTGTTTTTTTCAGTTTAACAAAAGATCTGTCTGAATGAGCGAAACCTTTCATAGTCCTGTTGTTTCTGATTATTAACCTTCCACTGAACTCTCAATTAATCCACCTGGAGGTCATGTCACGCAGAGCAGGAGTACAACAGCCCACTGTAGCCGGACAACCTTGCTGCATTCGAACAGCCTGATAGCAGTCTGCCGATGATGCTCATTGGTATTCTACATGGCGGCGAGTGTGTGGGGAGAATTAATTTGTTACATATGTCATGTTCCTCATGCAGTCCTGGCACACATTATAGCCGTGTCTTCTGGGACTACCCTCAAACCATGCTCCGGGGCTGTTTCCGCACTCCCAGGAGACCTGGGAAGAAAGAAGAGGAAGAATTAAGAAATTAAAATGATGCATGGCCCTGGAGGATTAGCAGCCAAGGCCTGGTAGCGCTGCGGCAGGGGGAATGATGTACATGAAGCAAAGCAAAAGCAATACACTCTAAAAAATAATCAAAATTGTGCAGCGTAAGCAAGGTATTGCTTTGTCTGATATTGATATGTTGTCTACAGATGGACTCACAACATAAGAGAAAAAAGACAAAATTGAGCAATGATGCAAATACAGCCATCGGCTGAATTTTCTGAAGGCCGAGTGTAGATGAGGTCAAGTAATATTTTTGAACCTCAAATTGTAATCAATAAAAGCATACAAAGGCCACAGCACACTATGCTGGGGTGCGTTTCCCATAAGCATCGTTAGCCAACTAAGTTCTGTCGTTACCTACATTGGTGTTCAACGATTTGGTGCTTCCAAAATCGAACATTTGCAAACAGTATCGCAAAGTTGTGTGGTTGGAACTACAACTCTCTGCCTGTGGATAGAAGCATAGTTTCTTGTTAGTACAATCTATATCTTTCATTCCATAGACATACTTCAGCTTTATTGTACGTCTTTTAGTTATTTAAGAGAACTGACCTTAATCAGGTTAGAAGCCATATTGAATTTAACACGAATGAAATGAGCAGTTAGGAATAAACTTACAGTCTTTACGATGACACACACTGTATAAAGGTGCTAGATAATGTAGTTTCGTTCAGAAAGAAGCTGAGCAATTAGTTTCTTCAGCTGAACAAATGCAATGTTGTTAAACAACAGGTCAATCCATTGAACACACTGTACTTCTATCCCTCACAACCTCATTTTCATTCCTGTTAAAAATTAAATATGGTGCTACCCTGACTAAATGCTATTGTTGAAGAGTTTGCATATTTGTACTCGCTCTAGTACTAGAGAGGAACCCACAAAATACAGCAAAACAATGGAGAACAAAATAATGAAGCAGTCCTTGGAAGCCATGTTTGTGATTGACAGCAATAATATGACATTAATTTGATCTCAGACTGATTAATTAGCAGAAGTTATTCCGTGACGTAGGTGGAAATACCAACCCAGTGTTTACAAAGTGAATGTGCAAATACTAAAGATTTACAAAAATGGGTAAAACAATGACAATGATTTTGAAGTTGGAGGAGAAAATCAAATGGAGTTCAGTACTACTTCTTCCTATGTTACACGTGACCTCATAATGCGTGAAATCGTGGACACACATCAAAGAGCTAGTGCAAGATGAGCATTTATGGTTAAAAAGTATGTTAAATAGATTTTTTTTAGTCTTTTTTTTTTTTAGAAAATGTCTGATTGTTTCACTACATAAGACCCTTATTCCTTGGCTGGGATCGTGTAGAGCCCTTTGAAGCTGCATTGAAACTACAGTTTTGGCCTTCAATGCGTTGATCCCTATTGAAGTTCACTATATGGAGAAAAATCCTGGAATCTTTTCCTCAAAAACCTTAATTTCTTTTTGACTGAAGAGAGAAAGACATGAATATCTTGGATGACATGGGGGTGAATAAATTATCAGGAAGTTTTCATTCTGGAAGTGAACTATTTCTTTAAACAGAAGTGTAAATGACTGCATACACTATTGCACCCAGTGATCCTTCCCTACTACAGTGTGGTTATAAAAGGAAGGGTCTAAAAAAAGGTCAATGTTTTTTCTCAGACGTCAGATGATTGAATGTCTCCAGCACAGGCCCGAAATTTTGAAGCATGCTTCTCTTCAGTCTAATTTCTCTGTCTTTCTGTCTGGCGCGCTCCCACCCTATCTAGGGTGAGATGAAGTGCTCTAACTCATTAGTGTCACATCTGTTCTCACTGGCTGAGGTGAAAGCTCGTCCTTCTTGGCCACTCCTCTGGGTGATTGACACATTTTGGTGAGCTGGGGTTGATCGATTGCTCTGAACGGCAAATCACAATGAGGTCTCGGCGGCAAGACCGCTCTGAATTTTGGCTCTGACTCAGTTGGAACACAATGACAGAGTGTGTCTCGGTGATGTTGTCCCTGGCCAGCCTCTCCTATACTCCCATCACCCCCTGGGACTCTTTTTAAGTGACATCCCCACAATGAGGCTTCCGATGTCCAATGGCTCTAAAAGAAGAAGATGGCGTTCCCATCAGAATGACCAAGAATCTGCAGGGAATTGATTTTTGTCTGAGCACCTTGAGCTGTCCCCCTTTCTTCCTCCCGTATATTTAAATCATTTGGGTCTTTACTGTAGCAAGAAATAGAAAATAATGCGTGAGAAAAGTTTTGTGGAACATTAAGGTCACTGTAGTCGGTTTGGTTTATCTTCCCCTAGTTTAATAGCCTTTCTGAGCTCAGCTGGAAAGAAGTTCAGACCTACCTATTAAATATAGGACATATCTACTTATCTACTTTACGCCAGATTTCACCTGCAGGGCACCTTGGATTCTAATATTACATAAAAACACTTTTACATTAAAGAGCACATTACAGAAAAAAATACTTATTCATCACCAACTAAAAGAATAAGAATGCTTCTGTGTCCTAAATATCACATTTGGAAAAGTGGGTGTTACATACAACATACAAGAATGGATCCAGACTGAATGTGAGTTTGCTGAAACAATAGCTATTCGGCTACTAGTTTACTTTTAAGAAATATCACACGAACAAGAATGCTATTGTTTCAAATATTCAGACCAACAACAGCACAATTGTGAGTGTGATTTTGCTTATACAAAGTTCAATAAACAAGTAATTCATATTAACTCAAAAATGCCAGTTCCTTGACATCATCTTCCAGGAAGTGACATCATTGATTGGTTGGAAAATAGCTACACAAACATTTAGCTTTTTTTTTTCTTCTAATTTTTAATTCATTTCATTCAAGTAACTGGCAATACTATATATATATATATATATATATATATATATATATATATATAAAATGTAAGTTACTTAAAACTAATTGAAAAGTGACATTGGATGAATGGATAGATAGATGGTTACTATGGTTACTAACTAAAATGAACTAAAATAATATTGTTCTCAATATTGTACCTGTCAATAATGAGAACATTTTTATTTGATCATTACTTGCTACAAGTAATGCTACAAAAGTTATTCTTAGCATTAGAACAAGTGTTATGTTGGGTATTAGTTCTCATAAGAATAAATAAAATAAATCAGTTTGAGGGACAGCACATTTACACAGTCTATGGCTGCGTTCCACTCCACGCACTCACAAACTTCCCTAAGCACTTCCTCTCGGGGGAATCCCTGCTGCCATTTTGAAATGCGTTCCACTTCATGAAGTGGACTAAAGAAGTTTATATGGACAGATCCTCGACCCCTCAAATTCTCAACTCCATATCAGATTCAAGTGATCAGGAGCTTAGGACGTTCCATTTCAAGGGTTCCACCAGTAGTGGGCACTCATACAATGTAGCTAATCAATGATGTACATCTGAGTAAACAAGATGGAGGGAAGTTTGCGAGTGAGGGGCATAAAAAATGGACTGGAACGCAGCCTACAGTCAGCATTTCTACCCTTTGCAATCAAGTGATCATCGAACATTTATGTGTGTGTATGACAGCTACTGACAACCTAAGCACAAGCTCCACTCTTCACCAAAACGGTAACAAAAAACAAAACAAAAACCCCCAAAAAAAACAAAAACAAAAAAAAAAACACATCATATTATATTGTATAAACTCTTGTAAATGTTCAAAATAACTAAACATTAAACACTTAAACTCTAACAGGTCTTTTCATTTTCATAAAAATACAGTAAACTCATGCAACTCTGCACAAAGGCACCAGTCTGAACAGCAACAACACAAGCTGAATCAACAAAAGTAAATTATGTTCAGGGAACATTCACAGAACATGTCAAATGAAATTGGTGTGATTTCATTAAATTAGCATGAATTTTACTCATCAGTACAATTAACTTAATCAGCACTGAATGGCACTTAGCCAATGATATTAGAAAATAAGAATGTACTGTTGTATAATATCTAACAGTCCTAGCACACTCTTTGCACACTGAGGCCGAAATTTTTGTCCAAAGTTTTCACACGTTAAAAAATAAATACGACCTCACGTTGTGTCAGTCACGTTTACAAACTGCCTCTGACACTTTTGTCGGTCATAAAAAAATTTGGATTGTGTTTGATTTTCTGTGTTTTTCGCTTCCGTAGCAAGCAGGTTTCTGTGCATGACGATGATGAATACGAAAAACGCATACAAAAATTTTGGACTTTGGTGTAAAGACCTTAAATGATGCTGGTGGGAAAAGATAATTTCGAAGAAAGTTATTACTGTGCATTTTGATTTAAAATTACTGAGACCGTAAAAAATAACATTAAAAAAATAACATTTTTTTTCTTAAGAATAGAATGCATTGATAAATACCAGAATAGAAATACATCAGGAAATTGCATTAAAAAGTAAATATAAAGTCAGTTTTGATATTATGTTAACATTAAAACAACAGCTTTGCTAAAGCTTTCATCAAGGGTGCATTTTTTAAAAGACAGGAAGTGATCTAGGTAATACTTGACAATGTTTTGAGAGTTGCTGATGTGTAGGTCTTATTAAACATGATATCATTGACCTTTACGTGCGCCAAGACATTTCCTGCGGCGAAACCAAGCAAAGGCCTCAGTGGAGAGAAAGGATGTGCTCAGTATGGAAGATGTGTACCGTAACGGGGGGTTGTCTTTATATGCCGGGCTGCTGCCACACATAAGTGTTTTGACCCGTGTCACTTGTATCATGGGCCGAGAGTGTTACACCAGACCTTTTTTAGTCCTTTAATTGCTTATCACATTAATAACACCGATTCCTATTTATAATAAGGTGCCTCAATAACGCAGTACTTTGGCTTTGAACAAAGAAGCTGTAGCTGTCTTACACTGTATCCCATGGAGATCAAGGCAATGAATATCTCTAGGTTTTAGTCACTTCTTCATTTTAGCATTATTCCGTGTGTCATCTGCATTCTCAGACTTTGCAGACACAGTTATAAATTAGATCGGGGAGCTGGTGGCAGTAGGCCGGTCACTCAAGTACAGCGCAGCAGTGCCCTGTCTATGGCTATAGGGACCTAATGTGATTTAATAAAGACTTCTATTGAGGCAAGAAGCTTGATATTTCAAGCAGAGCTATGATGTCAAAAGCGCTGTGACTGTTATGAACTTTTATGACCTTGTGTGAGGGTATAGACGTCCTGGGTGTTGTTTTATGTGACCTTGAGCTCTGGGCTGTATATCCAATTCATTTCAGTGTCCCCATTAAACATCACTCTTATGGGACTCCGGCTCACAGTCACCATATTTTATCATTATTTAACCCACAACAAGCCAAAAGCAATCAATTCATCAATACATTACTGTGTAGATTAATAATTAGTCTTACATCGTGCAGTGCTCCAGACTGTGACTAAAAATGAAAATGCAACAGAAATACAAATTTGTGTGTGTCTATTGATGGTTTCAGATATTGTCTTGTTTGAGCTCATGCCAGTATTTCCTGCCCATAAATGAACACAGCTTGACTGATTCACAAACATAGACTCTTTTAAACATTGTTTTTAATGAGCTATACAACAATATTCATGAAATAGCCTCAAATTCGCTTGTAGTTGAATCAGACTTATACCGCCCATTCACTACACTGTCTTTCGAAGCTGTCATATTGCAATTCTTTTCACATTACACAACTGTCTGTCATTGTCAATGTCAGTTCCAGTCAAATCACATTCCACATTACAGGATTTGGATCGCACACAGATGTAGACATTTAACATGCTAAATATCCTTCGGTGCAATGGCGCTTTGCACAGATTGTGTCTTTGACGGTTCACAGATAGTGATTGCCACTCATGTGAGTACTACTGAGTTCACAACTGACTCCGTCACTGAAATGTGAGCCAGTTTTTGGTGTTACTGTTTTTGGTGGAACTGTTACTGTATTGGATGTCTTATAACGTAAAATATCTTATAAAAAGGCATGTGGTTGGTTTTTTTTTTTTTTTTTGTGGCCATTTAGTTCTACTGTATTATCTACTGAATTACAGTAGGCTAATATTTCCCCAGAATGCATTGCAAATCTACAGCAACATACTGTATACAGTAGGAAATTGCTGAGAATACAGTTATAATATTGTGAAAACAACAAAATTCACATTAACATACTGTATGCAAATTGTACAGTAGTAAACTGTTGGTCATACAGTGCTTTGCTGTGAAAACAATAAAAGTTATTTACAGTGAATATTTTCAAAATGTTAGCACAAAAACATTATTTATACATAGTTCATGGAACATTTTTCTGACATTTTTTTTAAACTGATGGTTCAGAGGTTTATTAGTTTCAGATGGTTCAGAGAACAGTCAAAAATAACAAGATGGAACATTCCCTAAACTGGACGTTTTGATGCTTTCATATATATTTTTGTTAGCTGAATTTATGGACTAGATATTTATATTAGCACATTAAAAAAAAAAAAAAAAAAGATTTTATTGTATTAAGTTTAAAATGTTATTCTAAAATATTAATAAGAATATTCTATAAGATATTAATAATAATAATAATTAAATAATAATAAACATTAATAAGAATATTAATAAACATTAATTATTATAAACAACCATCTTTATTAGGCAATTCTGTAATTTGACTAGAGAAAATTGCTACCTAGTCATTTTTTTATTTTATTTTATGCCCTGATAGTGTATGACTTGTAGTCCATACAGCGACCGCCTTTGTACATGTAATAAATTGATATCCCTGAATGCATTGTTATGTAGCATTAACTAAAGACTGTAAATCACCGCTGACCTCCACTGCCTAAAAGGTTAAGAGGATTTTACTCGTCCAGATGTCGATAGCTAAAACAAGCAGCTGGGAGAGTGACTGTGGGTGAGCAGATTTAGGTGATAAACTCTGTGTCGAGTCAGAGGTCCATTGACTTGGACGGAGTGGGTAGTAATTCTCTAGCTGCTGGTGCAATAGCCTCTGTGTGCCCACCAGATGATGGAGACTAACTTGGGGATCCTTTGATGTGGAAGGTCACTGTAAAAGTCCTCATTAAATAGAGTTTTATTTGCCTCCCAGCCGCCCGTCTCCCACCTCACTAACCTCTGCCACTGTGTTCCATTTGCATGATAGTGCTACTTTCTATCTGCGGTGCACACTTTCAATAGCTTCCTCTCCTGCAGTGTCTTGTTACCTGGGCATTCATTGAGATAGCCTCAAGATAGAGGCTTTGTTGCTGTCTCTTTGAACCATGTTCATCATCTCAATGATGAGTCAAAGGAACCCCTGGGTGAGGGACTATATGATATGTGAATTGAACTGCAGATTTTCTTGAGGTTCAGATATATAGAGAGGTATATGTGTGGACTGGTAATTGTGGGTTTGTAGTTGGTGCTACAAGGAGGGAGATGAAATTTGGACTGCATGACAGGCCATGTGGTAAAATTACATACTGTGACTGTTTATGTGATGTGACAAATTACTATATTTACCAAGAGAAATGCTTTGGAGCAGTATGTTCAAAGTGGACAATAGGCAAGGTTTGATATACGAACTTCGTGATCAGAGTGAAAATGGTGGCACGTCACCAGCTGGGTGTGGACATGGGGAATTTGTGGGTCATTCAGAGCTCTGAATGTTGTCATTTAAAGGGCAAGTATTATGCTTTTTTATTTTAACTTTCCTTTAGTGTGCAATACAGATGTTGGTGCATGTAAGCAATCTGTAGAGTTACAAAGCACAAAGTCCATGCCAAAGGCAGTTAATCATAAAACACTTGCCTGAAACGCCTCGTTTGTAGTCCTAACCTGCCATTTCTGTCACTTGGCTACATCACGTGTTACACATTTGTATAATGCCCAACTACTGGCTGCTTTGGCCTGTCCTCAAAGAAAAGTTGGGTAATGATTTCACTATGTCGAGGAGACACTGTTTCTTTACTGTAAAAAAACAAAAAAAAAAAACAAAAAAAAAAACACTGAACGGACTTCCAATACTGATACCATAGTTCCTATAGATATAATTGTCACGAATCCGGTCTATGAACTTCTGTTCACTCACCACCAGAGGTCACCCAGTCACCACAAGGACTCTCACACTACACAGACTGTTACACTATATCCTGGACTACATTTCCCATCATCCATTACACTGATTGCACACACACCTGAATAGATACACAGCTGAATCCCATCAGACACGCTTTATAAGCCTTGGACTTCCTCTTCCAGATCGCCGAGGATTGTTTAGTATCTGTCACTGTGATAGCTACTCTATGGAGCCTGTTTTAAGTTTTCCTAGTCTAGTCTAGTCGAAGTCATAGTCTTGCCTGTTTTCCTGTGTTTTTGATTCTTACCTGTGTATCTTAGATTTACCCTTTGCCTTGCCGTTTGGATACTGTTTGCCCCAGCCTGGACTATTGCTCATGTTTACGGATTACCTCTTTTGTCTAAGCCCTCTGGATATTGTTAGCCGACGATCGACCACGCCAGTTTAGGATACTTCTCTTGTTTTGCCCTCTATATACCTGTTTGCCATTGTCAGAAACTTGCCTGTTTAACGACCACGTCTCTGAATAAAGCTTTGCAGATGGATCCGAACACTTCCTCTGTTCCTTCAGTAACAATAATACTGTTTACAGCTGCTCATGAAGCCTCAGGAGCCAGTACCTGATTATGGTAAGGGACGTTACATTTCTGACAGATGTTCTAAGCATTTGACCAAACAGAACAGACTGGGTCAGCTAACCAATCAGAGCACACGGTGGTTTTCGGAAAGGTGGGCTTCAAAGAGAAAGGAGCTGCAGCAATGTACAGTATGATGCTTTTTTTGAACTTCAAATTATGCAAATGTATTCTACCCCCAAAATGAAATCATGAATTTGTAAATGAGCATAATTGGGCACCTAGTATTTCTATACTGGGTATGCAAGACTTTGAGAAAAATGAGAGTAGTGCTCCCAACATGAAAGGAGACATTGTGCTTGTGGGGAACTGGGTTTGAGTCCAGCCCGGTTCATATCCTAGTCCTGTTCCACCTCGTTTTCCTTCCATATGGTTTTCCACTGTCACATCTGATCAAGGCAAAGAGCCAAAAACAAAAATAATCACTGAATTATTTTCACAATGTCAAGAAAATTAACAGGATGAAAATAAAGAGCTAAAGTTAGCCACTGCTCAGTGAGGGATTGACAATTTGCTTATATGAGGGTGTTGATTTGAATTTACTTGTGATATTTTTACCCGTCTTTTTAAATGTTGTCACATTCCGAAATGATCACATTCATTTCTGTGACTTAAATAAAATAAGGTGATTAAACGGCAGAGTTTTTAGATTTAGTACTTTGTGATATTTGTGTAGGTTAAAAATTATGTTACAACTAAATGCAAAATGACACTGGAGACCCGAGAAAAAAAATGAACAGATTCTCAATTAACCAAAAAGCAAGCAATTCCATGTTTGTTTATTAAAAAAGGAAATAAAATGAAGAAACTCCTGTAATATCTGCTAATTTGTTGCTAGTTGTTCCATGTTAAAACAAACTTAAAATGATCTCAAATTCATAGCTGTGTTGTTGTTCATAAAAAAAAAAATAGTAATGTTATTTACTTTTTTTTTTCTTTTTTTTTTAATGTGAGTTCAACATTTTACTCAATATATTAAGATTTTACTCGATACATTAATATATTTCTGTATGCTCAGATATAAAATAAGTTTTCCAAAATGTATCTATTTATTAGCCTTATTCTCACTCTCAAGTTCTGGACTAACATAAATATCGCTTTTTAAAAGAGAGCTCGAGTAATTGCAGAAAAATATAGAGCAATAGCAGTGGTAAGTTAGCATGAAGCAATGAAACACCCTGTAGCCTTAAACTGAAACTCTGACCATAAAGGCCAGGGGCAGTAAATGCTCATGACAAGCCTGCATGACTGAACTTCTTAGACTGCTGCACCTACAGTTAAACACCTACTTCACAGACCCCTGACCTGCTCTCACAAAGACTCTGTGTTTCTTCCGAATTATTTTCTTACTCACTGAATTTGTCGAAGCTAACATTCAAAGAGTGACCTGCAGCTTTTGATCATTACATTTTGTACAGCCATTTTTTTTTTTTCCTTTTGAACTTACATGAAACTTTTCCACAATGGGATTACTGTGCTTGCAGTTTATGTTCCTCTTTAGAAAGCCAATGCAGTCTTAGTGCAAACCTGTGTGCATGTGAATCATCTGCATGTGAAATAGTTGCTTTTTTTAAGATGTGAAGGTTACTGTAATTATCTGCTCCTAAATGATAATTATTATAATTTCTATAAAAAACGAAGGGATTAAACACAACACAGGGATTATAAGGGATGAGGCAATTATGGAAAACGTGTCCCAACCTCAAAGTGAGGTCCAGTGTGCAATTATTTGTACCTGTTTTATCAGGCATCAGGTACAGGAGGAGCAGAGGGATGATTAAGCTCAGCCAATCACAGCTGCTCTGTGTAGTTCTGATCAACTCACGGGTTGTAATGTTTCTTTCTCTGAAAAAAGATGTTCGGTTTTTCTACAAGCTGTAAAATCAAAGCGCCTCTGGCTGATTCCTGAGAATGAAAATGCACAACTCTTTGATACCCAATTTAAGATTGAGTTTTCCATAATCATCTCATTCATGCTTATTAGAACTAATTTGAGATCGTTTCACTAATAAACGTAAATTATTGCTGTCTTTTATATATGTAAGCTATACTGCTGCATCTACCCAGCATCAGATTCTCATTAATGCCGTCAAAGCTCGTTCTACCCTGTGAATAAAGTATTCTATCAGTCAGCACAGCCTGCAGAGAGGGTATTATGATGTGCCATGTCACATAATGAAATGTATCCAAACACACAAGCAGTCATTTCAAAGTGAAGCCTCGAGACTGTCACCATCGAATCGCCCTGATTGTGTTTCCTACGGTAACGAGGCGAGCTGGGAGTGATCGTGATCTAATGGAGCGTGATTGAATGAGAAATAATTGAATTATGAGGGGACAAATCTTCACAGCTGAGAAAATGAATCAAGGCGAAGCGTCTCAGCTGTTGACTGATGAGCAAAACTGTTTAGAGCTGTTTATGTGCGCTTCTGCCGCTTTTGACAGATGCAACTTGACTCAATCCCTCCAATCCTTCTCAAAAACCGAGAAAAGTCGACCAGAAAGGCTTTGCATATTGAGGTGCCTCTTCAACTTGTGATTAGTCTGATGAAGACCAAACTCTATTACATGAAAAGTCACTTCATTCAGTGATCCCTTCATAGAGTGCAGTGGCATTAATACACTTCCCACAGCATGCTCTTTAGAGACTAATACCTTGCTGATCTAGGCTTGTTCAATAAGATCAGTAGCTGAAGAGAAGGCTTTGTGCATTATCACATCGCCCCCTCAGTTACCCGGCTTTCAACAACTTTCATTATTCTATAACATCAATGAAAAAGAATAAGTCAGCAGGGTCCAAAACAATAATGCAAATTTTTTATTTAATTTTAAGGATTTAGAATGACAATAGAATTATCTTAATTCAATGAATTGCAGTAAGTGTAGTTTTTAATTACACATCTACTTTCTCCCATAATTACCCATAAACATGGTATCCTACAACATGAGGTATTATTTTATATAATATAAATAATCAATGTTTTAAATTTGTCTCTAATCTAAATATAGTTCAATAAATTATTCAATTGGAGTCAAACATTAATATACATCAATATATTATTTTTCTTTGTAAGTTTTGTAAAGTTGCCTAAAAATGTGGAAGGGAGTTTCTGGTGTTATGTGACTAAAATATGTGTTAATTAAAATTAAAAGATGTGTTAATTCAAAAGTATTGAACGCAAAGGAAAAATGTGTAAGCAGTTGAGAAAATTTAGAAAAAAATTAATCTGGAATCACAATAATGAATCGTGGTTCATTATTTTGATATCTCAACAATTGTTTTTATGAAGAGAATAACTTTGAATTGTCATAATTGCAGCAGAAACACCAGGGCTTTTGGAAATTTTGTGTTGGGGGGCCTTAAAGTAAAAAAGGCTGAGAAGCACTGCTCTAGATGCAGTGTTAGGGAATAGGTAGCAATTAATGATGTAACTATTTCAGCTTTGTCACTAAATGTTTTAGACTAATTAAGTTCCACTTTTTTGTGTATAATTTTCTTTTAAAATCACAATTCAGTGAATGTCACTGCAATTAAAATTCCAATTTGATCTTCCATTAAAATTCCAACTTATGAACTGAAAAGGAGCCAGTTCTTAAATTCCAAATTTTGGTGTTCCGCACATTGTTACTGACTTATAATAAACACTCATTAGAAAAGAGGGCTGATGCATGATAAGTGGAGCAATCTGAATTTCTCTCCCCACCAGAGAATGCATTTTCACTTGATAAATGCTAATTATTTTTAGACCTGTGAAAGATTATACATTTTTGTTTTCTGTATCAGAGGTTGTGGTATCTCTCTTTTTCTGCTGGTTTGTTCTAAGCAGGAATCAAGCTCACAGTCACACAAATGGGTGGCAGGCGCTGTAAAATAGTAAGCCACAGGAACAAATGAGGCTTTATGCATAACATTAAGAGGTGGACAGCTAGGCCCTTCAAGAGCATTTCTGTCACATGAACAATGCCTGTTTTGCTGCATGCCTCATTATTTATAGTGTGCTCATGTGTTTGGAATAAACAGTCATAGGAATGGCATTCTACTCATGGAAGCAGAAGATTGCTGCCCCGTGCCATTTATCAGTGACAAGGAGGGGGAATTCATGACCATGAACTCAACATAGCTTATATATATAAGTGCTGTCAGTAGATTAAAAAATTAATCACACTTAACATTAAAATTTTTAAATATAAATAGATTTTTCACATTGAATCTCTGAATGAATGGAGAAACAACATAAAGACGGTATATTAAAAATATTTGTTTAATGGCATCTTTTTACTAGCACTATGAATAAAAGCAAGTATTATCAATACCAATTCTTATGCTGATGCCTCTGTTTTTTTTTATTTATTTTTTTTTTAATCAGTTTCTGGGGGTGAAATGAGTCAATATAGCCATTCAATATTACAGTCAATTTTTTTATTTTTTATTTTTTTTTTTTTTACATTTAATAGGCCTAAACTATTACAGAACATTAAAAAATATTAAATTAATAACTTTAAGTGAACTTATTATAGTAGTAGTGATGTTTCTGTCTCTGACAATATATTTTTGTCCATATTGTTTATTTTTTCGCATTCATTTAGTAGTTAAATGAGGTACAAAGATGTTCATTTTAGAGTACTGCCCCAGTGACAAGTTGTACCCCTAAAGGTTCAAACATCCCGAGATCACAAAAGAAAATGCGTCTGTATAGCTTGTTTTTAATTTAATGAAACTTTACAAATTTGACAATGAATGAAAAACTGAATTGAATGGTCAAAATAAATTTTGCAATGTCTTAGTATATTTTTTTCAGTAAAATCTGGGAAATTTTTATATAAGGTATACTTTTTTTAACAAATTTTTGACATATTTTTTTAATTTTTTAAAATTTTATTAATGACCCCAAAATAGTGAAGAATCGTGAATATTTCTTCTGCATCTTATGTTTTACAGATTTCAATTCTATTTTAAATCACAGATTTTAAATCAGTATATTTTTTTGGCCACAGTTTTTCCTCTTTCTCTACAAACGAGGTGGGAAAAGTCCTCTTTACCCTTCATGGAAATGCACTCTTGGATTTCACGAGGTATTAATCCCATGTGTTTAACTCACACGCTTGAAAAAGTGGCACACCTGAGAAACAATGGCTCGCCTTATTCCGAAACGCCCGAAGGCAATGACAGCAGCGGCAACATCTGGGAGTGCTTTTCAGATGTGTTTTCAGATGTGTTGAGTGTTTACTCAAAACAATCTTGTTCCTGATGTAGGCAGACAGGCTTCTGGAGAGACACTTTAACAGCAAAGCAGACATGCCGAGTTGCCTGACATGGATAAACACCCATTTATCTTGGTGTTTTCCTTTTGGGTGGGGGTTCGGGGTTGGATTACAACTGATAAAAATTAGAGAGATCAGTCAAAAGGGATTCTTTGGGGCTTTCGCACATATTAGCCATGTTTCTGGCCTAACACTAATCTATCCTTGTTCCTTTTCATCTCGGCCTTCCTCTGACTCTCCCCTTGAAATGGATTTTCATGCTCTAATTAGGTGTATCAGCGTAATCTCTGTAGCCTCCTCCATAGTCATCTTCTTGTCATTTAGAGATGCTCACTTCATTGTATCCCTGACAGGCCTGGTTCAAACTATGTGTACAACATGGCTCCATATTGACTGTATCCAATCCAATCCCATGGTGCTTTGTTGAAGTGACCCAAAATGTGTGTAAAAGTGGCTTGAATGGCTGCAGCTCCTTTGAAAGAGAAGCTAAATATGTTCACACCCTCAGTTGTGGCCTGCGCCACTCTGATTGGTCACAGTGCATCTGTTTGCGAGAGAAAGTGGTTAAAGACGAGGATTTGTTCGCAAGCGTGATGACGGGCCCAACCGTGTGAATAAGAGCAAGACGGGGCCCCAAGTCTTTCAGCACGAGCGCTGAAGCATGTGCTCATGCACACACCCCGCAGGAGATGAAACTGTAGACGCACAAAGGTGCCCATCTTAAAATCCGCCCTCTCCCTCTGTGCGTCTCGTGATCAATAGAGGAGAGAGATGTGTGCAGTTCGGGGGGCGGGTCACCTAGTTGGTGCCCCAGTGTTGGTGACATCTGCTACCCTTCAGTAAGAGCCTGATTGATTGAAGGCACGGTCAGTCTCCTGAGGAAAGCCAGAGTGACTGCGAAGCCAAAGAGAAAGCATTGAGATAACCGAAAAGAGCAGTGACAGTTTTGTTCTCCTCCTTTTAAACCATGGGAGGAGATTGATGCAATATTCTGGCTTTTGAGAGCCAGTAGAGTTGGGTTGGGGTTTATTGTGTTCTGCCTGTCACTCCATTCAATCCTCAGACACTGACGAGAGTTGTGTGAATGCCCCCCCTCCCCCAGCCACTGAAGGAAACGGAGGAGAAGCGAATCGTCATTTAATTATGAAGTTTAAAACACTCAGTCTGAAGGGAATACTTTCATCTGGCCAGTTCATTTCTCTGCTTGACACAAATAAACACATCTTTTAAATATTTTCGCACATTACTTTATGTCACCTTTGGTGTTTGGTGCTGTTGTAGTGGAATGCTAGCGACAAAGCTGCGACAACATTGTGGAGCTTATTCTGTATTTTAATTTTTTTTATGTGTTGTTTTGTGACTACGGTCCGTAATAATAACCTTATGGGGCGACAGGCCATATGAGCGAATGAACGAAACATCTGCACCAAGGTTAATAGTTTTTGCCAATGTGAACCATATAATTTTCAGAAAACAGCAAATTATCATGATCCTGGTAGCGTAGCGAGCATGAAAACTGAGCACAATAGAGCATACGTCTGGTCGAAATGTGTTCTTCCAGGAATACATAAGTGCTGCCTCCCTATTATCAGTCAAGGATGTAGGGTAATTTATGCTGCCTGTGAGCAGGACTTGAAGAAAAGAGATAATTGATTGACATGGCAGACATCGTTACACCCATTACCTGTTCTGAAATACTGGGCTGCCTCTCAGTGGAGTCTCATTGTCCCAGTGCAGGCTCACTCCATGGACTAATACGAGCCTCACATCAGGAAGCTCGAAGTAGCCCAGCAAGGGAACTGCAGTAACCACACTGATACAAAAGAAGCATTATTTTCACTCTGTTGCTTAACCTCGGAGACACAGGGTTTCCATGGTGCCGTATGCTTCTGGTGTGGTGCTCTAGTAGGGGGCACAAGCCAAACACAAGTGGACTTAAACAGAGATGGAGTGAAGCTAGAGCAAAAGCACTTGACGCTGGCGTAGGAAATGCTTTGTTAAACTGGTTTAAATTCAATTATGCCATTTTTAATACACTCTTTTAATCCTCTATATATTGCAGTAGCAATACTTTCTGTCCTACATTTGTCAACATCTATTACACCTCAAGGAGAAAGCATTAGTTGTTGATAGATCAATTAGTTTCTGAGTCATCAACTGAAATTTCAAGATATCAGGCTTTTACATGCTTTACAGGCACAGTTCACCCTCAAATGAAAATGGTCTCACTCTCATTTCATTATAAACATGTATTACTTTCTTCTGTGGAACACAAAACAAGATTTTTGGGGAAATCTTCTTTTCGTTACACATAAGTAAGAGAGTGATATAGTTTTGGAACGACATGAGGGTGAGTAAATGACAGAATTTTCATTTTTGGATGAACAACACTCATTGCTTTGAGTGCAGAGATGATCTTCTAGAAGACTAATCAATCACCAGAGAGATGCCAAAATGACCAAGGTGGCAGGCCCCATGTGTCCATTAGAGGAGACAAATATACCCACCGTACCCATCCATCAATCCATGCATTCTTCCATCCAACCATCGATCTTTCCATCCATCCATCCATTCATCCAATCATTAGTAATCATTATTCAGTTTTATCAAACAGTCTGACCTGGGTTTAGCATTATTTTTAATTAACTATTGCTAAACAAAGATAAAGGTTTATTCACTCATCTGGAGTGAATATTCTCTGTGAACAATAGTTTCGAAACAATGGATTTGTATCAACTTATTCACACTAGGGATGAAATTTGATAGAACAGGGTTAAAAACCAATTTACCAATAAGAAACAATACCACTGAAACACTGGAGTCGGTAAGATAAAAAATAAATAAATAAATAAATAAAAAATAAATAAAAACTTTATTTTAGCAAGAACACATTAAACTGATCAAAATTGACAATTAAAACATTTATATTGTTAAAAGATTTCCATTTCAAATAAATCTCGTTCTTTTAAACTTTCTGTTAATCAAAGAATCCTGAAAAAAGGAACAGTTTTTCACAAAAAAAAAATAAGCAATTTTTTTCGACATTTATAATAAAAAATGTTTCTTGAGCACCAAATCAGCATATTAGAATGATTTCTGAATACCACGCGACACTAAAGAATCTCCTCCCCCCAAAAAATCTTTTGAAAAGTAGTGTACATTTGTGCGTACGTTTAGTCATTTAGCAGATACATTTATCTAAATGAAGAACATTAAGAAACATCACAAGGAATTTATGGTAAAACAGCCAATAATTCTCTCAGTACCACAAATGGCAAGTTTTAAGTGCAAGCTAAAGTAGTACAGAAGCCGGACATTAAAATATAGGAGAGAAAAAGAAAGAATAAAAGAGATTTCTAATAGAGTTTGTTTATAGGAAGTACCTTGGATTATGGTTGTGGTTTAACTTAAGTGATCACAGAGGTTGTGTGCTTTCAGCTGTTTCTTGTGATGGTCTCAGTCAATTGGGTGGAGGTTGGAAACTCGTTCTACCACAGAGTGAAGGTTCTGGAAAGCCACTTTCACACGCTCAAGTTGGGAAAGGACATTTGTAGGAGTGAGCTGTTTCAGTGCCAGTCTTGAAACACCAATGTTGATGCTATAAAACAACACTGGATAACTGTCGAGATGTGGGAAGCAAAATTTTATTTATTTTTTTATTTTTTATTTTTTTTTTAACAATACCCCCAGCTTCCTGGCTGTCCTGGCTGGCTTTAGTGTTGTAAAATCCAGATGTTTTCGACTGATGGGGTGGCTGAAATGGCGCTTTTGGGTCATCATGTGTCCAGAACTAGTAATCCAGATGTTCCAGCTGTTCATATTGTTGGTCTGTGACAAGGCACAAGGAACATGTAAAAGCCATAAAGTGATATGAAAAGCAATTACAACATTCATTTATATTACCATTCTTTTAAGACAGCTGTAGAATTAGTACATTTCTATGATTGTTGTTCAATTATACCACATATGATTTTTGTTTGTGTGTAGTATCTTGCATTAAAGTGTGTGAATGACCATGCCTTTTCGCTTCACAAAGAACTGAATAGAGTAATTTCGACAGTTTGTTTCACTTTTTCTTTTTTCCTATGAGTACTGGCCTTGATGAATTGAACTTTATCACTACAAACGGTTATCTTCTTCTAAAAATGTATGTCAGTTTATGTGGATGCTTTATTTGGATCTTTAATAGGTTGCTCAAGAAGACAGAAGGCAAGTGTGTGCATTTGGAGTATGAATCGTGTTCTCCAGAACACCACTTCACCTTTGAGACAACCCCTAAAAATATTTTCTTAGCTTCTGTGCATTCATACAGTGCTCTGTGCACTCGCTGGCTCTACTTGTTAAATTGTGCACTTAAAGCAAATGCAGTATCACAAGGCCGACACTTACTTGGATCGCGAACTCCCCCACACATTGACAGTGTCCTTTAGTATCAAGGGCAAACTGTGGTTCTTTCTGTGAATGCCACATATTGCCACAACTGTACAGCAGCAAAAATTAAACCTTGTCTAAATATTCTGCCTTTCTTGATGTTAAACTTGCTCAGCTGCACCCTAACTTACGAACTAGAGATCTGGTCTTTGCACTACTTCAAACAAATACTCTTCCCCTGCCTCAGCGCTTCTCAACTGTGGGATTAAATGCAAGAACATTGGACTCAGAGTAGCTCAGAGAAGCTCAGGGCTCTAGCTGTCGCCCATGTTGGTTAATCCAGGGCAATGTGACACCGCAGAGTGTCCCACTGTAATTGAGGAGTTGTTGCATTTGTGCAGTTTTGACTGGCTCAGCACTGCTGTTGAAAGCATAGGTCTATTGACGGTGACATAAGCCAGCAACAGTTAATTAACTTTTTCATAAAGTAATGCTCGCAGCTGGATTAGAGGACTCTCTTCAATATAAAGTTTCTCTTATTTGTTTTAGGTCACAGAGGGATTGAGCCCGAGGAGCCTTGCAGCTATGTGACTTAAATGATACTGGAGTGGATGATAGACACAAGCACACTTTCTCATTGGAAGCTTTTTTTTTGGACATGTCGTAATTCCATTAGACAAACTTGATTCTTCTCTTTCTCAATGTCAGAAAAAAACTGGCAAGCTAGTAGATTTGAAGGAAGGTTGAAATTTCAATTATTACAATAGGTACAGTGAATATTTCTGTCTTTTTGAAGAGAGGGTGGAAAGAACGAGATACAGTAGACTTCAGAATTAATGTAACTCTTCATTCAACCATGCCAATAAGAAATATCCATACTTAATGTAACATTAAATGTCAAATAATAATCTATGTCTGTAATATCCAATATGTCAAAATAAAAGAACAAAAATCATGCTTGAAGTTTTTAGATCCATGAGGGAGCAGAGCATGCAAATACACCCTGGCTAGTGGTGAGGGCGCAGAAGCACAGGCCACAAACAAAACATTTGCATATATTCCTTATGATACACACTGCAGCTCATGTCCAAATGTTTGTCTTACTCTGTACATACATTTTAATATGGTTTCAAGCCCTGGATTCTATCTTGTACTTGCCTTTTTTACTCAAATATATTGTAATTCTTTTGCAGTATTAATATTTTAACTGTATTGCTAAAAAAATGTTTCTGACAAAAACCGGTTAGTTCGTATATTTCTTAAAGGTCAATGAAAATAGTTCTAAAATAAGCCAAAGCAAACACACAGCAATGCACAGACTGAAGTCCGGTCTAGAGTATTTTATGTGAGTGGAGCAGTGAGACAGATTTTCCCTCTCTGCCCAAAGCGCCCCGTGCCCTTGATCCACTCCATGTTTTCCATTTACTCTCCGTAAGAGAAACCCAGGTCCGAGCGATCATGAGACGATAGAAAAATGCAAAAGAACTTTTAACTACCCACTCCTCCTCGCTATAAAATATACACATCTCCTCTTTCATTGCAAGAAAGAAAACGCCAGCGCTCCGACTTTCGGAAAGAAAAAAAAAACGCTCCTTACTCCAGGCAAATCCGCTTCCTCTCAGCACCGCACACATTGAACAGTGACAAGCGAACTGATAAAAACAGTGAAACATCCCAGTGCTGCATTCGAAACTGAAGGCAGTTGCCTGGCTGTCCAGTCATTCACTTCCCAGGCAGTGTTTTGTGTATAAAGGCATCGCTTACGGAAAATGGTTTCAGATAGGCTTCCAAAGCACCTTGTAATAGTCAAAAACAAGTGAGCTGTAGAGAAACCCAAGGTAACATTTAGTAGGTACAGGACTTTCAGGTATATGGCAGGTATAGATATAGATATACACACACATACGCATTCACATATACATAACACATAAATACACTCTCAGAAATAAAGGTACAAAAGCTGTCACCTTGGTACTAATATGTACACTGTACACTGTACACACACACACACACACACACACACGTTGGTAATTGTGGTTTACAGTGACTCTCCATAGGCGTAATTGTTTTTATACCGTACAAACTGTATGTGATATTGCCCTACACCAACCCTACACCTAAGCCTACCCCTTACAGGAAACTTTGTGCATTTTTAGATTTAAAAAAAAAAAAAAAAAAAAAAAAAAAAAAAACACCATTTAGTATGTTTTTTTTAAAGCCTTTTGAATTACAGGGACATAGGCAGTGTCCTCAAAAACCACCTTCAAATTGTAATACCTCTGTCATACCCATGTCATTAAACAAATTTGTGTCCCCTTAAACCACAAATACCAACCCACACACACACACACACACACACACACACACACACACTTGGAGTCTTATAACCAGTGAAATGATTTAATTCAATATATTCATTTTACGGTAACAATACTTTAATTCAATAAATTCATTTTATGGTAATAATGCTTTATTTTAAACCTTTGTCATCGGACAGCTGACGAGAATTAAATGAGAATTTTTTTTTTCATTGTTTCAAATCATAGATAAAGTTTAGGTTTGTCAACTTGTTTTTCTTAAAAAGCTTGAAAAATGTAAGTTCTTCGACCCACATCTCAAGAACACAATCATCTTGACGAGGTTTTAATTTGGTCCCTCTCTGCACGCTTTGGCCCCTCGGTGGCCCCCCCTAGAATCCTACAATCGCCGCGGCACCTTGGATATGCTGACTGACATCGGCACCTCCCCTCAGTGCAACGTTTCCCTGATGAGCGATGCTCCTGTAGCACACTAACAGAGACTTGTCCGTTTTTTGAGCCACTTTCATTAGAGACAATAAGTTGCGCGTAACCACTGTTTTCCCAGAGTTTGTGGGGACTGAGGCTCCCGAGGCATGCTTCACGGATGGCCGACAGTGTTGTGGTCCCTTTGTGAGTCTCTCCACAGTGCTCTCCCCTGGCTGAGGTTCGCTGCAGCTGTGGCTTCTCAATAGGGCTTATTGTAGACGCGCGGAGTGTGAGCGAGCAGCGCAGTGATTGAGCGGAACGGAGGGAAAGACGCCTGTAGTGCAGGGATGCTCCTGAATATGTTTCCTTCACTCACTCGGGAAGAGCGCGTCTAGAGCAGCTGCGACGTGACGGAATCCTTCTGCATTTTCACAAGAACGTTCACAATTTATAAACACGCGAAGGACCAGGAGGAAAAGGTGAGTCTGATTTATGCAGTGTTTGCTGAGGTGCAATACCGTACGGACTGAGTGTAGGCTGTTTGCGGTGCACGTTTACACATTAGGAAGCTACAAAATCATATTATAGCAATCTAAAAGTGACATTATTTGTAATTATTTTTTATGTAGCTATTTCAGCTTTTTTTTTTTTTTTTTAGAAATGATCTATTTAATATAACATACTTGCGTTAAAGTATGGCATACGATACAAGGGAAAGAGAAATATGAAATAAACGAAGAATAAAATTTAATATAACGTTAATAAATATATTCACGCGCTATGCACTTTCAGATATTGTCGAATCGTGTGGTCAGCATTAAGATTTTTAGGAGCCGCTCTGAAAGTTTTTCTCACTGTCTGTGATGTTTTAATATTCAGCGCTTTTCCCTCAGGAGCATCTGTGATGTTCAAAAGTTAAGGTCTGGCAGTCAGCATATTAATCGAGTCGCTACGAAGTACAATTTCTCAGTCCTAAAAGCAATACTTGGGACCTTGCCAGGGACTCGCATTTGTGATGCAAATACTGTCGTCTGTAGTGTGACTGTGAAAGACTTTTTGATGTGAAAATACCTCATTGAGAGTTTGTTTTTATTTTTTGTGTGTAGTGTTGTACCAAAACAAGTGCGAATATCACAAGTACATGTGCAGATTTTCCTTTCACCTCCGTATCGATATCAATACCTCCCTGTCAGGACGATACTGCAATGCCAACGACAGCACTGAGGCTCGTAGTAAAAACTTCGCTTGCAGTGTGCAGCCAGCGGCCGCTAGGTGGCGCTTTGAGTGAACTGCGAGGGCCAACTTGATGTGGCTTACATCCAAAAATTAATTGTGGTTTTGGGTGTGTTTTTCATTTGTGAGAGTGATTTACAGTATTATTTGTAGAATATATTTAGTTGTTCTTGTGTTGTTGCCTAATTCTTACTATTCATTATTTCCTGACTTTACATTTGGTTGGAGCCTATTTGCACTTTAGTTTGTGTCCATGCATAAACAGGGCTGTCGTCAGGGAGGATCACCAAGAATGTTGTTCTGTAATATAGGGGACCCAGTAAGATTTTATATGGTGTAGACTGTGGCTGTCTTGCTGTTTTTGGGCCCCAAGGAGAAATATGAAAATAGGACCCACTGTTGTAAAAATAGTAATTTTAGATATGAGATTGATGTCGTTTTGTCAAGTCATGCTGTACACTGAAAAAAACAAAACAAACAAAAAAAACCCCATATTAAATTAAACTAATTTTTGAAGTAGAAAGACTGAAACAGTTTTTCTTGTAAAATGTACTTCAGTAATCTTTGTTTTATTTACAACTTTAAATATATATATATATATTCTGGATAAGAAGAACAATATGCCTATGCTGGAAATTTGTAATCTGCAAATTTTTCAGGCCCACCCATAAACATTTTGTACCAGGCCTTTCGAATTTAAGTGATAGTTTTGTGCATAAACAAAGAACTTATTACAAAAATATTATATGAACAGGGTTTTTTTTGGTGAAGCGTGTAATGAAACTTTGTAAGAAAATAGTCTTTTAATATATTATAAATGTATTCTTTATTAGAATTTTTCATCTTGGATGCTTACAGGCAGTCATATCCAGCCCAGATCCTTGCGTAATCTTGTCGTAGTCACCCTCAAGAGTCTGCACAGCGAAGGGCAGCCATAATAAGAAGGCCATATGCTACCAGTCCGCACTGTGCTGTGTTTGATGTCCAGATGCCAGGAGCCTTACTTTGCTCTGTGTTGGAGCATACTGTCCCTGGTGAGTGCCACAATCGCTCTTGCACCGTAGGGGGCTATGACTAAAGAGTGTGCTGAGATGGGTTTTTGGAGCTGAATCACTGGCTGTGGCTGTGGGCACTTTCTCACAGGGCGGTCTGCGCTGAAGCCTCAGCTCCTCTCGTCAGATGGCATGGGGGGCTAATGAGACTTCATCATCCTGTCCCAGACCATTTGGGCGATCTGTGCTGAACACAAAGTCCGGGGCCTATGCCAAGCCCGACAGCGAGCAGATTCGGGCGGGGAAAAAATGTTAGTGGGGGGCTGGAAAGAGAAGAGGAACAAATATAGTACACTGATAGCATGGCATATAGTTACCATGTACTGCACAGTAAATCGGTTTTTATACATTGTTTGATTACTCTAAAATAACTGGTGAAATATCGAATGAAACCAAAAAGGTTTTGTGAAGGATCCCAATGCAAAACACACACAGATTTGAATGTTTAACAGTCAAGTCACATTTTTTATATAGTGCCAATACAGATTGTTTCAAAGCAGCTTCACATTAATAAACAGGACAATAACAGTGTTAATGTTGTAAAATTCATCAATAATGAAACTAATTAAATTTTAGCTCTAAAGGAGCTTTACAGAAGATGGCAGAGTACAACGGTCAGATTTCAGAAGTAAAAACTCCATTCATGATCTCCATAGGGAAACAGATTTTGAATCATAACCTTTGAAGACAGACCTTTGTGAGCTCCAAGGTTGTTAAAGCTGCATTCCATAACTTTTTTTTTTTGGTTAAGAATGATCCAAATCAATTACTGAGCAAGTACATAACCGATCAGTGTTCAAAGCTATCTCCTTACCTTAGCCCAATTCACAACGATAAGCTTGTAATAATGTTTTCTAATTGATCTGATTGGTTTGAGTCTTTCTTTCATTACGTCATGTCTGTATACAGAAGAAGGAGTCCTGGCTAGTCTCTAAGTGGATGTGTGTGTGTGGATGCTGCAAGTGGCGGATCATTTGTAGCCTCTTCTGAAATAATTACACTTGTCATTTTAGAACAAGTTCTAAGGAACAATGAATTGTTTTTAAGGTTAAAAGAATTTTTTTTCCGATGACATTCAAATGACACGACAATTAGAGATTAGACTGTACAGAAATTGAAATCTACAGATAACCTTAATGCACACTAAATACACATAGTCACGCAATGTTGATGTTGTTAACAACAACAATTTAAAAAAAAAGTATAAAGGTAACAATACTTTGCACGATTTGACGTGATCTGAGTTAACTTTGTGTTTTGACCACCATTGGTAGCATGATTTATTTATTTTAAACTTTTTTTTAGTTTAAAGTTTTTTTTTTAACTTTTTTCTTTTTTTTTTGTTACTTGTTCAGATGACATTTTCTGGGGAAACTTCTTATTTTGGACATACTGCCAAAACGTGTATCTGTAATTCCAAAGTACAGTGAATATCCACACGGGTGCATTGACTGACAGCCCACTCATACTCCTCAAAACATTCAATTCATCCACGCTGAGGAGCTGTGCCAATGCGCAACCCATGTAAAGAAGATAATTCCACAAATAACTGCAATTGCAGGTTTCAAACAGAGATGGTGACAAAGAGGCAAAACTTACGGAAAGCAACTTTAATCAATGGTATATGCTTTTGTGGAAACCATCTGTTTAAACTTCAACTTGTTTTTTAAATAATCATGTCCAACAGCAAAATTCATGGCAAAAAACTACATTACCTATGATGCTGTACAGAAAATTCCACCAATCGGAGAGTCGTTAAGGAAATTGTAGGGAACACCCACTCTCATGAAGCACCATAAATGACATAATTGATTTGATCTCCCAAAATACTTAAGTATTTATGCATATTTTGCAATAAACCTCAAATTTATTGTTTCTATAGATGTGATCAGCAACTTTAAATGAATAGTTTCTCCATTCTTTTTAATTTGATTGTCATTCGCAGTGCTTCATAGGATTGTAGTTTTTCCCTCACGAAAGCTGTTAAGTACATAGCCTTGTACCATTGCATTTTTAACTGATTTTTAAATACTTTTTTTTTGTGTCAAATAAAAGTCTGTAATGTGATTCACCTCGTAGCTGGCATGGATAACAGACTCTATGGAGAAAATACAAACAAGAAACACTGCTGAAAAGTGGGCAGGCAGTAATGTACTCTATAGTGCATTAGTTCATCAGTTATTAATCAAGTTAAATTCAGCTTTAACCCACTCTACAGAAGGCAATAGTGTCATTATACAGCTCAAGTCAGTTCAATGTTGATTCGATTCAGTTCACTAACTGTGTGGATGCTGCAAAAGGATCTGAGGCTGTGACATGCTGCCCTTACACTAATTTCTTAAACATCAGATGGTATTTATTTGTGTGTTATGTTGTAACTTCCTATATTTTTTCCTTATAGTCTGGAACCTAAGCAATTTGGGCACATATGAGAAATGCAATGTCATGAAAACTTGTCCTGAGATATTGCTTCAGACTCACCGCATTAAAAAAATCCCAGGGCTTGTTTCCTATGTCCTTGTTTGCCGTGTTTTAATGCAAGCTTGATAAATGATCCATATCACCTTCCAGCTCTCTTTATTAGCTTGCGCTACGCTATAAGCATTCCAGACTCAAAGCTCTTTTTATTTTGCAGTGGCGTCATGTAGCACTTCAAAGAAACTATTTGAGGTCAGAGATAATTGAGACGTGTAGCGGATTATTTTGCCATAACTGTGTTTTCTTGATAACCGTCAGTCATTTTTGAAAACTTTTGTTGAATCTACTCAGTCAAACGCGTAGAGATCTAATCAGTCGCTAAGCACTTGTAATTCCCCTATAAAGTGAAGCTTACGATAGAGATTACAGGCTTTAGATGAGACTTTTCCCCACTGAGGGGTACTGGCACTGTGGTCTTCTGAAGCAAAGTGCAAGACGTTCTGTTCTCCTCCAGCAGCGCTGGTGCTTTTGAGCTTGGAGGGAATACAAGGAGGGAATGGATTCCCTGAGGGATGCTTTGTGATTTACTCTTCTGTTCACCTTCAGAGCCTTAGCTTCACGTATGCTATTATTTAGCACAGTTACAGCATCTGTCATATAGCTTTAATGTCTCAGATGTGTTTAACACCGTTTATTTAAACCCTATATTACCATCAACACTTTTTAATAATGCTAATGCTTTAACGCTTTCAAATAGCAATATTGTTTGAAGCCCCTCTGAACCTGCATGAAATTTTATTATAAATATTATGCACATGCTGCGATAATTGCGAGGTTTCGAATTGCCATGGACTCTAAACCCAATACGGGAGTTGTTCTGACTGTAAAGCTTAGGTCAGATCTCATCTTTTCTCGGACAACGAGGGATTTCCGTGGAGATTTCGACATCCTCTTCAACATCAAAATAAGCTGTTGGGGCGTGAATCCTGCTGCTGTGGGTTTGAACTGCTGGAAGGACAGATTTCTCCAGAGAACGTATATGTGCTCTTTCCAAATCCCTTTTGAACAATTTTTTCCAGACTTGTAAGTGTTTGACTTTAAAAAGATGTTAGAAACACCTAAAAGGCTCTCTCGGACCGAGAAGCTCCAGGGACCCCTTAGGAGAAATTTGTGCCTGGAATTTTGTCACTTCAACTTAGAGTGCACACTTTTAAATTGTAGTTCTCCATTGCAATTTGGAGCATGAGGGGTTTTTATACAATATAAAAATCCAGTGTCACTTATATAACACACTTTTATGGTGTGGTGAGGCTTTGTAGTTCTTAGTAGCAGCTCTTAAACTAAAGGTTGTAGGTTCAAACCCTAGATGGGGCCATTCACGAGCCACTCTCATTGTGCTTTTGAGCAAAGTGCTTAAACAACTCCGGTGTGAGTTTCAGACACTACAAAAATGCCATAAGTCACATTGGATTGGAAAGTGACTGGTAAATAACTACTACTTCTACTACTAAAGAATAATTTAGCAGCATATTTGTGATATACTGTATGATGATGACAAGCTGTAGGCCAATGACATTATGCTATTTTTATTTATTTTTTATTTTTTTGTCTGGAACTATTAATTCTTTTATTACAAAAACAAATTGTACAAATACAATTACAAATGGTACAAATGCAGTTCATACACCTGATACACAACGCCACTTCTATGAATTTCCAAATGTATACATATGTGTGTGTGTGTGTGTGTGTGTGTATAATACAGCTGCCCTCATAACATAATGAAGAAAAAGGCTCATTAAAACAGTGAGATTCTTGTAGCTTGGCATAAGCTTTTGTTATTATTTCTTTAAAATGAAGAAAAATTCATATTTATTAACATTTTTATGACAAGGCATGGATAGTTTAAGCTATAAAATAGGATGTTAATTTATTACTTTTGTTTTTTAAAAAGTCAACTTAATATATGTATAATATATTAAAAGCTTTTATTTATTTATTTATTTATTTGTTTAGTATTATTATTATTATTATTATTATTATTTATTTATTTATTTATTGTTTTTTTGTATCCTGAAAATGATTTAGATGTGTCTCGCATTCAAGAAGTACAGAATTTTTTTTTTTTGCATTTTACTTGATGGTTAGACCACAACATTATTGCCGTAGTAATTAAAACTCTTTTCTTGAAATGGTCTAAACATTTTTTAAAACCATATAAAACCAAAATGAATACAAAGTACATGTGTTTTAAACTGGGTTTCTTCGGAAACTTTTACTTGACATTGACCCATATGCTTTCTTGCATAAGCCAAGTATGATAATGGAGCTACTCTTTCCTTTGTTGGAACTTGAGATGGTACATATTTGCTTTATTTCACCAAACCTTTGCATTGGAGCTCTACCCTTCTCCCTCTGTCTGTTTCCCCCTCCTTTCCTGCTTCCCTTCAGACCTAAAGATTAATGTGCTCCACTTTCAGCAGCGCTGTCAAATACCCATCCAAAGTCCGTTTTGCTCACCTGTAGCGCTCTGCCTGCACCTGCATCTCAGACGGCAACCTCTGAAATGCCAAAAGTCATGTTGTCTTAATCTGGGGTTCAAATGTGAAGTGGTATTATAAAAATGACAGTAAATCAAGCCTGCATCTGTGCTGACAGACTCTTTTTGTTTATTTCTTTGATTCTTTTCGCTCTCTCTGATTTTCTTCAACCTCTCCCCCTGATGTCTGTTCTCACCACAGGTTTGAGAGCTTCAGCCACAATCATCGTTCATTCCTGTGGTCTTTCCCATCAATCACCGGTCAGACGGTCTGCTCTATCCCGCTACCCACGCCAGTGCTGAGGGTGGTGCGCAGTTTCCCAGGAGCCACCTCATAGCCTCAAGATCTTTGGGGCCTGTTCAATACGGAGGAGTGTATTTTTTTTTATTTCCTTCGTTTTTTTTTTTTTACTTTCATCCTTTAATCCAAATGATGCACATAGGCTCTGCAGTGTGGACTGGACTGACTGTAATGACTATGTTGCTGTTAGCCCAGTGGGATGTGGGCTGCTGGGGGATGACTCTGAACTCTATCCCGCTCCGCCCGGCTTCCCTCAGGCCCTTCAGAGCTAGTGTGGGTGCATCCCTTCAAAGACACAAGCGCAACTGGGTGTGGAACCAATTCTTCGTTCTGGAGGAGTACACAGGAGATGACCCTCTTTATGTTGGCAAGGTAAAGCGAAATTGCTCTGATATTTTATATATATCAAGTGCACTGAGGTCATTTATTATGACAAGTAGGACTGAGTGAAAAAAGGGAAACACATACAGGAAAACATATAAATGTAGGAATTATCAAAAGGCTGAGAAATATACGAAAACATTGAGTTGAGTTCAACTCAATATTATAATACTGTAATAGTTTTCATCCTTTTGATGATGTTTGTTGATATATTGTGGAATATTATCATAATTTAAAGTCTATTTTCTATTTGATTATATTTTAAGATGTAATTTATTCCTGTGATGGCAAAGCTGAATTTTCAGCAGCCATTTCTCTAGGCTTCAGTGTCACATGATCCATCAGAAATCATCCTAATATGCTGATTTGCTGCTCAAAAGAATTTATTGTTATTATCAATCCTAAAAACAGTTATGCTGCCTAAAATTTTTGTGTTTTTTAAAAATGATTCTTTGATGAATAGAAATTCAAAAACTCTTTTTTAGAAATGTCAACATATGATCAACACAATGCATCCTTTCTAAATAAAAGTATTAATTTATTTCAGATAAAAACCTTAATATCCTTACACTTTTGAATGATGGTGTCCATCTCATTTGATCACTTTTGGTCAGATATAATGTGGTCACATTTTCGATCACCTCTTAATGTAGTTGAAGTGGCACAATCTTAAATGTTTTCACTTACATTTAGAGCTGTCCCGTTTCAAACAAATCACCTGAAATTAATCTTAATACCAGGTGTAAACGGGGTCTTAGATCTCATCCAGTGGTTGCCTGTTAACTGAGCTGACATGTTTATTTAGATAATGTACTTGGGGTGCCCAGAAGCCACTAGAGCTGTCCAGTTGCTCAGACTTATTTCTCTGGAGTGTCTGGCAAAGTCTTGTGCCTCAGCCACACATGATTGCCGTTTCTGTTAAACATGTGATGCTGATTAAACATGACTAGCTATTGTGCATAGATTAGCCATACAGGGACCTTGCTAATAATTTTCACTTTAAAGAAGTCATATCATAAGGAATCCAGTTATCCTTGATCTTTTGATATATGTGCTATGAAGATATGTGTACTCTAACAGAACTAAAACGCTTCTCTTCAGTCCATAAAAAAACATTTATCGAAATTGGAAGAGTAGAAAAGCTGCAAAGGCGGCATGTTGAATGCATCGGCACATCAAAGTGAGCGAGAATACTTGCCATTAAAAATTGAAATATGATGTTATGAATATAAAGTTTAAACACTTTTGATTGTCATATTTACTGAACTGATGTTTTGAAATAGCAGCCAATTAGAAAGTGTTCCTTTTCATTAATGCCAAGTGAAATCACAAAAAAACCTCACATGCACATCCCTCATGTTTCTGTCATGATGAGATTTAGTAATACTTTGTGAAAATGTGTCAATCAAGCTCTTAATGAAGTGCATGTGAAGAACAGATGCTCTGCCTGCATATTTCCTACATGTGAATATTTGAATCAGTAATATAACATTACTCTCAGTCTATTTTAAAAGCTTTGACTGATATTCATTTTCAGACACTTTAAATGAAAGCACTGGAGAATGGAGGTTGACGTATACTGTCCAATCAATCTGGGCTTTTAAAATGTTTTAGCCATCAATTCTCCTCTCATTAATGTCAGCGTGTAGATGAACATGCGTAGCTTGATGCATTGTTTGATCAAAACTGTTTGGCATGTGGATGATCATGTGTTTAATGAATATCACATGTAGCGTTTGATCAGACCTCTTTGATACAATGTGGATTTTATAGTCATCCTTTGAGCTACAGTAAATGAGCCAAACAAAGAGGGGAAAAAAGTATTGTCACAATAAGAAGCATCTTTTCTTTTATGTATTGGCTCCAGTCTGCTAGCAATGAGACTGCTTCATACGCAGAGGCTTGTAAGTAGTTAGCTCGATGCTAAACGCAAAGACAGCCAAACACTTTCCCGTTTTAAAGATAATGAGCCAGATACTCCAGCATGCCACCTGCTCTACTATCCTTGGCTTTTACGATACATTATCTCTCAGCCACTACATCTCACACACACACACACACACCTCTCTACCATCACACACTCAAACCCTGACAGCCAGGTTGAACCTTATTAGATTTTGGCTCATCTCCAATTCACTCTAGCCGGAGGGATCCGGGTAAAAGAGAATTGACTGAACACAAATGTTTCCTCCGCACTGAATGATGATCAGCGGAGTAATGTACAGTATGGGGTGGCCTATCTCTCTATCTTCCTATAGGAAAGAGAAGCCACAAATTAAATCTCTCAAAGCTCTCAGATGTTTCTCCTGGACTGTAAAGAGATTTTTATTTCTCAGATTAATTTCAGGAAAAAAAAAAAACTTATTTTATAGCTCTAAACTTCTGTTATGTCACCATCTGACAGATTTGTGACTTCCTTTAATTCCTCTAATTCCTTTTATTTTAAGGAATTCTAGGAGAAACATCTGAGACAAAGTTCATTAGGCAGAACTGAGAACTCCATTAAGAGCAACCTCTGAGCAATAACATTTTCTTTCTTGGTTTCCCTTTTAAATTTCTTTATCTTTCGCGTCTCAAGTGCTGAAAGTATTCTGTATGATGGTCATTGGCTGACTGCTTGTTCTCCTTTCTTGGCTTTTATGTAGACATCCATCAATCCTTTGATCACTAGTGTGCATGAAAGATGGCTTTATTCATCAGGATAAGGGTAGCATAATACAGACATAAAAGACAGAGTCCTCACAAACAACTTACCATGAGATCTTATAGACCATTTTCATATTCTCTTTCTTTTTATGCCTATGCCACTTTTCATGGTATCAACAGCAAAACAATAAAGATATGAGTAGTGGTTGACCGAGATGGGTTTTTTTTTTTTATGACTGATGCTGATATCCAGGGGGCAGAGAAGCTGATTTGTTGATTTATATTTAGATATTTTGTTAATACATATTTTATTAATTGTAATTAAATTATGAGATGTACCCAAAGTTGAGCTGAAAAGCTGAATGATGAGCTCAATTAAATTAACCAAAAGTGACAGTAAAGGAATTTCTAATATTACAAAAGATTTCTATTTCAAATAAATGCTGTTCTTTTGAAATTTCTATTTATCAAGTATCTCAGTTTCCACAAAAATGGTAAGCAGTACAGCTTTTTTCAACATTGATAATAATAAGAAATGTTTCTTACCAAATCAGCATATCAGAATGATTTCTGAAGGATCATGTGACACTGAAGACTGGAGTAAAATTCAGTCTTGTCATCACAGGAATAAATTACTTCTTTTAAACAGTAACATTTTGCAATTTTACTGGGTTTACTCTATTTTTTATCAAATAAATGTAAATTACTGTCCCCAAATATTTGAACAGTATGGACACTAGTGCAATTACCACAATTACACAACTGAATAGCTGTCAATTTCTTGAGGTTTTTGCTAGCCAAGGTCAAGTTTAGAGGTGAGTAGAAGAGCAGTAGATGAAGTTTGGGACCCAAAAGTTTATCTTCAATACACAGTTTCATGCATATTGCAAAAACCTATAATGAGAATCTTACACACAAGGTAGATGTGGACACCGGTAGGCGTAAGTTGTGTGTGGATTATTCTGACCTGTTGAGACCCTGCCATAACAGTGAGCAGAGACTAAACCCTGCCAGCAACAGTTGGCTTAATGATACCCTAAACTTCTAACAACCTCATTTTTATGTTCATGCCGAAAGTTAAAAGGAGAAAAAAAAAAGTTAAAAGTTAAAAAGAGAAGGTGTTCTCTCATATACATGAGACAAACATACTTTCCAGGCAGAAATTTGAGACTCCAGGCTGATTGAAGAAGGACTTTGATGCTTCCAGGGAGTAAAAGAGAAGAACCTTTTGAAGCAATTTTCACATCACCGATCTCCATCATACACAATCTTGTCATTTACATCATTGTTTTTTTGGCTTCAAACATTCTTTGCAGGAAACATAAGAAACCTTTAATTTCCGTCTCTAATCAACACTTGAAATAACATTTTCTGCTCTTGGTTTTATGCTTTATCGATTGACTCTCACTTGCAATTCATGCTGGAAAACAAGATTTTTTTTTTAGTTTCTCTGAACAAAGAGCAGAGAAGCGAACAGAGAGGCTTATTCTCAACCAAACATGCAGTCGAACATACCGAAGACCAATCTGCTCACCCGTTATTATCTGCGAAATTATACCAGAATGAATTTAATGAATATGTCTTTGCCATCTTGATATTGTACCATCAGCGACTGGGATTATTGCCCATGGTGACCTCTTTGTAGCCTGATGAATATGGATATGATAGGTCCAGCTTGAATAAAATGCTCAAACGAGAGGGATGTCAAAGAGAGCACGATGAATAATGCATATCTGTGTCTCCGGGATGAGTTCAGTAATATCAACAATTATCAGAAATGACCCCAGTGTCTCCACTGAAAGTACTCATTCATTACAGCACTTCCATGCGAGTTCACTTCGGAATAAGCATAAACAAGTGTCCGATGTCGTTAATAGTTCCATTGAACTAAGTTACCTGGACTTGTATCCCGCTACGCAATTAAAAATCTTGCCTCTTGTTCGGAATCACAGGAATGCATCTCTGATTATCCACCATACTGTATCAAGGCCTCTCAGCTGTTTGCCGTCCTCCCATTGCAGTATTTGAGCTTCATAAGATGTGCAGGGCCCGTCGGTTTGAATCCCTCAGCTGGGTGTTGAATGTCCGATCAGATTCTGCCTATATTCACTGAGTGCGCCAGAGAAAAAGGCTTTGAATTCAGCCTTAATTGGGGGGGATCCTTTGATGGTGCAGTCTGTGTAATAGCACAAGGTGGGGAGAGCATTCCCAGGCCGACTTCCGTCGCAGCCCATTTGCATTTCCTTTTTCCTAGCCTGCCAAAAACAACTCATAGCTCACCTTCTAAATGCGCACTTAATGAGAAGCAGACCAGGAGTGCTGCTGTAACCCCGTGGTGAGGATGAGAGATCCACACTTCTCTCCCCTTCTGGCCACCGGGAAGCTTTTCGTCAGCCAGGCCGAGCAGATTAAACGCGCCCTCCGCCGTGCCCGCCCTCCCACCACATGAATGATTTGCGCAAACTGAATTAAACAAAATGAAACAGAAGAGAAAAAGCTCTTTTCATGTTGCTGATCAACAAGCGTTCCCCAAATCCTCTTTGGAGTGATTTCTAACATATGCTGGGTAATTAAATGCAGCGCTGGAGAAGATGGGCTGCTTTTCATCTGCTTCCAGTCCATACTGGTCCATGCCATGGCCATTTGTCATCAGTGCAGATGAAAGTCATTGGGTTGGCAGTCACGGCCCGGGCTCCTGTGCCAACCTTGTGAGTGCGTGTGCGTGTGCGTGTGCACACATATACGCTCGCTGAGTGCGGGTTTGCTCCTGTACGCCTACAAATGGAGATGGTGAAGAAAGTGAATCGTGTCTTTTCAGATAATTAAGGATGAGGGCATTGAGGGTGTCTAGTCACAGAGGTGCTTTTTAATAGAATCCGGCTGAGTCTTTCTCATATGGAGAGTGATATGAGCTGACACCACTGAATCTAATGACAGGGAATAAGGAATCCTCCACAATAAGGCTGAGATGTGGCTCGCACTTCCTCGGCGAAGAGCAGCTCGGCAACACAATAAAATACCATTTGCATTTATATAGCACTCTGCAGGTGTTGATTCAGGTGAAATATTACAACGGGGGAAGAATCCCACACCACGAGAGCGTATTGAAAGGCACTAGCAAATAGATCCAGTATGTAAAAAGCTATCAAGTACAAATGGCTGCCTTTCCTCACAGATTCAGTCGTTTGCCTTTATTATAGAGTGGATTTTAGCCCGGCTCTTGATTACCCGGGGTGGTAAGATGGTTTTAAAAGCAAAGGAAAATGACATTGGAAAGCGCTACATCACTTGAGCCTGGAACAGGGAAGACAATGGGCGTTAGCCGTTAGAAGTCACAAACAAAAAGCATTGATGTACGAACGTCTCCAGAATGCCAAGCTGGGTTTCTTTCACCTTTAAACGGTGAGCCAAGGGTATCTCTAAGGCAATTGCCGTTTTAATGAGACTGTGCGGGTCTATGCTTATGTGCTTACACAGCGATTAATGACAGCTGACAAACTTGTAACATGCCTCACTTCAGTCCTTTATGCTAATGCTAGAGGTTTGTGTTAAGAGCTTTTGGTGTGAACACAAATCAAAGTTTGGTTTAGTTGGTTGGTGTGAATGCTGTTTTCTTAATCTAAATTCGTCCCAATGATTTTTTGATTATTGATTGATGCAGACTATCATTTGCACCTGATTTTGTATGGTAGGGGTAGGGACAAAAACAAATTATAATCAAAAATAAGTGCAGATACTATTAATATTGCATAATTACTCAAAAATACACATTTGACAGTGAAACACTGAATTTTTTTATTATATATTTATTTATTTATTTAAATTTGGAATGCAGATAAGGTAAATTTACTTATATATTGTAGAATAATATACAGAGTGTAAAAAAATAAGTATTAAACACATCACCATTTTTCTCAGTAAATGTATTTCTAAAGGTGCTGTTGACTTGAAATTTTTACCAGATGTCGGTAACAACCCAAGTAATCCATGTAATCATGTGTTCAATACTTTTTCCCTGTGTCATTCCATTTTATTTCACATAACTTAATTTCTGAACTTATTTGTTTTGTTTTATTTGTATGTATGGATTCCTTTGGTTGTTACCGACATCTGGTGAACATTTCATATCAACAATACTTTTAGGAACATATTTACTGGGAAAAATGGTGACGTGTTCAATACTTATTTTACCCGCTGTATATAGCAACAGTAACATCTGTAAGAAATGTAAAAAAAACCCCCCCCAAAAAAAAAAAAACTATTTAATAACTAAATACTGCAATTATATTCCCTTACTTCTGTTATACATTTAATACAATATACATGACTGTCTCAATAATATAACAACATTAATTATGAATATACCAATAATTTTTTTTTTTCCAAAATACCATGATTATAGTTAGTGTTAGGTAGACAAATATTGGTGATTTATGTATTGAACAGCCTTCCAATTTGTTCATTCATGGCACAATGTCTCTCCTGTTTTTCATGTTAATGCTAAGAATGTCAGCCTGGTTTCATCTAGACTTTTTAAAATCACAGTTTAAATCACAAAGACATTGAGACTTTTAACAAGGACATTTGCTCCAAACACTTCTCACCAAACACTTCCAAATCCATACACTTCTCACTGGACATTTTAATAAACTGCAGCACAGTTTAACAGTGATGTTGTGAGGTTGATCTGAAAATAAATACACTTGCTTTGAGCTTGCACTGCACTGTCTGTTGGCCCAAACTGATAGAAAGGTAGCGGTGTTTCTTTCTGTTTTTGAAGCGTGTGTCATTTTATTTTTCTCATACGCAACACAAATAGCAGTGCATAATCAAAGAAAGTCAGGCAACTTGCAAGCTCTAACAAAACTTGCAGAAAAGAGTCGCAAAATGCAACCATTTAGTCGCAGTATGGAGCCCTGATAATGTATAATTTGCACATTCCTGTTCATGCTAATTACGGTAAAAAACATCTCCCATCTCTGATTGTCTCAAGATAACATCCTTTGTGTGTCTTGCAATGCATTTACGGCAGACAAAGTGCTGTTTTTGGCACTTAAAGTTTTAGGGGTAAATCCAAGGTGACAAAGATATGAATAAAACAGTGGAGTGGCATCTTCCCTTCCTGAGATATTACCTAGCTACAGCTTTGCCTAGCAGTCATGGTGATACTCATGATGAAGACAATTTTCAGTATGATCTTTTTTCATTCATAGACTACATGGAAATAAAGCCAGACCGGCATCAGATATTAAAAACTAAAAATGTATTCTTAATCTTTCCCAACAAAATGGTATGATACAAAATAGATAATGACATTTTAATGCGTCCAATCAGTTAGGCCTAAATCCCTTAGCTTTAGAATGGTGATGCTAATGAAGCACAAAAGCTAATTGCAATAATGCTAACCAGCAGCCATGTGGAAAACTCATAAATGATTCTTAAACCAGATGCTGAGTCACTGTGCTAACCTTGATGTGGTGGGAGTTTCCCCTGTTCGTCAGTCTGCAACAGAGCGCAGTCATCCTCAAGGAGCAATGCTAATCATGCTATCACTGCAAAAATAGGTTACCCTCTCCTCCAGGAAATGACAGAAAGTATGAAAGTTGTTTGATCCAGTACTTGAAGCTAATACGACTAGAAACATGAACATGAAGTAGGCCTACTGTTGCCATTCAGTTATTTAATGATAATTTACCACAGGTCTTGCATAATATCTAACTGTGGTGTTTTTATAAAGAGTGTAGAAGGTAGACAAATTATATATATATAGGCTAGGAAAAAGCTATGTTATTTTTTATGATAGGCCTAAGTAAGCATTGCTGTTTTGTGACTACTGGTAGCCTAAATACAGTTAAAAACTATGTTTGCAAAATACAGTATATTTCCTTAATCAGTTTTTTTAGTACGAGTCTACAACATGGAAAAGAGTAGCCTATGGTAAAACATATTAAATGTGCATTAGTCTCCATACAGTTCATGCTTATATATAATAGCCTACCACTGAAAACTTTAAGGTTGATAAGCTTTTATTTAAATGTTTTTAAAATAAGCCTGCATTTATTTAATCAAAAATACAGTAAAAATATTGAAATATTATTAGAATCTTTTAAACAGCGTTTCTATTTTATTGTATTACAAAATATAATTTATTCCTGTTATGCATTTTCAGCAGCCACTACTCCAGTCTTCAGTGTCACATGATCCTTTAGAAATCATTCTGATATGATGATTTGGTGCTTAAGAAACATTTATAATCAGTGTGAAATGAAATGTTGCTGCTTAATATTTTGTATTATTATTTGTATGTATTTGTAATTTCATAAAACTAGTAATATCTGCACAGCTATATGATGCAGCTTATTTTGCAGTGCTTAATTCACAGACAAGAGGCATGCTTATTGCTTTGATTGAGTAGATGTAGTTAATTAAGGGAGGCACCATCTGTAATATATCTTGCTGTGCAATTTTAGTCACAGCTTCTGAATCGCTATGGAGAAATTACACTAAATCAGAGAGAACGCCTCGCCAGTGCCGATCACTCAAGCAACGGCACTCATATCAATTGTGTTATTTATTACGAAGTTCGTTTCAGTTTGAAAGTCACTCATTAGGTGGGATTGTGAGGAAAGTAATTGATGTGCGCTGGCAGGCAAGACACTTCCATGTTTGCCACATCCATAATCTTTCTGTATTTGGAGGGAGTGAGAGCGGGTAAGAGACAGAGCGTCATATTAAGGGCACCCCTGCAGGATCCAAGAAGGAGACAGATGAACATAAATTAGCTGTGTGTAAAACAGGCAGCGTTTGTAATCTCACAACGTAATTGGGCTCGCTGGTTTGCCAGAGACAGATGACAGGGATGTAATGACAGTCTTCATTTATCTTCTTTATTGTGGTGGAATGCGTTGGCAGCGTGAGACTGGTGCCGGTCCAGATGAAGGAAACGTTACGTTGTGCTATCATCCCCGTCAACAACAACCCACATTGCTGATTTACACACTCAGACATAGCATGACTCAGCCAGTTCGGTAGGGGCGGCAAGATTGCCGGCAGGTCTAACTAAAGGCTGAGAGAGAAAAGGTGAGCGCTCATCCCAAGACTTCACGGTCCTAACTGGCTTCCTCCAGTAGTTTCCTCCTAAGGCTCGGTTCCTCCTTCTCGCTCCTGTTTTAGCCTGTTGTTCTTGTTCTCAGTTGCCCATTAACGTGCACCTTTTCGTCTCTCCTTCTCTCCACTTCTTATTTCTTTTTTATCTCTTTCTCTGAGTTGAAAAGAGCCAAAGGCCAAAATATAGACGACTAAGTCTAGAGACAACCTCAGAGTTGCATTCCTGCATAGGAGATTGATTCACATGTTTTCCTCGCATTCACATGCACACAAATATACAATGAGCTGTGCTAAGAGAGCTGTCTGAGAACATGGATAATATTGATTTGAAATACTTGGCACAGACATTCCAATGTCATTTTGAGTTATAATCTTGATTTCTTTCCTGTGTTGCAGTTTTTCCTATTGAAACAACTTACTGAGGGGATTTAGTGTTTTTTTTTTTTGGTAACGTCATAGAAATTAATCATGTATTGCTTCTTGGTAGTTGGTTGCATTCAGTGTTAGGGTGAGAGACAATCTCATAATAGAGATATTTGCTTGGACAAAAATCAGTGTAGTGCAGAATGGGTAATCAATTATTATTACATTTCTTTATATTTTTTTGCTCAGATTTTCCAGAACAAAGTTTGTATATGTGTTTGAAAGTCAACTTTGTGAACTTGTAGGTGTACACTAACATATAGACGGCTCCTTTTTTATTTTCTTGTGCTCTTATTCTCACAAAAGGTGTATTTATTTGGTTAAAAATACAGTAAAACAGTAATATGAAATATTATTACTATTTAAAATAACTGTTCTCTATATTTATAATTATTAAAATGTAATTTATTCCTGTGATTGCAAAGCTGCATTTTCAGAATTCATTACTTCAGTACTCAAGAATTATTTATTTTGAGTATTAATGTTGTGATGCTTAATATTGTGAAGGGAACAGTGATACTTTTTTTTTTTTTTTCCAGGATTCATTGATGAATAGAACTCAAAAGAATGGCACTTGTTTAAAAATGGCATCTTTTGTAACATTATAAATGTTGTTAATGTGACAACTTTTTGATATTTTGAGAATGGTAATAAGATGGTAATACATTTGACAGCTTTATTCAGATGAAAAGATATATATATATATATTTATTTATCGTAATCATTTTAGATGAGTTTGCGAGCCGGAGCGGTATAGCTGAGCACACAGAATCTAATGATCTGCAGTCATCATCACGGTGAATTATGGTCAGAATAAACATTTGAAAAAATAAATGCAGAGCCGAGCAACACAACAGTCATCAGACCGGAGTTGGCCTTGGAGAATTGCCAACACTGACATCCAAACACACATTTACTTTGATTAATTAGCCTCAAATATCATTAGCACACTCAGTTCCTGCACTGAAACCATTGTAATTTTTGATTAACTGACATCATATGTGGAGCAGCGCTGTTTTATTGGCAAGTAAACGGCAACCTAAACCAGATGTGACTAGATGGGAGCTTTTTTCCTTTTTGCAGTCCTGTTGTGTGACAAATGAATTAAAAATACAATTCCATATAGAGAATGTGGTCATAAACTGCATGCGCAATATAAAATCATTAGAATAATGCTGTTTAAAATGGTTTTAGATGAATTATAGCATGTCACACCACAGGACACTGCTTGCCATCTTCCCAAATTCAGTCGTAGGTTCACTTTGTCCCATGAAAGTAATAGAGCTATGACGCACCAGCCAATCATTGTGAGTATGTCTGTGAAAAACAGCATCATAAAGACTTATGATATGACAGGACTGCTTAAATGAAGCAAACAAGTTGTCTTTTCATACCGGCTAGATCCTGTACTTGAAAGTATTGTTCCACAGTGAAAGACAGTTTCCTGAGAAAGACAAAAAATGTTAGATTTATATAAAGGAAAGAAAAGCAAAGGGAGGAAAGGGAGCTAAGGACTTGGCTTATAATCCCCCAGAGAGGGAAATAAAGTCTTTCAAGAAATAAACAAGTAAATAAAATCACTCACTGCTAGTGACGGAAATACCAAGTCACTTGCCATAAAATGGTAACGGCATGAGAAAAGGGCTAATGATGAGGATTTCTGGACTGTGAATTAAATTGGCCAGTTTTTATGGTTTATTACAAATATGCATTTTTGGCACTAATTAAACACAATGGTTAATATAAAACCATGTATAATTGTTAGGCTCCACACAAAACAACTGTATACCCTGCAAATCTGACTAAACATTCAGGAAAGAGCAACTGACCGTGAGATTTCTGAGACTTTCCCACTGCCGTTCATGGTTTTTTTTTTTTTTTTTTTAGTCTGAAAAGTAACTCACAGCAACAGTACCTCAAGCCATATTCTGTATAAAAATGAAAGATGGATTTTTTTTTAATCCATCTGTGTGTTCTGAGATGTGTGAGGAAGAATAATTTGTGAATTTTGACATTTATTCAGTCCATTCCCTTTTGTTGACTTGCACAAATCTGCTGGAGATGGTTTATCCCCATTTATTATTTAAAACAATGCAGAAGTACTTTCTCATGAGTAAACACTGGGATTATTCATTACTATGCTAACTAGACAACTGTTACAATAATAATAGATATGAATGACTGTTTTCTCATTGCTTCTTTCCCTTTAGCTTCATTCCGATGTGGACAAAGGTGAGGGCAAAGTAAAATATGTGCTCAATGGCGAAGGTGCAACATCTATTTTCACCATCGATGAGAACACAGGCGATATACATGCCACGAAGCGCCTGGACCGGGAGGAACAGGCCTACTACACGCTGCGAGCTCAGGCCAGAGACCGGGCCACCAACCTGCCAGTAGAACCAGAGTCAGAATTTGTTATCAAAGTGCAGGATATCAATGACAATGAGCCCAAGTTCCTGGATGGCCCTTACAATGCTCAAGTACCCGAAATGTCTCCTGTTGGTAAGTGACTTTGATTTGTTCATACAAAACAATTCATCAAAGAGGGATGTTAGGAATATATAATATATCTGCAGAACTTTTAAATGATTTATTACACTCTAAAAAAATGCTGGGTTAAATACATGGACGATATGGACGAACCCAGCGATTGGGTTGTTTAGACCCAGCGGTTGGGTTAAACATTTAACCCAACTGTTGGTTGAAAACAACCCAGCATGTGTTCTGTCTGTTACGTGGCTAACGAGACGTGAAACGTGCGGATCCATATGCAGGCTTTTATTTAAAGGCATAGTCAGAAGACAAGCAAGGTTCAGGCAATGGCAAACAGGTATAACACAGGCAAGACACAGAGTAGTCCTAGGGCAAGCGTGGGTCTTTGATCGGCGAACAATATCCAACTGGGCAAGGCAGAGCAATAATCCAGGTACACGAGCAATAATCCAAACGAGGTGCAAACAGAGTCCGAAACGGCAAGGCAAGGGTTAATCCAGGAAACACGGGCTAGAATAAAACACGGGAAAACAGGCAAGGCAAGACTAAGACTAAGACTAAGACTAAGACTAAGACTAAGACTAAGACTAAGACTAAGACTAAGACTAAGACTAAGACAACTAAATGGGCTCAGTAGAGTAGCTATCGCTAGAAGAGGGATATGTGCGTACAATACTCGGCGATGTGTGAAAGGAAGTCCAGGGTTTAAGTAGGGTGTGTGATTGTGTGATAGTTCTCAGGTGTGAGCATGTGATTGGTACAGCTGTGTGCAGTCAGTGCAATGGATCATGGGAAATGTAGTGCAAGGTAACGCGAGACAGTCTGTGTAGTGTGAGAGTCAATATGATGGAAGGGTGACCTCTGGTGGCAATCAAACGGAAGACCACGAACCGGATTCGTGACACTGTCCAATATTTACCCAGCACTGGGTTGTATTTAACCAAGCATTTTTTTTAGAGTGTATTGGTTGATTTTGGACATTCAATTGTGCATGCTCATTTTCTTTAAGTGAGCTTTAAATGATAGCAAAGGCAATCTAAACATAAAATTAATGTTGAAAAACACTAATAAACTTTAAGACATTACAGGCAAAAACTTTTTCTTTTTCATTCACTGGTCAATTTTGAGATTTTGGCTTGTCATAATGTGTTGTTTCATAGTAGCGGAAAGAAAACATTCAAAATACACTTTTAAGTGTTTATTTGATTGCACTTTGTCTATTTACGCCTGCAGATTTAAATTACAATACATATTTAAAGATTATTTTCCTCATGCACTGAGCCAGAAGTGCACTTTAGTAGCACTTACATACACAAAACTTTACAGGTTTATTCCTATCTGTATTTTGAACGTTTTGACTGAGGGGTTTGTTCATATATCATATGCCTGGTTTTATACAACATTTTATTCCTTTATTCCTTTTTTCTGGCTGTTGACATTAAAATTTTCTGATTTAGTAAGCCGCATTCATAGCATAAACTCAGGTCAGAATAAACAATCGAGGATAGAGCAATACTAAACGCCGGTAATGAATTAAAAGTCAAAAACGAAGTTAAAAAAATGGTCAGAGGATTTCACTATAAGAACCAATGCGGCTTACGTCATACGTCGAGTCAGAGGTCAGCCAAGAAGCCGGAACTCGACTCTCTCGCGAACGCACATACAGCCGTTGCCGGAAGTCAGGGATTTAAGTTTATAATTTTAAAAATAGAAATATTTTTGTTCCAAAAACCTGTCGATCTGCTTCAGAAGACATGTGTTAACCCCCCGGGGGCGTATGGGTTATTTTTGCAATGGATATATGCGATTTTTGGAGCTTCAAAATAATAGCCACTGTCCACAAGCATTACCAAGCTTAGAAAAGCCAGGATAAATTTTAAAACAACTCCGACTGTGTTTGTCTGAAAGAAGAAAGTCATATACACCTAGGATGGCTTGGGGGTGAGTAAATTATGGGGTAATTTTAATTTTTGGGTGAACTGTTCCTTTAAATCTGTTTCTTTCTCCTACAAAATGTTTTCCGAGTCTTATAAGCCTGACAGAGACTTTCAGTGAGAACTGCCATTAAAGGCAGTCATTTAGATGCTTTAAAGTACAGTACTCAGAGATACATTGTAATAAATAAATAAATAAATAAATAAATAAATATTCAAACACTTACATCAAATGTATAATAAATTAAGAAATAAAATTAAACCTAGCAACATGCACACAAATTAAGGTGACCAGATTTCTAAAATGAAAACCGGTGAAATTTAGTTCAGTGGCTGCGTTTGTTTAATTGTTGTGGGTTCCATATATTAATATCATAATTAATAATTACAGTGATCTTTATGGATAAAACTAACTTACCCTATTTTTTTTTTTTTAAATACAATTCACCAAAAATCACACTATGCAAAATAGTAGGCTAAATAGTAACTATTGCAAATAGTAAACAGATCGAAATAGAATTATAACAAAATTATGGCTTTACAAAAACACATTAAAAATAAAACAATGATATGGGTATGAAAACATGATAAATAAAACCATATTTAACAAGTATGTTTAATATTTTCTAACTGTATTTAACATTTTCATGAGCTGTGTGAGTAATTACAACTTTTCAAATTTTATGTTTATGCTTTTAGAAATTGAGCTTTTCTCTCCTTAACCAGGCTTATTATTTTGCATTCTATGGTCATTTTCACCACAAAGTATGTACTTTCTGCAAATGTAATTGATTAGCTTTTTATTTTTTATAGGCTATTATTCATATCGGAGTTGTGACAGCATAAGTTTCAGGAATGCTTAATATTGTGTGCAAAACAATCCCGCAGCCTAAAGTTACCGTGCCTTGTTACACAGTGCAAACAAACAGTATTACTTTGTTTTAACATATATAGTTAGTACGTGACTACCTTGAAACCAATAACGGCGCCTCTTTCGATAATTGATGATAATAACGCTCTCGTCCAAGTTCTTCACGGCTACAGTAACGGCGCGCAACTAGTAATCAGTATAGTGTGAAAATAATCACAATCATACGATTGACAGCTGGCTAACGTTTAATTGGTCGGGCTTTTACAGTGTATTTGCGGGTTGTTTTAAATGTGCTGTAAAACGGGACATATCCAGGGCCAGCTCCAGTCCTGAGGTCCCCGTTTTCCCGTGGACAGTCCTGGTTTTTGGTGTACTGTCCCCGGAAAACGGGGACCTCAGGTCACCCTAACACAAATGCTCATTTTAACTCTTTCACATAGCATATTGATCTCAGATAAGTATCTCAGATAAATAACGAAAAGTAACTCGGATATACAATCCAGGTAAATGATAACACTAACAGACTTCTTTGACATGACAATTATCCTAAAATTACTAATAAAATGAAGATTCACTTCAAACACAATAGTTGGAAATTAAAGCATATGAGTTACAGGTTTTTTTTTTTTCTCTGAAATTTTATAATTTTTACTTACTTTCATTTATGGAGTTATAAAAAGAGATATCCAAAATCCTTTGACTCTAATATGTCAACAACGACAACAACAACAAAAAAAAAAGCAAGAATTTTGGCTTTATCAAATATTGAGATTTCTGTTTTGGAAATGTATCCAAATTACTGTATATTTCATTAGATAATGCCTCATTTGCATTTTTAAACATTCCATTTCAGAAAATTTGCAATGCAAAAATTCTTTTGTTTTTAATGTAATCATTCAGCTGAAGAACATGATACCTATTAGTAAAAAAAAAAACAAAAACAAAAAAAAAAGAATAAAAAATACCATATTCACCTGGGGTGTCTTGCCTTTAACAACAGCTGTTAAATTTATCTTTAGAAAAAATTTTAAATTACTGTAAATGGACAAAATAGTATAACATTCATCAGTAATCAGTTGAAAAGATTATACAAATATCAGTTTATCATTGGTGCATCCATAACAGATATTTTGACATTCAATTTCATGATGATTATTGGTAATTGTGTCATGTTTAGATATGTTTAGATATTGAGGGTTTGCTGTGGATCACCTAAGAACAGTGATATACATAATGAATGCCCTCGGTACGAGGCTCTTGTTTGTCAGTTTGACCACGCGGAGCGTAGTAGCTGACAATCACGCAAGCATTGACATGCTTTTTTATAAGAGCAATTAACATTCTGGCTGCCACTGTCTGTCCGACGGCGTGAACAAAGCCATTAGCCTCTGTGAATGCAAGCGACCCTTGTCCTCAATGACTGCTTTATAGATCCATTTAAATTCATTAGCAGTCAAGCGGTGATGAATGGATTTGATTAACAAGAAAATGATTAATTTAATTTGGTAATTAAGAAACAGGAGATTGTTTGCAAGTGTGAGGACCACAACCTAACCCAGACACCTCTCCCTCAAGCCAGACGTCAGCATCAGGCCGAATGGAAATTCACAACATATGCCTTATACTCCCATCCAATCATTTTCACACATTGCGGTTTCGCTATGATGTGTATTTAAGGGCTGACCATATGCCGGTGTACTTAACTGGCTATAAATGTACCCGCCTGTTGAATCTAAAGAGTCTGAAATGATTCTGCAGAGGTACAAGGTTACCTATAAGAGATGAAATCACATCACGCCATCAGATAAAGAGTAACACTCATTTGGCCTCGGTCCCTGCGGTGAGGTGTTGCCATGGTGCTGCGTTTTTGTACACTCAGCTGTGCCTCCAGATGCTTAGGTTACCAATATGACAACATCTGGGCCTGTCCCCAAATGTCTCCTTTACTTTTTTTACAAGCAAACGCATTTAAGGATAATCTGCGTTTCTGAGGAACACCGCAGTCTGGAGCGGTCTGTAAATTGCGCTCAAATGAAGGCCTGGCACTTTTCATTAGCCATTTTACAGTTTAAATCAAATCTGGGAAATATCAGTAAGCCAGTAAAGCAGAGCTAAACTTCCCTTCATGCTCCAGTTCTAAAGAATAAATGGTAAAGTACAGAATCTACACTACCTTTTAGGTTTTTGAAAGAAATGATTACTTTTATTTAGCTATGAAGCATTGAAACAGACTTTTACAAGACATTCACATTTTTTAAATAAAAATAATAATAATAATAATAATAATAATAACAAGATACAAACTGCTGTCTTTTCTGTTCATCAAATAATCTTTAATGTATCACTTTTCCACAAAAATATCAAGCAGCACAACTGATTTAATCTGTGATAATAAGAAATGTTCTTGAACACTAAATCAGCATATTAAAATGATTTCTGAAGGATAATTTGACACTGAAGTCTTGAGTAATGGTTACTGAATATTCAGCTTTGCACATTATATTTTAAAATATATTATAATATGAAACAGTTAATTGAAATTGTAATTATATTTGAGAATATCAGTGTTTTACTGTTTTTATGGTCAAATATCAAATAAGCTTTGGTGAGCATAAGAAATCTTACTGTCCCCAAACTTTTTAACGATAGTATATGTGCTCCAGTTTCTATCACTGTGAAAAAAAGCTATAAAAACAATAGAAAGCCAATATAAGATAAAGAAAAGCAAGTTCAGGCCACATACAGAATTTTGTTTACAATGTGTGTTTGGCTTCCGATTAGATTTGTTTTGTCCTTCTGGGCTTTTTGCAAGGATGCATGGCTTAATGAGAACTGAGGCAACACCAGCTCTGTACTCTGTAATCAAGATAGGCACAAGAATACAAAATATTGCAGAAGCCAACACAAGATATGTTTCTATCTGAGTTACGTTGTTAATTTATGCGAAAAATGTAAAAAACAATCGTGAAAATAATTGACGGATAAAGCAGCGTTTCCATCCCATGTGTTCAAGAGAACATAATCGTAATTTCTGGGGAAATTGACACACAATGGAAATGAAAATTGTTGTCACTGGGGAAGCCACTGTGGCTCTTTTATTAAATGTAATTACTTACAAAACGCTCTAATGAACTTCATGTATGCTAGCGATCAACGGCAGATGCTTTGTTTCTGCGACTGACAGCGTGTCAGATTGTTCAGGGAGGCAAGAGAAACCTTTTTTAATGCATATCACAGGAATAAATTACATTTTATATATTATATTAAAAATGGAAAATATTTATCTGAAGTTGTAATAGTATTTCTATATTATTGTTTATACCAAATATTTGATCACATAAATACAGCCTTGGAGAGACTTATTAAAAAAAAAAAAAAAAAATCTGCTGGAACAGAACAATAGACATCTACTTATGTGCATCCTAATGTTTCTTTATTGGTTTACTTGAGCCTGTTCATGTTTTCATGATAGGCTACATCAGATTTCAGTTCTGTAATCAAGTGAGGCTCAATGCCAATGCATGTCTGGTACCATTTGACCAAATTGCGTGGATAATTTGTTCCAGGCACATCTGTAGTTGAGGTTAAGGCGACTGACGCAGATGACCCCACATATGGAAACAGTGCCAGAGTCGTGTACAGCATCCTTGAAGGACAACCCTACTTCTCAGTGGAACCAAAGACAGGTACGCACAAATTACAAATGTTTATAACATTGCAGCAAAATATTTAAGCACTAAAATCTTATCCAGCAGCAAGATTTTGAGTCATTCTCTCCAATCAAGCTCTTTAGGTAAACAGTGTACAATATCTAATTCAGATTCATTTCTAAAAATGAAAAGCACCACACACTTTCTGTTGTCACTTGAGCGACAAGTCTTTTCAAAGCTATGACGTAGTAACCACCAATTCCTGTAATGGAAACATGCAAATGTCAAGAGACCGCTGTTTTGATTGACTCACTTAAAGACAGAAAAAGTTGATGGGACTTGTGATGAAGTTACTGGCGCACATTTCCTCCTGATTACAGGGAATGAAATCCTTAATGTAATCAGCACTCTAGCTGTAACTGAGGTCATTTCCACATATGGACTCAATCAACAGGGTAAATTACAAACCTTGATTAAAATTTTTCTCCTTTTTCTTTTAAAATGTGCGACTAATTTTAGAGACGCCACAACAACATGTGGAGGAAAATGAAACCAGATATAGCAAATAGCAGTGCTTATTGATTAGGATTTATCATAGCTTCCTGTGTGCAAAAGGGAAGTAGGTACTATTTAATCACTCTCGAATGTGCCAAGCAATGATAATTCCAAAACTAACAATGACTTGGAGTGGAAATTGATTTACAGTTATGCACTGGCTTCAGTGAATTTGACTCATCGATGAGAGATCCATTATGATATGGCCTAACAAATCTGGAAAAGGTCCTTGCTATTTAGATTACTAAATGGTAATCCTATTTTAATTGATGCACACTCCATCTCCCTATAATGCAGAGGGGAAGTGATCCATATTGTAATCTAAATGCTTTTTTGCAGCTTTTACAGGCCAGGAGGATGTTATCATTACATAGTACATCTCATGCATCAACAGCCCTCCATGTTTCTTACATTTTAATCAACAATTCAACTTTTTTTCTGTGCAGGCATTGTGAGGACAGCTCTGCCCAACATGGATAGAGAAGCACGGGACCAATATCTGCTGGTAATCCAGGCCAAAGACATGGTTGGTCAGATGGGAGGACTCTCAGGCACAACGTCGGTGACGGTCATGCTGACGGATGTTAACGACAACCCTCCCCGTTTTTCACGGAGTATGATTCTTCCACCACCTATAAAACAAACGTGGACCCGATCCATCATTAATGCATGCTGCCTTCCAATTTAATTTGCATGCGAGTAATCTGAGATTTTTAATGGCTCAGGCTGATCTTGTATTATAGAGATCAAGCGCTCGCTGTAGTTGCTGTGTAATTATCAGGTAGATGATCTTTTGAATAGAAATTAACAATCTTATTTTATAATAGAGAATATTTTAGATCATTGTCATAATTATTTCTGTCCCTATTTTTAGCTGCATGATACCATCATCGGCATCAGTATGTGTCCGGGAGTGTGTAGAGCTTAGTCTGTTCTCGTGCTTGCTATATCTATAGAGTGTCTTACCTGCTACGGAGCAGAGTGATACATTATTAGTTCAGACCTGGCCCTAACAGCTGGGTGATAAGGAAGTAAAAAAGAGAAATAGCATCATCAATAACCTCTGCGTGTGGGTGTGTGTGTTTGCCGGGCCTCTTTTGCAGAATCCTATCAGTTTGCTGTGCCTGAATCCCTGCCTGTGGCGTCGGTGGTGGCCAAGATAAAAGCCTTGGATTCTGACATCGGACCAAATGCTGAGATGGACTACAGAATTATAGAGGGCGACGGCCTTGGGGTGTTCAGGGTCGCGCCAGACAAAGATACCCAGGAAGGAGTCATAACTCTACAGAAGGTAGGCCAGAGACAGTCCAAACCTTATATGTACTTTTGGCTCCATTGCTATGACAGGAAATAAGTGAAGGCGATAAATTTTTCATGCCTGTAAAGGGGGCGTGATAAGAAAATGTGCTAGATGTAAAAAGCTTGTATCTTTAGATGCTGTCAGAGGTTAAGCTCAGGCTATGCGCATAGAAGATGCAAACAACCACTGGGATCATTTCTAATATAAGACCCCTTTGAATTCCTGTCAGAGTCATTTACTCTGTGCCTGTCTGACAAAAGAACGCTGAAGAACTCAACAGTAACATGCATTAATGGCTGGCATCCTGTTGCTTTCACACACATGGTAATGAAGTGCTGTTAGCGGCTGGTCATGACCCAAGACCTCCAGCCCACCTACACTTGACTCCTGACATTTTGCTTAAAGGCAAAACTGTCCAGCATGAATAACACTTATCTTACAATTCATTATTTATTGACTTTAGTTTTTATTATTATTATTAATTTTTGGATAACAGATATTGCATAGCAGGTTTTTTCTTCAAAAATAAACATCACAGCTGTTTGTCAGATTTCCTGACAAACAGACCTTGGGCAGTCAGGATCCATGACCAGACCTCCCAAATTGTCACCCTGACTACCGGTGTCCCCCAGGGCCATGTCCTCAGCCCTTCATTGTTCTTGCTGTTGACTCTCAGCCTGGTTGCCAGGCACCCCGGCAACCATATCATCAACTTTAGAGATGACATCGCAGTGCTAGGGCTCATCAACAACAATGATGAGATAGCATGCAGAGAGGAGATGAGAGACCTAGAAAAATGTTGAGTAGTCAACAACCATCTCTTAATGTCAACAAGACAAAATAGATAATCGTTGACTTCAGGAAATCAACAGTGTTTGGAAACTGCTCTTCCTCTCACTGGAAGCCCCTACAGTGCAGACTGCTCAGCATGTTATTTCCCACAAAGCAGTGTCTAAAGAAAGTCAGTAACAGAATGAAGGACAATACTATGGCCTTCAGCTTTTTCTGCCTCTCTTCCTTCTGGGAGAAGCCTCAGGAGTCTATACACTCCTGAACAACTGGACCCGAAAACAGTTTCTTCCCACAGGTGATCATGCTCCTCAGTTGCTTTGACCCACCTTACTCCCACCCATGCTTATGTATCATATGTTATAGATATAAAAATTCATACAGAGGAATTTCTTTCAGGCGTATTGTACATTTTGGGGGCTTTTATATTCATTTAGCTGTTTTAACTTAAAGCCAAATAGATTTTCCAACTATCCCCTGCATAATGTTTCATTTTTACTATTATAGTGCAATGTGTTTTGATTCTAGCACATATGTATGTATATATTTTTATATATACAAATTTTTATATATACAAATAATATTTTATTAAAGTAAAAAATGTGTAGGTGGTGTAGCTCTCCAAGGCTGTAATGCTTTTTCGAGTTTGGCAAATTCATTTATTATTGTTTCTTTAAAAATATGCATTAGTATGCATCAGTTCTGTTTCAAAATATTAATATTTAATAAAATATTTAATATATATATATATCATAAACTCCAAAATCCCAAGAAAACAATGATTTGAAAATATTTTTTATATCTTGAAAAACATTCTTTTTAGTTAAAACAGCGTTTTGGAAATTCTGGAACAGATTTGTGCACTCAAGTGCATTCAAGCTATATGGAAAGTATTTTATTACTTTTACTTGGTTACACCACTTGACATTTACACAGAGAAATTAGAATGAAATATTTGTAGAAAACTTGCTAAAAAATATGCAATGAACATGAAAACAAAGATAATCTTTTTGAAAACTTACATATTGAACTCTGTATATTGTATATATACAGTACAGTATTTTATATTTGCACTGTGGTTTCCTGGGAAACTATGTAGGATAGAATTGACAATAAACTGACTCTGACTTCTCATTTTAAAACTACAGCTAAACGTTCACAAGTGCTGGATTTGGCTTTGTTGCACCCTCAGGGAAGTTATGTTTTGTCAGTGATATGAAGGAGGCTCGGAAGGTAGTTTTCAATGTGCTGCATATTACAGCAGACAGGAGTGATAAATGACTATATGAGAAAGTATTCCACAAGACATTTTCTGCATCATGTATCTCTGTCTTAAAATCAATGTACTGCTTTGACACTGTTCTTTTCTGTCCTGTCAATCGATAACAATACTTAAATGAAATATGAGAGCTAAAATGAGTGGATCAAGGGTTCTTGGATGCATTATATACATACACACATCACAGCTCAAATGTGAACCCTGTTTATGAATTGCCTGGATGCTTACCACATATTCTCTGTCCTTGTTTATAATTTCAGAACTATTTCTAAACTTTCTCCTCTGCTCTCCCTCCCTCCTTTTGTGCTCTTTACCTCAGAATCTTGACTTTGAAACAAAGTCAAGCTACACTCTGAAAATTGAGGCATCCAACAGGAACATAGACCCACGGTTCTTGTCTCAAGGACCGTTCAGTGATACGGCGATGGTGAGGCTGACTGTGGAGAATGTAGATGAGCCTCCTATCTTCTCCTCTCCGCTCAGCAAAATGGTCGTCTCTGAAGCTGCTAAAGTGGGAACCATCATAGGGACCGTCTCTGCTCTGGACCCAGACTCCACCAATAGCCCCATTAGGTAGGACATGGCCTCGTGGAATGACTTTACACCGCAGTGATACTGGTTTTATGAAGGCAAGATTAAATCTTGAGAAAGACTACAGCATTTTTAATTAAAGTTTTTAAACCTTAATAAAAAATTAATACCCCATTTTGGTATCAAGATAATATCTAGTCAGACTTTAACTGAATTGCATTCTCCCCTTGCAGTCTAATATCTACTATACGGATAGAAATCTGATCACAGTTATCTGTGCAAAATGGCTTGCAAAAAATCTTACATACACTACTGTTTAAAGGTTTGGGGTTGGTGCGATTTCATGTTTTTGACTCTTATGCTCACCAATGCTGTATTTATTTGCTCAAAAATACAATAAAGCTGGTAATATTATGAAATATTGTTGCAATTTAAAATAACTTTTTTCTATTTTGATGTCAAAGCTGAATTTTCAGCATCATTACTCCAGTGTTCAGTGTCACACAATCCTTCAGGAAACATTTCTTCTTATTATTATTATCAATGTTGAAAAAAATTCAACTTTACTGATTCTAAACTTTTGTACAGTAGTGAACATAATGTTGTTCACATAGTTGCATGTGAATAAAGAAAATGCGTCACAGTGTGTCTCGAGTATATTTACACATTACATTATGCATTTAATAGGGTCAAGTGCTATCTGATTTCAAGCCAATCACATAAACGCATGTTAATGTAAAACAGGCCTAAGATAATACATAAGCAATTCATTAGTGCTATTATTATTGCATTAAATTCTTTTATTTGTTTACGTGGGAGTGGATGCAAATGTTGACTGTAAATGAGTTGTGGGACTCAGGTGTTCTGTGCTGAAAGACAAATGCTCATAATTAAGTAGTTCTGTGCCTAAGAGCCACTGAAAATAATGATTGCTGTTGGGGCTGTGACTTCAGGTCATATCTATAGAATTCATTTAAAAGTCAAAGCTTGAAATTCATTAAAACTTTTTTTCCCCAGGTATTCAATAGACAGAAACACAGATTTGGAGCGATTTTTCAACATTGAGGCAACAACAGGAGTCATCAGCACAGCTAAGCCTTTAGACAGAGAAGCCAATGCTGTACACAACATCACCATCCTGGCAATTGAAAGCTGTGAGTGACCACAAATTATTGTTGAACTTGTTTATATGGTTGCTGTTATGGTTTGAAGGTCTTATGAAAATTTGTGAAGGTTACACTGACAATAATTATGTTTCTTGGCTGAAACAAAGAATTAAACACAAAATACGAAATGTGAAAGAGGCCTGATTTATATACAGTAGATGTGCTGTGGTGTTCTTTTTTATTGTCCAACAAGGTCTGTCAGTTACAGAAACTGCTACTACTTGATTTGTCCTTCATAAGTGAGCCATTCAGAGGAATCTTTTATGGAAAGATACCTTTACTTTCGGTTTGTAAGGGGAAGATTTGAGTGGCTGCATTTCATTTTTTGCAATCTCAAATTCTATTAGGGTGATATCCTTCATAAAATTTGAGCCTTTAATTTCACAATGAATATCATTATCCCAAGGCTGCTGGGGTTAATAGTTAGCACTGCTCTGGGTGATCAATATTTCAAACCGAGTCCCTCGTGCATGACGTGTCTGTCTATCTTGCCACATGGCACATATAGCATAAGCGTTCAATCTGCGTGAGAGCTCTGGCCAGGCTGTGAACAGATGCTATGCCGCTGAGGTGTCCGCTGTCCACTGGCATCTCCAGAATCTGTGTAGCTTGATCGAGTCTTGTCCTGATTGTAGCCGATGGGCAGAACTGCAGCTTCCTCTCCCGCCTAACTTTTGATGCTGATTTTCACCGTGACCTTCACTCAAGTGCATCTGTTCTCTCGATCCCCTGCAGTCTTCGCACAGACAGCCATAACCATATTGACTTGAGTGATAGAGGGGAATAATATCCATCATGTGGTTACATTTTTAACCCATATCCATAAATGTGGACACACTTAACCAAAGTTTGCAGTTTCACCCTCATAGACAATAAGTCATTGTCAGAGGCATCCACAGTCTCTAAAATGGGTTTTGGCAGAGAAGATTGAAATGTCCTCTTCTATTTGTCTGTAAGAATGAGACAGAGGCTTGCTAGCTACCAAAAGGTAGCCTCAAAGTCATTTGTCTTTAGGTGATGTTAGGTAAGGTGTTAATGGCCCTGAAAATCATAAAGGAGCAAATCTCAATTTCTGAAAATGGATATTTTAGATTCTAAGGGCAACCATATTTGAAAGGCACATTCAGAATAAAGTTGCTATGTGTGCCAGGATCTCTTCAGAAGCTTAAGGGAAATGACTATAAATGTGCCCACATAAGGTATATTAATGTGCAATTTGCTATATTAGTTACTGTAAACAGCCTACAGTTAGGAGAATTGACTATATTACAGAAGCACTGTTTATTAATTGTTCCTAGAGCTGCACAATATTGGAAAAACTTACATGGCAATGTTTTGTTTTTCTGTAATACATAATGCATTATGATTTTTTTTCAGGAAATAATTAATTAGGGGGTGGATCTGCACAGTATATATATATATATATATATATAGAGAGAGAGAGAGAGAGAGAGAGAGAGAGAGAGAGAGAGAGAGAGAGAGAGAGAGAGAGAGAGAGGGATGGATGGATGGATGGATGGATAGACAGATAGATAGATAGATAGATCAGACAAAGAAAGAAAGAAAGAAAGAAAGAAAGAAAGAAAGAAAGAAAGAAAGAAAGAAAGAAATACGTGCATACATACATACATACATACATAAAGAGTTTTAAAAAAATCTGCTTGGGGTATCATAGGCCATATTCTCACTGTTTTGACCCATTCGATATGACTAAAATAATAATCTAAAATAAATAATCATTATTATTAAACACAGTTATTAAATAAAAAAGAAATATATTGTAATAATACTATTACTTTTACTCTAAAATAAAAAAATAATAATAAAAAATATGTTGTGCAGCATTAATTATTATTTATACCTTTAAATGTTTATTGAAGATTGGTTTTATTTAGCATAGCACTGTATTTGTAAAAGTAACTTGCATTACCTTGACCAGACATTTAATATCAGTACATATTTACTGTTAGTCCACAACATTGCTTCCTGACAAATCTAAGTACCTGGAATGAGCCCAGTGACCTCTCTAAAATGACTTGTCTTTATCTAGTAATCACAAACGACTGGAAAGGTCTTGGAAAAGTCAAGGAAATTCATTGGTCAAAAAAGTGCGGTGCTATTACATTTGTGACTGCACTTAACATGGCGAATTATGAGCCAGTGCCCAGGGGCGTCAGTTGTGACATTATAGTCACCGCCACGACAATGTGCTTAACAGCCACTGTCCGTGCCATCGATGCTGAGGTAACTTATCACCCGTTTTATTGTTTAGAGCATTATAAAGCAAGTTACGATACTCATCCAGCGATGGCAGTCTGCCTGAGTTTAATTCACGGTAGATCCCTCATCCTCTAAAAAGTCAAATTAATAGATGAATTAGCTCAAAGCGCATGCCGTTTCTCTCTCCCCGCCTGCAACTCAGCAGGTTTCCTGCAGGTGTGTACGGCACGGAGGCAGATGGACTATATATATCTTGGGCGGAAGATACTGGGAGGCGTGAGTCATATATTTGCTAGTGCGGTTTTGTTGGGATATGCGTTTTCTCTAAACCAGAGCACCGTTTGGATTAGACAGTTAAGCTGAATTCTGCTAGCCACGTAAAGAATCAAGCTAGTGTGGAACGTACAATAAATCACTGGGTTTTCGATGGAAATCAACTTCGAATGAGCCAGCATATTTCCAGCCCACTGCCGCTGCATGTTCACACCTGCAGAATGGATTTATTTTTGCTCTCCATCAACTCATTTGGCTGAAGACCATGACCGCGTTTTGTCCTTCTCAATGCCCTCGATATCATCGCCGCTGCCAAAATTATGGAAAGCTCATAATGACAGGACAGCTTGCAAAAATTCATAGAGATTTTGCCGATTAGCACACAACTGAAATGCTCTTAATTGGTTTTGTAGTGCATTGTGAGCATGCACCAAATGTACTAGCAAACAGCAGTCATTCTACTCAAAGAATACTAGCAGCTGTGTCTGTTCAGGTTGACTAGAGGCAGTATGCCCTCAACAGGTGTTTGCTGTTGGCTTGTGCTTAAGCGCCAATACCATTTGAAATATCTACATTGCATAGTTACACAACAAAAATAACCTCACGCCCTTGTGCAGTCTGTTAATTTGTTGATTGCCAAGTGCAGCATGCCTGGTGGTTGAAAATATCACCCTATTTGCTAAAAGTAGAACAAAAACACAAATCAGAAGTGCGTTTAAAATGCTTATGTTTTACCAGAAAGGCCCTTACGTCTGCTGTTTTGGATCGGATTGCTGATAAATGGGATGATACTGCAATCGGCCTGTTTATTTTGACAGCTCAAATTTGATTCAAAGTCACATAAAAATCTATTGCGTGTATTGCAGCAGTAAATTTCCCGGAGTCTTTTTATGGTCCTCGGCACTCATGGGAACAGTGAGCAACACAAAAAAAAAAAAAAAAAAACCCAGCAGCTAATTCCTATTTCAGTTTCCTGTATTGCATCAATCGTCTTGACTTTCATTTCTAAGATTTACTCCTCACTGTGACTCTGTCCTTTTATGCATACACAGGGTCAAATTGTTAATGTAACTCCAGCTTCTGAACAGTTGTCAGATATAAATGATTTCTGATTTATTTTTCTGGATAAAATGAGCCGAGTGAACAAAGTTTAGGCAGCCGCAGTAGGAGAAGCACATTTGCAATCACTTGTAAGAACATCAATGGGAATATTTAAGTTGAGCTCTAAAGTTCAAGAGGAGCATGTTCATCTAATCCTGTCAGTCTCAATGCAAGTGTAGCTAAACGGCTACTTAGCTCCCCCCCCCCCATCTCTACCTTTATTATACATAGACACATAATGTATGTACTTCATTGTAATGTTTTTGTCAAATATTTTTAACTGATTCAGATCAACGTTTTGTTTTGTTTTGTTTTGTGAAGTAAAATCTTTTCATAATGCAAATAATTTCAACTCAGAATTACAGAAAATGATGATTTAATGCTCCCAGTGAGCAAGCCAACAGTGGCCAGAACGATGGCAAGGCACATATTTAAATAAATGCAACCTATTAAATAATGTAACACATTTAAATAAATAAAACATATTGAAATAAATGTGCTGGTGCCCTCATGTTTTTTCAGCTATTAGACTGTCCATGCATGCATATTTTTTCTCTGTGATTTCAGTGGATCCGTCGCAAGTTGGGAAAGGAGTGGCTCTGATCACAGTGATGGACATTAATGACAACGCGCCAGTCTTTGCCATAGAGTATGAGACCTTCCTGTGCGAAAGCGTTGGACCAGGACAGGTATTGTGGCTCTTGATTTTTCATCAGAAAGGCTTTCATATCAAATGTGATTTCAAACCTGTATAGTCCAATAAACAGAAATAATTATTCTTGTCACAACATTTCTGATACTGGATGAAATTAATTGTGCAATATTACTGTTGGAAGCACCAAATAAATGAGAATAGATCTCATTTTCAGATTATGTACTGCAGTGTGCAGCTTGTAGATTTGAACCAAGGTTATAATACTGCATTTTTTATTTTAGTTATTTTTTATTTTTTATCATTAGTTTATATGAATATCTTTCGCTGTCCTTCATCAGAAGCTCAACTAGAAAGATTCTAGACCTGGATCCATAGCCAGTAAAGAGCAGCGAGAGCCACAGATGGACAAAATGATAACAACAGGATTCTGGTGGCTTTCTGCTGCAGATCACTCTAATCAGGGGATCAAAACATTGTGCGCTCATGCAGAAAAAGCTTTACACCGATGCAAATGAGACAGAGGTGACTGTGGCATGAAATTGGTTTGTTGGGGAGCGTGGCATTGTGTCAAGTAGCCAAATGTGAAGTCCTTCAGCAGGCAATTGCAGAACACACACACACACAAGCAAACCAATGGGTTCCTCATTTTCGAGTCAGCAACATGCCCTGATTCAAACACATTCTCTGTCGCATTCATATTCCAATGTTTGTCAGAACGTCATTACTAAGATGAATGTGGTATAAAGGGCATTACGAATGCCACATACTAAACACTTGCTATGAGTGCATGGAGGAAACATTCTGGACCTTTGTTCAGTCCTAATGGGAATGATAAAAGCCACTGACAAATTCTGTGACATGATGCACCATTGATCTTGAAAGCGCTGGGTAATGTCAGAGGACCAACACCAGTGGTGAAAACATGACTGATTTTATTCAACTAGAGGTGCCTTTCCTTTTGAGAGCATCTGCTGCATTACCACTGTTATTCTATAAAAGCTACATGGAAAGAAGTTAATTTTTACCTTCTAATACTCTAATTATTTTTTAATTTTGAATTTATTGTCTTGTAATTGCAACTTATATTTCACATGTATCTTATATCCGACTTCATATCTCATAAATGCACATTTGTTTCTCTTAATTTGCAACTTCATATCTTCCAGTATTTTGCACGTTTCAGATGTTATCACTATTGTGACTCCGTATCTCCCAGTTGTGATTATTTGACATAATTCTGACTTTATCTCACAATTGCGACTTAATATCTCCCAATTGTGACTATTTCTCATAATTCTGATTTTTTTCTCACAACTGCAACTTAATATCTCACAGTTGTGACTATTTCTCATACAGTAATTCCAACTTTATCTCAAAGTTGCAACTTAATATCTCACAGTTGTGACTATTTCTCATAATTCTGACTTAATCTCACAATTGCAACTAAATATCTCACAAGTCTCATCATAGTTGTGAATATTTCTCATAATTCCAACTTTCTCACAATTGCAACTTAATATCTCACAGTTATGACTATTTTTCATACAATAATTCTGACTTTATCTCACAATTGCAACTAAATATTTCACAAGTGTGACTATATCCCATAATTCTGACTTTATCTCACAATTACGATTTCATATCTCACAGTTGTGACTTTCTCATACAGTAATTCCGAATTTATCTCACAGTTACGACTTAATATCTCAGTTGTGACAATTTCTCATAATTCTGACTTTATCTCACACTTGCGACTTAATATCTCACAGTTGTGAATATTTCTCACAATTCCAACTTTCTCACAATTGCGACTTAATATCTGACAGTTGTGACTGTCTCATAATTCTGACTTTATCTCACAATTGCGACTTCATATCTCACAGTTGTAAATATTTCTCACAATTCCAACTTTCTCACAATTGCAACTTAATATCTCACAGTTGCGACTGTCATAATTCTGACTTTATCTCACAATTGTGACTTCATATCTCACAGTTGTGAATATTTTTCACAATTCCAACTTTCTTATAATTGCGACTTAATATCTAAGTTATGACTGTCTCATAATTCTGACTTTATCTCACAATTGTGACTTCATATCTCACAGCTGTGAATATTTCTCACAATTCCAACTTTCTCACAATTGTGACTTAATATCTCACAGTTGTGACTATTTCTCGTAATTATGATTTTCATCGTTTATGACTTCATATCTCACTTACCATTTCTCGTAATTCCGACTTAATATCTTGCAACTACAAATTTATTTTTTGTAATCTGTAACTTATTGGTTATGGCTATTTGTAAATGCGACTGTCTCAAGACTTCAGGTTTACAGTATGTAATTGTGATTATTTCTTGTATTTGTGACTATATTTCGCAATGTGAGTTTCTTTTAAACTGTATCATCAGAAACAGAGTAAAAAACAAGCTTCCATAGAAACCCTACTTAGTAATTGTAATTGTTTCATTGGATCTTTGACAGACGGTGTTTGTTTAGAGGAGTCAAGCATTTGCAGAGGTGTTTGAAATTCCTACTCACTCAATTACAGTGTTGTTTTTATTAGTGTATCAGAGACTTGATCTGATCATTTCTTTTGGGAGCAGTGAAAGAATACTGAAGGATGTTTTTCTTTTTCTTAAGAAAAATAATCCCTCCCACAAGAGCTCTCAAAACAAAGAGAGAACAGAACAAGGCTACAGGGTTTACTGAACATGAGATACAATCCCCTGTAGTGGCATGATTGTCTGGGCCATAACAATTAGTCCTGGCCTGTCTGTGTCCCAGAGTCACAGGGAACCGTGTTTGTTTTGCCTAAGTGAAAAGGTGCTGGTGGGCTCTTTTCACAAATGCTATTTCAGCCTTGAAACACATTACCATAGTCCCTCAAGAACACACCCTATGTGTTTTGGACACCCCAGACTTCCATCACTTCTAACTTTCAGAGCTCTCTCTCATATTAGAGGCTAAATTACTTTCCTGCCTCTCCGAGGAACAGTAGAGCGGTCTCTCTTTCTCTGAATAGAGATGAAAGCGCCTGTATGTTTTCATAATGATTTAGTTTCCCCTGTGATTCATGTTCACTTCCATATCTTCAGCCATGGGAGCACTTGAGCGATGCTGCAGTGATAGTCAAATGCTGTCTCGATAGCGCAGATCTCTCTTGTGATTCTTAGCACGATGAGTCTGTCCTTATAACGGCCCTTAAACCGTTGTACCTGCAAAACAGAGGCTCTCAGACATCCTGGAGTGCTTTTGGAGACCGAATCTGAAAGTCAAAGCCTTTGAGTGAGGCGTTCTGGAGCTGTTAGAAAAAGAATTTTGATCGGACAGAATGTTTGCCGTGAGGCACAATATCATCAACAAACAGTGATGGCACTTTTACGTTCTTTGTCACTTCAGTGCCTTGCAAAATAGCCGCAAATGCTGTTTGCTTATTTGCGTCTGAGGCGAAATAGGCTCTTTTTCAGCCAGCCTTCGTGCCTGTTGTTACACTGTTATCTACTGTGTATCTCCACTTCGTTGTTTTCATACAGCTCATCTGCACATTTGTATATTTAGAGCTTCACACCTGCTCCATCAAGAAGCCAGACGCTCTGAAAGAGACTGTATGGAACTCTTGAATTTGAATGAACTCTTCAGAATTGCCTGGAGGAAGAATGAATCATTGCATATAGTTGCGTGGAAAACCTGTTGGCAGGTTTTGAGAGCAAATGAAACCAGTTTTTAAGTGCAAATTAATTATTTTTTTTTCACTTCTTTCCTACACAGAGCAAAAACTACATCATTTCAAAGAAGGGGTTGCATCAATAACTAGTCGACAAATCGATCAAATAGTTTGGTGTTCACTTGATCCCAATCAGCCATGTGTTCTTGCATTAAAAAGCAATTTAATGAACCAGAATGCATGGGTCTCAATATGCATTTTTTTTTTTTTTTAAATGGTCTATTTTTTAACTTGTACAATGTCATAAAAATGCAAGACACTAAAAATTAAATAAATAAATAAATAAATAAATAAAATCACCTTTAGCATTATTTAAATGGTAAGTTTGATTTCATTACTTATGACTAGATTATTTAAATCATATTAATCTAATTATTTATATTTGAAAACATTGTTAGTGCATTGTTAATATCTTATTTTCATTATCAGTATTGTTTAATTAGTGCATTTTTGTCTTCGCTATTGTCGATGATTCCTTAACATTTAAAGAATGGCCTCTAAAATTCTGAAAACTCTAAAAATATCTAGATGAAGTCAGTTGCTGGATGACTAGGCGATCATAATCACCCATCCCCAATGTACATGATACGAGAGGGAATATTCCCCATCATTGCATCCGAGTCTAAAACAGATGGCTTGTTGAAAAAGGTCCCCAGATCCCCATCCAACAAGTGCCTGTAATGGGGTCACAGGCACCAAACGTATGTCTTCACCTTCATTTCCCAGCGCAAAGCTCTTTTCTCTGTGCCCTTGGTTTCTCTTTTGTTCCTAATATGACTTTTTGAATTTAATAGAGCCTTAATATGAATTGAAGCTGCGGTCTCTAAATGAGCCAGGTGATTTGTTACTGGTGATTCAGCAGATTAGATTATGAGGAGTGAATGTTTTCCCAGGGATTTTTATCTCTTTAAGGTCGTCTATATTCTGTCTTGTTTCTTTATGCCTCAGAGACATGGTCAGCAGTGGCAGGCTGAAAGACTGGTGTTTTAAAGCGCTCATGACTGCTAACTCTCACTACGGTGAAGATTTTCCCCTCTGTAAAATCAGGTGGCACAGGAGACATTCCTTGCCCTCCAGCCATTTTTACATGTACTGCAAAAAGGCTTAAATCACCCATATTTTTCCATATAATGCGCTTCTTGGCTGCACAAGACCCATTTTGTGTTTTTACACTATTATTCTAAAAATGATTTACTTTTCCACGTCTCCCAGGTTGGTAAATGCAGAATCAGGTTTGGCTTAAGACGCTTAGCCTTGGCAAGATGTTCTTATTCATTTTAAATGAACCCATTGCCTCAATGATTTTATCAATACACTTTGCATTCACCTTAATGGACTATCTGTAATTAATTTTGTCACAGTTTACTGTAATCAGCGCTCGGTGCTGAGGGAACATCCTGCTCTGCTTGTGTCATTTATGCAGGTTTTTAATAGCGCAACGTTTTACGATTTCAAAAATATTTACAGATAAATGATAAATCCATCAGAGTTCCCATTGCCAAATACTCACTTAGCGTAAATGGAGGGTGGTGTTAAATAAAAATAACTGAGTGGAGAATTAAAGCGCTGAAAAGCTTTTGGTGAGAACAAGGTCATATTCCTCGGACGAATGAAGAAATGATACAGGAGTGTCCGTTAGCCACCGCTCCGCTGCATTTATCCTGTGCGTAAGGTTTTAGGAGATTTTTCAAGCAGATTGAGTTTGTGCTGACTGCAAGGGAAGAGCTGTGCACACAGTATTTAACCCAGCCAAAGCCCACAGATTAGGCCACAACAGTGTGTCAGGAGAATCTTCTTAGTGTACCACCTGATGGGTCACCCTGATATTCATCTCTAAAGCGCAGCATTTTGCCCAGCTTTGGGGGTTTCGGTCCAGATTTAGACCGGGATGGTCCTCTACTTTGCTAAATCCCTGGATACCGTATGAGCGTCGACTCACACTGATAGCTTCCTCGGCTTGGTCTATCCTCCTAATGTTGTTTTCAGCATGATTTAAACTTGTGAATTGTGTATTTTTTCCTCCAAGTTCACCACCTTGAATTCAGCTGATGGTTGAATTTTTTCTGCGTTAAAACATAAAATGTGGGCATCAATTCAACATGTTAAATTAGTTAATTACTACACTCTTAAAAATAAAGTAAAAGATATTAGTTTGTTTGACTGATTCAGTTTGATTACATTAGGATACATGAACAAAAACAGTAATGGTCAGGTCAGGTAGATATAGCTACTTGAAGAAGCTGTGAATATCTTTGTACATTGTATGTTCAATTAAACGGAAATAAATTATTCCTTATTTGAAAACTGACTTCATTCAATAATCATAATCAATTGACTTATTCAGTCTTTCAACCTGTAATGTCTTAAATAATCTTACTTTTGGGGATTTTCTGAGCAAATATTGATATATGCTATTAATTTCAATTATTTTTTTTACTAATTAATAAACATATCAAGTAATTAATTCCAGTCATGAAATACTGAGGTTTACCTATAATCTCAAGCATTCATTATTATGGCAAGACTGCAGTGTTTTGAGTGAGAGAACTGTGGATTATTTTGTTTGGAGCGAGGCAATAACAGCAGTATTCATCTTCCTGTTCTTTACTCCCTCTTCGACGCTGTCTTAGGTCATTGAAACCATAAGTGCGGTGGATAAAGATGAACCACCCAGCGGACATCGCTTCTTCTTCTCCCTCACCGCAGAGACAGCTGGGAACATGAACTTCACCCTCCGAGACAATAAAGGTACGTGATTTCATTAAGACAGTTTAAAGGGAATCCTTGAAATTCAGTTCTTATTCCTAATAAGACCAAAAAGACTTCATTTTATCTATTCATATGATTCATTTTTTTCACTTTTTCACATGATATCTTTCTCTTTCTCTCTGCAGACAATACCGCTTCTATTCTAACTAAGAGGGGTGGTTTTCAGAGGAGGGAACAGTCTATGTATCGACTGCCGGTGTTGATAGTGGACAGCGGGACCCCTGCTCTCAGCAGCACTAACACGCTGTCTATTAGAGTGTGTGACTGTGACCCTGATGGGACGCCCCAGTCATGTGGCACAGAGGCCTTCACGCTGTCAGCTGGACTCAGCACTGGAGCTCTCGTCGCCATCCTGGCCTGCATCATCACTTTACTTGGTAGGAAATACATTTAACCCTTTTGAAGCAATGGTTAAAGGGATAGTTCACCCAAAAATGAAAACACCCTCATGCTGTTCCAAATCTGTATGAGTTTCTTTCCTCTGCTGAACACAAAAGAAGATATTTTGAATAATGTAACCAAACAGTTGATGGTAGACATTGACTTCTATAGTATGCGAAAAAAATACTTTGGAAATCAATGGCTACCGTCACCTGTTTGGTTACTCACATTCTTCAATGATGACAGAATTTTCACTGACAGAACTATCCCTTTAATAAGCCTGTTTAATGAAATGAACAGAGTTTGACAAAGTGCTGCATTTCTTGGTTTGCTTGCCAGACGTTTCCTCGGTCTGGCATAGATGTGAAAAATAGACAGTCCAACCAAAATCACACCATTGGTTCAAAAAGTGTTGCTTTGTCCTGCTGGTCAAGATGCACAAATAAACATGCAAATGGTTTTTTATAAAACAGCATTTAGCTTTTGTAATGTGAATTATTTTAGAGTAAAAACTGAATATTCAGCAAGAAAGATGTAGGGTGGGACTTGATGTGTTCATCAGGGTTTGATTTGATTGAAGAAAAGAAAATTGTTTCAAGGGCTGAAACATTACATTTTGATAAACATAATGAAAATACTTTTTCAAAATGCACTACTGTTCAAATGTTTGGGGACAGTAATTATTATTATTTTTTTTAGCTTTTATTCAGCAAGTATGCATTAAATTGATCCAAAATGACAGTAAAGACTTTTACATCCTTACAAAAGAAGATTTCTAATTTAAATAAAACAGATTTTAACATATTATGTATTATGTATGATAATATTATGTTTCTTGAGCCTCAAATCAGCATATTTTAATGATTTCTGAAGGATCATGTGATACTGAAAACTGGAGTAATGGCTTCTGAAAATTCAACTTTGCCATCACAGGAATAAACTACATTTTGAAGTAACAACTATTTTAATTTGTCTTTATATTTCACAAAATCGTTTTATTTTATTTATTTATCTTTAAATGAATGCAGCTTAATGCAGAGATTTATTTCAAAACAAACAAAAAAGACCCCAAACCTTTGAACAGTAGTGTATTTTGATTTATTTATTTTTTATTTTTGAAATAATAATAAATCATGCACAGCAGGACCAGGGACATTTATTAATAAAGCATATAGGGTTGATTTTGATTTCATGTTGTCTTTAGGACAAAGCTACTGTGCTTTCTGGATGCAGCTTCCAATCAAAGGATATTTGCCCAATTTTTGTTATTGTTTTCCAAACTATTTTTTCAGAACTTTATTGCATTTCCATCTCCCCTGTACTGACATTTAGCACACAGTCAGGCTGCCGTTACTTTAGAAGTGTTGGCACGACAGCTTTTGACTTAAACAATTGACTTGTTTACCATCTCCAGGGAGGCTGCTGGTCTGTATGATTACTTATTATTTGGAGCCTTATTAGCTGATTGTTTGATGAGTGACCTCTACGCAATATGCACCATTGACTTGGTCTGATTGGTTGACTGGTGTGTCTTTGTGTTGATTTGCTGACCTGAAGACTGCACAGAGGGAGTGAATGCAGTCCCGATGGTTTGATTGATTTCTTGATTATACCATTGATAGGTTGTCTCTCTGGCTGTGCTGGCAGTGTGGAGATCTGTCCACGGACACAACCACAAGTCTATTTGCTGACAGATGTTGTCTCTTTCTTTGAAAAAGAGTGCTGTTATTGTGGCAAGACGGGAATTTGTGTGCACGCACACATCTTGAACCGAGCCTCAGTAATTTCCATTGTTTGATTACTCTCTCTTTTTATTTTTTCCTGACTGCCCTAGTGAAAAAATACAATTTATTCATATGTACTTTAGTATAACTAAAAATATTTGTGGCACACTATAAATTGGTATACTTAAAGTCTGCTAAATTGGAACAACTAATTTTGTGCTAAATGTATTTTAGTTGTGCAAAAGCAGTGCTGAATTTCAACTAAAGTTGTATTAAATATATTTGTTTGTGCTAAAGTGGAACTATTCCAAGTATACTTAAGTACACTTTAAATATCCACTCTTTCATTTAATTTTTGAAATGAAGAATTCATTTAGCATAAGCTTCAAATGTATTTTGGTGACATTACAATTGCAATTCAAATACACTGTAAGAGTGCTGAACATACATTAATATTATACTAATAACAAAATGAGGTCATACAATCCCTTACTTTTAGTGACTTTAAAATGCATTGCAATGGCATTCCAAGTAAACTTGAAGTGTGCTAATGGCACAATTATTGTGTGCTTCTAATGCAATAAATTAACCTTTATAAATAATGGCACAGCAATTATCATATGCAGAATGTTTTGCAGAATGTTTTGCTCACCTGACATGATTTGTCATTAACACTGCAGAAAACGGCATAACATTAGTTTTATTCTTGTACATGCACTAAAACACAGACAGTTCCGTTAGTTGGTGGAAGTATGTGAACATACTGCTTATGTTTCAGTGCATGCAGAAGGAATAAAACTATCCGTAACATCTCTGCCCATTGTCTCTGCACGCTTCAACTCTCAATGCACTGGACACAAATGTTAATGTAAAATGCAATGAAATGTTTTGACGGTTTGACCGTCTCGCATTACGCTGTGACGTATGAATTGAAATTATTTTAATACATTTTGTTACTTTTCATGTAGTTAACGTCTCTGAATTTATTTGACATTTTAACTTTTTGTGTAGTTTTGAGGGCTGGTCAGGATAATTTTAATAATTCGTTTGATAATTCATAATATTTTGACAGCCCAAAGAGCAGCAATCCACATTTCCCAGTGCAACGTTGTCGTTGTCTGTACGGGACATTAAAGAATCATTAATGGAAAAAAGTGTGTTCCAATGTACAGGTGCATTGGAGTGTATTGGGAATATACTAAATAAACCTTCTGATCAAGTTCGAGAATTTCTTTCACCATTTCAAATGCATGATTATTATGTTGTTTAGGGTAGACTGAGTACAATAGAGACACTTTCTGCTTTTTTCATCACTACACAAAAACTAGATGCTGAAATGAAGTGATTTTTCACATGATATTTCCTTTGCTTGTGTACTAAAATATCATAAATTTATAATCGCCATAAGTAGTTTTTATTTTCCACAATTAGCTCATAAACATGAGGTGCATTTTTGTCTCAACTGTACCCATATGGTGTACAGTTGAAACAATACCTTGGTACAGTTGAGACACCCATTCTTAATGCTGTAAAGCTGGCTAACCATTTATTGCAAATGTAATAAATTACAAAATTACAGTTTTAAATAATTACAGTTTAAAAATATATATATATTTTTTGCTTTATTTAATTCAGATTCAGTTAAACAAAATAAGAACAAATATTTAAAACAGTACAAATGTAACCAGAACAGTAAAAATAACAATATACATACCTGTATATTCTATAACCCTACCCCTAAACCTACGCATCACTCGAATCGTTCTGCATTTTTATATTTTCAGTCATTCTGTATGATTTATAAACTTGTTTCATCATGGGGACCTAAAAAATATTCCCATAAGGTTAGAATTTACTGGTATCACTATACTTGTGGGGACATTTGGTCCCCATAATGTAGGTAATACTAGTACACAAACACACACAGCCTCTGTATACATTTTGTTTTCTATGATTGAATTGTTACTGTATACAGTACATAGCAACCTAAAGGGTGTCTCAACTGTACCCACTTTACCACCTTGTATATTTCTTAAAATGCTATGTAATCCTTTTAACATTCATGTTAGAAAATATGTCAATTAATAATAGACAGTTGAAATATCACAAATATAATTTTTTTGACAGAATTTGCATAGCATATGTGTAAATGTGACTTTTATCCTATTATCATAACACTGTACAGCTAAACAGCATGTGAAGCAATAGGACACCAATCCAGGTACAGCTGTGTCTCAACCATACCCCACTGACATGCTCGCACGTTTCTCTAGATTATGAAAAGACCTTGCATGGAACAAGTCGTGGGGGAAGTCATCCCCCTTGCATGGGGGAAGTCGTGGCCTAATGGTTAGAGAGTTGGGCTAGTAACCTGAAGGTTGCCGGTTCGATTCTCACACCGGCAGGAATTGAAGGTGGGGATTGTGAATGAACAGCACTCTCTCTGCCTTCAATACCATGACTGAGGTGCCCTTGAGCAAGGCACCGAACCCCCAATTGCTCCCCGGGCGCTGGAGCAATAGCTGCCCACTGCTCCGGGTGTGTGTTCACGGTGTGTGTGTGTGCGTGTGTGTTCACTATTCACTGCTGTGTGTGTGCACTTGGATGGGTTAAATGCAGAGCACCAATTTCGAGTATGGGTCACCATACTTGACAATACGTCACGACTTTCACTTTTTCACTTTCAATGTCATAAAATATGTCTATTTTTAGAGCACAAAGTAACATTTGCAATGATATATGTTAAGTTTAACAATCATAAAAGAATAATGAGCTATTCATTGTGGAAGGGACATGGTGAAATGAAAATCTCACCTTTGAAAAAAAACTTTTGCAGATATCTTCGGAGTGGAAAGACGCACACATTTCAAATTTCCCACAGTCAAAGAGAACACTAATACACATGTGTGGAGCAAAAAATCACGGCTCAGGGTTCTTGTGTACGCACGTTATTTAAGCTGTTTCAACTGTACACATGTCACAAATGTACTCAGTCTACCCTACATATCTTTACTTTTGTAACTACTTTCTCTATGTGACCATGGACCACAAAACCAGTCATAAGGGTTAATTTAAAAAAAAAAACAAAAAAAAACTTTCCATTGATGTGTGGTTTGTTAGGATAGGACAATATTTGGCTGAGATACAACTATTTGAAAATCTGGAATCTGAGGTTGCAAAAAATCCAAATATTGAGAAAATCGCCTTTAAAGTTGTCCAAATGAAGTCCTTAGCAATGCATATTACTAATCAAAATTAAGTTTATATATATTCACGGTAGGAAATTTACAAAATATCTTCATGGAACATGATCTTTACTTAATATTCTAATGATTTTTGGCATAAAAGAAAAATCTATAATTTTGACCCATACTTTGTATTTTTGGCTATTCCTACAAATAAACCCGTGCTACTTATGAGTGGTTTTGTGCTCCATGGTCACATATGTATGTAAAGCTGCTTTGCAACCATTCAAAATTGTCAAAAGCACTATGAAGTGTGATTAAATAATTGAAAAGGTAAAGTTCAGTACTGCATCATTATGAATTATTATTATAATTATTTGCAACTCAAAACATTTATTTTTATCTATACTATTTTTATACTCAACAAGTAGAACTCAAATACAGTGTATTGTATTCTACATTTAATCATAACAGGAAAACAGAGGATTCAATTAAAATAAATTACTGAAGTATTACTTCAATAATTAACAAATTAAATTGTTTTATTTGCAAATCCCCCATTGTTACATGTGTGCTGTAGGCAAATGATGTGTTTGGAAACTTTGCCCTTACAGCACCTGTTAGCAGAAACATACTGGATGTTTCAATTCATACCTCACATTTTCTTTGGTTTGCCCAAAAAGTCTTATCTTTGTCTTATCTTAAAAAATAATAACAATACACAGCATCATCTTAAAATAATTAAATTATTCTCATATTTGAAATACATGATGAGACTTGTGCCTTTAGCTGCAATGAGTTTCTAGACTCTAAAGGTTTCTTCTGAAAAATGTGCCAAATCTGCAACACAGATTTCCAATAGTGTGCACTCTACCGAGTTCAGATGTTTAGCAAAAGTACAGCAAAACCGATTGTTGGTGAGTTTCAGGCCTCATGAAAGGTTAGGAGAAACTGACTTATCAAGCCCCCTTCACTGAACATACTGTAGCCTATATTTAGGCCAATGTTAAAATCTTAAGACACTTTTAAGGGGTGAAGGAACAAACAAATATCAATACACAGAATGTCATCTCTGTTATCGGACCACATCTCTGTTATGCTAATCCCAGCATACAGACCACTTCTAAAACTCACCAAACCGGTTCAAAATTAGATCACAGTATGGCCAGACAATGCCACCTCAGCACTGCAGGACTGCTTCCAGGACACAGACTGGAACATGTTTAAAGAGGCGGCCACCTACAACAACCACACAGACCTGCAGGAGTACACCGAAACTGTGACTGCTTACATCAAAAAGTGCATAGATGATGTGACAGTCACCAAAACCATCACCACACGTGCCAACCAGAAGCCATGGATGACAGCAGAGGTTTGTGGGCTGCTAAAGACCAGAGATGAAGCATTCAGATCAGGAGATAAAGCAGCCCTCAAAACAGCAAGAACCAATCTGTCTCATGGCATCAAGAAGGCAAAACATCAGTATGCTAAAAAAATCAACAATCACTTCACAGACAGCAGAGACACTCGGACCCTGTGGCAAGCCATTCAGACCATCACTGACTACAAGCCCCTGCCACAGGCCAGTGACGATGACACATCTTTACCAGAGGCACTCAACCACTTCTACTCACGATTTGAGATACAGAACGACACACCTGCACAGAAACTACTCACATCTCCAAACGACCAGGTACTCTGTCTCTCTCCAGTCGACGTAAGGAAGACCCTATCCAGGATTAACCCACGAAAGGCTGCGGGCCCTGACAACATACCTGGACGTGTACTGAAAGACTGTGCTGCACAGCTGACGGATGTCCTAACAGACATCTTCAACATCTCGCTGAGCCAGGCAGTCGTCCCCACGTGACTCAAATCCACCTCCATAATTCCAGTACCAAAGAAGTCACCTGTGTCCTGTCTGAATGACTATCGTCCCATAGCACTGACCCCAATCATGATGAAGTGCTTTGAGAGGTTAGTCATGCAGCACATCAAGTCCAGTCTCCCAAACACGCTGGACCCACTCCAGTTTGCATACCGTCCAAACCGTTCCACGGACGATGCAATATCCACCACTCACCTGGAACAGAAAGACACTTATGTAACAATGCTGTTCATTGACTTCAGCTCAGCATTCAACACAATAATCCCACAACAGCTCATCCACAAACTAAACCTGCTGGGCCTTAACAGCTCCCTCTGTAATTGGATCCTGGACTTTTTAACTGCAAGACCTCAGTCAGTCCGTGTCGGCAGCAACACCTCCAGCACTACCACACTGAGCACAGGTGCCCCACAAGGCTGTGTGCTCAGCCCGCTGCTCTTCACACTGCTGACCCACGACTGCACTGCCAAGTCCAGCTCCAACCACATCATCAAGTTTGCTGATGACACAACTGTGGTAGGCCTCATCAGCAACAACGATGAAACGCACTACAGAGAGGAAGTGGCACAGCTGGCTGAATGGTGTGGTGCTAACAACCTGTCCCTCAATGTGGGTAAGACGAAAGAGGTTGTGATGGACTTCAGTAGAAACTCTGTTGACCACCCCCCACTGACCATCGACGGCTCAACCGTGGAGAGAGTCGGCAGCACTAAATTCCTGGGAGTGCACATCACAGAAGATCTCACCTGGACCACCAACGTCACGTCGCTCAACAAGAAGGGACAACAGCGCCTCCACTTTCTCCGCCGGCTGAAAAGGGCAAGTCTCCCTCCACCCATCCTCACCACTTTTTACAGGGGCACCATTGAGAGTGTGCTAACTACCTGCATCACTGTCTGGTATGGGAACTGCAGTGCTGCTGACCGCAAGACCCTACAACGGACAGTGAACACTGCCGCAAAGATCATTGGTGCCCCTCTCCCCTCCATCCTGGACATTTTCCTTTCACGATGCTCCAACAAGGCCACCAGCATCGTGAAGGACCCCACCCACCCCTCCCACAACCTCTTCCAGCTCCTGCCATCAGGTAGAAGGTACCGGAGCATCAGAGCTCGCTCTGTCAGATTGCTCAACAGCTTTTTTTCCCCAGGCTGTGAGAGCTCTTAACTCCAATCCCCCTGTCCCCCTCTGAAACTATGAACACCTCAGCCCTCCCACCCCCCAACTCATTAAAAACTGTTGACAATTTTACTAAGTGCAATTCTGAATGTGCTACACACAGGTGAGTGGGCTATACAAACCACCTGTAGTAACGCACTCATCCCACTATATGCACACTAGACACTTTTTATAAACACTCCCTGCCACAAAGACTCTTAAGAAAATATATGTCTACTTGAACATTGCACTACAAAATAATACATGTTTACTTGAGCATTGCACTACAAAATCTTTTTGCACTATGCACTGTCTCCCACAAAATCTCTCTTCTGCACAATAATTTAATGTACAAAATATATATTTTTCTGCACAATTTCATGTACATATATCTCTTTCGCACAATTTCATGTACAGTATTTATGTAAAGTTTTTGTACAGTCTCAGTTTGTGTATGTGTGGACAACTAGGAATAGCAGTTATAGTATTTTTAGTATATGTATAGTCAGATAGTTAACTGTTGTATAGCTCTATTGTTTTTCCTATACTTGCATTGTTGTATGTTTATCTTAGGTTTAACTAGTATGTAGCACCGTGGTCCTGCGAGACACGACATTTCGTTCCACTATATGTCCACACATGTAGCAGAATGACAATAAAGCTCGACTTGACTTGACTTGATATTGTCTCTTGTGCCATAGTCTTAGGTGAGAACTCATACAGCAGCCTTGTTTACTTACATGATATGACAACATACAATACAAACAATCCCCACAGACATACATACATTATATAGCCTTCATACAGCTACAGGATCATAAGATGAGTTGCTTCATTCATCCCTTATCGAGTTGTTGGGCTGAATGAGCATGGACATGTCGCTGGGGTTATGAAGTGGCGTCCTCTTTCAAAGGTTCCATCCAGTTAGTTTATATGGGTTATTTTAACGTTTCAAACATGTTGTAGATGGAATTAAGAACCTAGCCAGTGTACTTTCTTGAAGATGAATATATATATTTCATCCTTCCCCAAATGCATTTGTAAAAAGTACAGTATTTTACAAATGAATTTGTAGTGCTTTTTGCTTGATGAAAGCATGAAATAACTACATTTAGAATGTATTTTCAGTTAGTATAAACTTGTCAATCTATTTTTAGTATACTTATCATGAAATAAATATATTTGAAATACAATTAAGTATATTTATTATACACTACGGTGCACAGATGACGAATAAGTAACAAAGGAAGCTCTTTCTGCTTCCTTGGTGCCATTACATTTAAGTATGAACTAGTTCATTTCTATCTCCATAGAGACGTTACAACTAAATGGTAGATCTGAAATAATACACCGCAGTGAAGCCAAGTGCAGTATGTTTCAATTTCACGTTCCTTAAGAACTCTGCTATTCTCACACACGACTTGGAGCACCATATATAACATCACTTCAAAAAATAATTTTCTTTTCCAGTAAAAAAATAGTTTATAGAGTTTATTTTTCTTACCCCACTGGCAAGTAGCTTTTTATTTTTTTTTTAGCATAAATATACTAAAGAAAAACAAATTAATAAATGGCTTAAAAATAAATTTACACTGCAGTTTAAAACTTTGGCATCTATAAGATTTTGTAAGACACACCAAAGCTACATTTATTTGATCAAAAATACTGTAAAACAGTAGTATTTTAAATATTAGTACAATTTAAAATAACCCTTTTCTATTTGAATATAAATTAAAATGTAATTTATTCCTGTGATGCAGCGCTGAATTTTCAGCAGCTATTACTCCAGTCTTCAGCGTCACATGATCCTTCAGAAATCTCTCACAATTTCTTATTTTTTTAATTTATTTATTTATTGTGAACTGTGATTTGTGTTTTTTTCTGGATTCTTTTATAAATATAAAGTTCAAAATTACACTGTTTATTTGAAATAGAAACCTTTCCTAACATTTAAATGTCTTTACTGTCACTTTTGTGATCAATTGATGTGTCCTTGCTGAATAAAAGTATTGAAAAATCTTGTTGACCCCAAACTTTTGAACAGTCATTCAAGAGAAATTCTCAGAATATAAGAAAACACATTAATATCTTGCACAGCTCTGCTTCTTAATTGATACATTTTGTCTTTTTGAAAGACATATTGGATGTTTTTACTTGACAACACAAAAAATACTCATTAAGAAGCGTTTTTAGAATTGATTCTTGTGTTGTGGTCCTTCCTCAGGTTCAACAGGAAGAGCACAGCTTGTGGGCCACATTAACAGACTCCATCCTTGTGTTGATTGATCGTTGTCTTTAAGCGTTTATCATCTGAATGTAAGCTCAACTAACAGCTGTAACTGATGTGAAATATTCATTCCTGTGGTTTGCCGTCTCATGTGAATGTAGGGATCTCCACTGCCACCCCTAACCCCCCCAAACTACATGAGTTGGATTAGACCACTGCGCTGCCTGATCTGAGCAAAGCAGTTATTTTTGGCAAAGAGAGTCCGGCCCCAGGGGCTCGAGACTGCTCACTCATGGTTGAGGGGAGGAGGAGACGGAGGAGGATGGCTTCAGTGGAGGAGAGCTGCAGAGGGAAAAAGAATCTTCTTTTTCTGCTTTTATCTTTTTTCGGAGTAATGAATCAACAAGCTTTTTGCCTACTGCTGCTTTAGTTATCAAAGCAGCGCACAACTAAAACCAAGCCAGGGAATGAATGATACACAAGGACATGTCAGCTTTGAGTCTTTTGTCTTTTTTTATCTAACAACATACAAACGACTTTCTCCATTAAAGGAATTGTTCGCCCAGAAATGAAAATACTGTCATTATTTTCTCAGCTTCATGTTATTTCACCCCGCATGACTGTTTTTCTTTCGTTGAACATTAAAGATTTTAAAAGAATGTTCATGCTGCATATACACTTTAAAAAATAAAAGTTCTTAGTTGGCGTTAGTGGTTTCGCGAAGAACCTTTAATGTCCATTGAAACCTTTCCATTGCACAAAAGATTCTTTATAGCGGAAAAGGTTCTTTAGAATATTTTAGAATCTTCAGAAGTTCTTTAGAATTAAAATGTTCTTCACACTAAGGAAAAAAAAAACTGTTCACCGAAAGGTTTTTAGGGAACCCAAAATGGTTCTTCTGTGGCATCAATGTGAAACTCTCCCCTTTAGAACCTTTATTTTTAATGAAAGTAGATGGTGACTAGAGGACATAAAAGACATCATAAAAGTAGTCCATGACTTATACATTATATATTCCAAGGCTTCTGAAGCATGATAGCTTTGTGTTAGGAAATAGTCATTATCCATTGAAAATCCTACCTTGACAGTTGGTCACCATTCACTTTCTTGTTCTGCTATAAATAATTCTTCTAGAATCCCGCAGAAAAAAAGAAACTCGTATACGTTTAGAACAACATGGGGCGAGTAAATGATGACAGATTTTCAGACAAACTCTGTATTGCATGCTTGCCTAGTGTCGTTACAACATCTCTGTTGCGCTGTTTGATGCCCAAACATTGATAATGGTACATAAAATATTTGGTAGAAAGAAAACAAAGTTCAAAAGGAGGGATCCGACCAAACTGCTGTGGGAAACACATTGCTATTTATCAGTGTTTGCATAAAGTAATCTAAAGGATTTTAGAAGCGCATATCACATGATGACAGACGCTGCGTCGCTCTAGTTGTTCTGAGGGAAACCTTGTGCTCATTATTTCAGGCTTAGGTGGAGGAACACAGAGAGGTCAGGTAAGCCCGAGGCACTCTGATACATTCATGTCCACGGGTCACCCTCGCAACGGTGACATCATCTTTTCATTCTCTGCTTGACCGATTGCAGGGCATCTTGTCTTCCAGGCGTGCTTCCCCTATGGCCTCCGACAGTGCAAGTGGACGGCAGTCAGTAATACTTATGAGGGCCCTTAAGGCGATGTAGTATGCTCTTGCATCACCCAGAATAAATCATATTTTATTTTGCAGATAATGTCGCCACTGTGAAAACCCAGGGACAGACAGGTGTCATAAAGCACAAACACCTTGTGTTGGGCAGCGGCATAAATGTCAACAGCCAGATAGATCTGCATATCGCCAGTATATCTTGATTAGTCTTCACTGCCCTGGGCTATTGGCAGTAGTTGAGATATGTGAAGGGAACGCATGAGAGCGAGAGAAAGAGAGGGAGGGAGCGAAAGAGAGAATGAAGGGCAGTGCATAATCTAGTAGTCGCTGCCTCATTTTTAAGAGGTCGATGAGAACGAGGCCCCCACAAAATATCCCACTTGTTGTTTAATTGATTCTGGATGACGGATTGTTTTCTCAATCCAATTACTGCAAATTGAGGATAATGTCAAATTGATCTGCTGCTCCCGATGAACATCCATCTTGTGTCAAAACTGCAGAGAGGGTAAATCAAGCCTTAAAGTGGGCGCAGTTTGTAACAGTTAAGACTTAAGACTGCATTAGATCTATATAAGTCCTTGTAATCACATAACAGTGGCTTAAAAAAAATCAAACCTTGTCAAACCAATCAATCCAAAAATCAAACCAAATCAGAAAAAAATGTTCCGAATTCGTATGACATTTTTTCGTTTGTGGAACACAAAAGATATTTTTGCATAATGCTCAAGCTGCTCTTTTCCATATGGATGATTGAATATTTTATTTAAAGCTTTTCACATTTAAAGAAAGAAAACAAACAAACAATAATACTTACACAAACAATATATCAAAAAAGTTATAAAACATAATACAAAATTTCAGTATCAAGTAGATTATACTATATTACCCAGTTATGAAAAGTGTATTCATTATTGCACATCATTTCATGTTTTATATTCTATATTACACCCTAGAAATCATATCCAAAGTAACCTGAGCTTTTTTTCTGAAACCAATGATCACATTCAAGATTTCTAAAAAATGATTCCCAGATCTGGAAAAATCCTAGAAATTTCATACCTAATTTACTCAACACAACTGAACTCTGATAGCCATATCTCAAACTTTGGTCCAAAAACTGTGTTCCATATTTTCAAGATTTCTCTGCTATTGTCATATCATACAGAATTGTCTGTATTTGGTACAGCATACACTCTTAAATATGAAAGTTCTTTATGGCATTTATGGTTCTATGAAGAACTTTTAACATCCACGAAACTACTTCAGTTAAAGTCTGTCAAGCTTCAAAAAGGACAAAAAAGCACCATAAAAGTATTTCAAGTGACTTGTTTTTCTAGACAATGTCTATACAATAGCTTTATGTGAGGAGAAGACTAAAATTTAGTTTTTATTTACTGAAAATCTTTCCTTGAAGCCATGGTCACCCTTCACTTTCATTGTATGGCAAAGAGCAGTTTGGACATTCTGCATAAAATATCCTTTTGTGTTCCACAGAAGAAAAAAAAAAGACATGACAGATTTTTCATTTTTCCATTCCTTTATCTTCAGTTTTATAGCCTTTGCTTCCACCTTGTAAGACTGTTGCTCTTGAATTTAAGGTCGATATTGGCTTTGCTTTTGTTTATATCATTCCCTGTATGTGTGTGTGTGTGTGTGTACTGTGATTATGACTGCACACGTGCAGCCGCTGCCTCGCCAGCCCACTCGCCCAGCTTGTCTGCCCCTGCAAAACGGCACTAGGCCTGAGGATGAAGTATGAGACTTTGGCACCATATTTCACACTCGCTGTGGCAGGCCTGAAGGATGTATCATTAGACGTTTGCCTCCCTTTTCCCTCTACTCTATCTTTCTCTCTCTCACTTCAGCCTGCTCCCACTTACACCTCCTCTTTTTCTCTCCCTACTTTATCTGCTCCCTTCCCTCCCCCTCGAGCTCGGTATTGGCAGCCAAATACACATATGCGCTATCTACATTGAGAGAGAGAGATATATAGACTCCCGTGGGAGGACTGTGTTGTGGCTGTACTGTAAGATCCCTTGCATTCATGGGTCTGAGAGCAGCAACACGGAGGATTGGTTTTCGCATTCCACACACCACAAAAAATTTATTTATTTCACTTTTTTTGTGTATGTGTCTTATGTTAGTTATTTCTCGCTATGCGCTTCCCCTTTTCTTTTTTCTGTATTGACAGAATTTCTCAGTCTCTTTCACGCCATCTTTTTCTGTGCATTATTTGATCCCCGGTTTGAATCGCCGAGACACATGTCTTTTGTGTAGCGGTGCAGCCTTGCCTCTCGTGGATAGTTTTGATGTGCTTGTATACGGGGTCTGTGCTTTCAGGGCAGGGTGATATTTTCTGACTGACATATAATCCAGTCTTATTTTACACGTACAGTAGGCATATGCCGCACTCATTAAAAGGATTTAATGCTGGCCTTTTCCAAATAAGCAGCTGAGCGGGAAGGAAGCAAGTGGCCGTTAAAGCCCTATATTTACAGCGCGCATCCTGCTCTAAATCTCGCTCTTCATGGATCTATGTGTTCATCTCTGTCTGTTTGCTTATGTTCACACATGACCGAGCTAAAAGTGAGAAGACAAAAGTGCCAGCATGCGTTTAATTCTCAGCCGTGCATGTCTTTTGTGCATGGATAAGGGTCTGTACAGTTAATAACCGTTGTAAACAAACATGCAGGATGAGATTAGATCAGACTGTAACTCCTTTAACACCTCCTGCTCCCAGGAGCACCTCCCATGATGAAACACCTCCTGCTCGGGATTTGTCAGCAGCGTTATTAAAATCACTACAACCCAATCTGATGAACTTATTGATAAAACTAATGTACCAGATCTGCCCTAATTGAACTGTAGAGATAATTCAGCTTATCTTTCATGTTGTAGCTTAAAGTGTCAGGCCTTGAGGCGCGATCGTTCTATAGAGTGTAAAACAATGAGAAAGTAATATTTTGGTCCGGTGTCATAAATATTGTTGAGATATGGTCATGGTCGAGTGCTATCTGATTCTACACCTTTTATGTCTTTGCTTATCTTGAATGGAGGGTAAATGGACTGCTTGAGAGGTGTGTGATTGTGTGTGTGTGTGTGTGTGTGTGTGAGAGTGTTTTAAAGCTTTGGTGCCTCTAAATCTTACCTGATGCCTGATATTTCATGGAATTGTTGTTTACAGTGGCAAGGGCATGAATCTGTAATGAAGCAATTTATTATACACTCTACTCCCATATAAAAGGGTTTTTTGTTCATATTGTTAGCAAATTGTTTAATCGTAATGACTATTTGCACGAGGTGTAAACAGCACTGTGCAGCTATTTGCACCCCAATAGTCTGGTGGAAACCAACAGAACTAGGAATAAATGCACTGTCAGAAAAGTGGCCTTGAATTCCTTTTTTTTTTTTTCTCTGTGACACAAGTTCAAATCTGACTAGTAATTCCACATACCAACTTATCTATCCAGTATCCACTCTTACGGTCTCTATTATTAAAAAGAAAAATAAATAAACAAATAGTAAAATAAACAGGCAAGTAACACACTGAATTAAACATGAAATTTTGAAGCAAAACTAAAATAGAATTTTTTTTGTGTAAAATTCTATTTGAAAATACCAATAAAATTATATTTGTTTTATTTACAACTTTACAAAATCAGACAGTTACAGTGTGTATATAAATTTTTATAATACTAATAATAAAATCAAACTATTTATACTATTAGTAATTGTACTATAGGCAATATGAGTGTTATTATGTTACATAAGACTATGTTATTATAAAGCATATAATATTATGGTAGACACACACAAACACACACTATTTTACTATATGTACTATTATAAAAAAAAGAGAATACAGTAAAGAGTAGGCTATGCATATGTAAGGTAATATGTATATTGCCGTTCAACTGTTTGGGGTCCGCTTTCTACTCAGAAAGGCTGTATTATGAAAAATTATTACAAGTTAAATTAGCTGTTTTCAATTTTGATATATTATATAATAAAATATATTTATGACACAAAATATATGTATATGAATATATGTAAATTATTGCATATAGCAGAAATCATTGTAATATGCTGATTTAGTGTTCGAGAAACATTTCTTATTATTATCAGTGTTGAAAACTGCTGCGCTGGTTAATATTCTTGTGGAAATCATGATATTTATTTCCAGGATACTTTGATGAATAGAAGGTTCGAAGGAACAGCATTTTTATTTGAAATACAAATCTTTTTTTTTAACATTATAAATATCTTTACTATCACTTTTGATGAAATTCATGTATCCTTGCTTAATAAAAGTATTAATTTCTTTAAACAAAAAAACTTTTGAACAATAGTGTAATGCTAATGTCATGTCACTGATGATAGCTCTGGTTTGCTTACTAACAGCATGTGATTCTTTTGTCTTCGCAGTGCTGGTGCTGCTGATTGTGACAATGAGGAGGAGGAAGAAGGAGCCTCTGATCTTGGATGAAGACCGAGACGTGCGGGAGAACATTGTGCGCTACGACGATGAAGGTGGAGGTGAGGAAGACACAGAGGCCTTCGACATGGTGGCGTTGCGAAACCTCAATGTAGTGAGAGACAGCAAAGCCCGCCGAGACGTCACCCCGGAGGTGCCCACCCTTTATTGCTCCCGCCCTCCCCCTTACAAAATCACCCCAGACAATGGGATCTTCCGGGAGTTTATATGGGACCGCCTGAAGGATGCCGACGTCGATCCTTCCGCGCCTCCCTACGACTCCCTGCAGACATACGCTTTCGAGGGCAGCGGCTCGGTGGCCGAATCCCTCAGCTCCCTAGACTCCCTGAGCACAGACTCGGAGCAGAACTATGACTATCTGAGTGACTGGGGACCTCGCTTCAGGAAGCTAGCCGACCTGTACGGCCACGCCGACAGCAGCAATATATTCTCCTCCTAGCCGGGATTAAAATTCCTGCCAAGGTCTGCTCAATCAAGGGCATAATGGAAATGAACAATGATCAAGAGAATACCACTGACTCATTGATGCTTGACAGAAGAGGGGAGCAAAAAAGGGAACATTCATTGCGCAGGGGGGAGTTATATCTGCAGAAAGCAGCGGTTTTGATAACCAATAGACGGTTGAGATTCGTGTCGGAAGCACTTCTATTTAAATTGCAGTTAGATGCCAAGCCTGGACTCGGGGTGTGGTTGCAAGCGCCCAAAGAGTGATCTTCAGGCCCAAGAGAATAATGGACAGTGGACCGCAGGGCCATGTGAGCTGGTCCAGGAATACCAATTGTTTCGAAGAGACATTTGAAGTGCTCTCCCCATGGTTATAAATGAGAACAGTGCCATCCAGCTAGCCATATAGCAGCGATGCTCGAAAGATCAATGTATCTGTTCTATCAGATGTTTCTATGACTCATAGGTTCTTCGAAAAAAAATCAATATGAATTCAGCAACCAACTATTCTTTCCGAACGCATTGCCTAGCGAGGAACCGCAACTGTTGCTTTGTAAAATATCCTTTACGCATAGCTTCACGTCTGTTATCAGGCCTTAGTTCCACGCCAAAATTTGGGTCGAGGCACATCGCTATCACAACCTCTGAAGTATCCTGCACTTACGCTCACCAAAATACAAATCAAACTCGTAGTGAATAGACTTTGATGTATCGAGCAGGACAGGCCGGAGTGGATTTAATCATTGAAAATGTAAAGTACTTGCCTTTCAGTTGAGGCTGTCAACCTGAGTTATTTTGAGATGTTATTTTGTAGTTTGTAGAGAGAACCCTTATGACAGCGAGCGTTTGAAGGGGAGTCTTTTGTATTAAGCCTATTCCTTTCTCGAAAACCTCAGTCTCAGTGGAGAAACTCAAAGCGGCAAAATGTTTTTGTAGTGCTCTATGCTGTCCCGTGTACAGTTTTTTTTTTTTTTTTTTTTTTTCCCGCAGTGGTTCTTGCTGAATATCTTGTGAGAGCTGTTTGTTTTAAAGCAGGCCTGTTGTCGATATAAGTGGCAAACTGTAAGGGAAAAAAGAATGTAAAGACATTATCCTAAATAATATCTGGCAACGTGTGAAATGGTGTATAACATACGGACAACACAGACCTTACTACTACTACAGTATATTCAATGTTTAGCTGTTGTCCGACAGGTTATTATCATGATTTCGAATTGTAACGATAGTAACAGTAACACATGCTCAGTCCTAAAGCTGGGAAGACATTTTGTACAGATTTTTGTAATAAAGCACACAAATTGCAGCACACGGTGTGGCCATTTCCGTTTATTCATTCATGCATTTATTCATTCGGACAGCCAGACGGTGGGGCATATTTTGATGTGGAGATCTCACTGCTAAATTGGCTGCTTTTGTTTGTGGAACAGGGTGGTTTGCACACAGACATGATGTGTAATCAAGGCTAGACGAGGGAGCCAACGGAGCCTTGAGTTTGATGAATGACACAAGGCTTGTCAGAGCATTTAAAAGGCCTCGGCTAAATTAGCCTCAGAGAGAGGAGATTGATGATTCAGTTAGTGAACGCAAGCATACATCCAGAAATACGATCGCGCGTCTAAAAGCGGGAATACTGGGTGTGCGACAACACGGTCAGACATGAAGCTTAGCCTATAAATTGTCTCGCCCAGGCTAGTTAGATCCCTCCAATGAGCGCGTTCAAACTGAGCCTTGTCTCGCTGTTGGACTCAAACACAGCTTGACGTGTTAAAATGGCAGTTTTTCCACGAATGCATGTTGAAGCCTGGCCTCCGCGATCGCAGTGTGAGATAGCTGTGATCTTGTCTGAGTCATGAAACATGTTCCATTTTGATTTCTTCCCCAACAAATTCTGGCATTCGGATAGATGCTGTAAACTGTTTTTCAGATGGCATAAGCATTTGGAGATTGAATCTCAGTGTCCAAACAATACACGCTTTCAATCTGTCACTTTGTTCACACGCTCAGTATCAACTGTTGTTGTGCCTGTCAAAGCCGGCGATATAAATTAGATTTGAATTCAATAGGATATATTGTTTTATGTCCAGTCCGGATGATTATAAAGTGATCATTTTATGCCGTCGATAATGGATTTGGCTTTCAACGCAAGCGATAACTTGTCATTTTGTTTGTTTATCTGACTAAGGGTAATAAAGACTGAGAATACTGTCTGTGATCATTAGAGGGAAGCTGCTATCAGAAAGCAAATGTAATTATTTGTTAACTGGCTCGCTAAATGAAAACTAAAAGGGCAATTGAAATCTCGTTTGACTTGGCACTAAGTAATAATAAATACAGTTTTAATTAAGCAAGTCACTGCAGCGAGCAGATAATGCAAACAAAGGAGGATAGGGTCACCCCATCATTGTTCTCTTTACAGACATGAGACTCTATAACACATATATCAAAGGGACTGAAAATCAATGTCGCCTTTTTCTTTTCATGAGTTTGATTCTGTTTACTTTTCCGAACAGGTCGCTGTTTGATTCGGGATTATGGTCATTATTTGGAAATGATCTCATAAGGCACATGACAGGAACGCTGGGCTTGTTACAAATGGCTGGCGAACGCAATGGAGCTTAATAAAACATACTGAAAAGAAAAATCTTTCATTCACTGTTTCGAGAACTCAAGTAGACATTCATAATTTATTCAGAATAATTATAAGAACAGCTCTGAATAGAAAGCCTGCTCATCCTATCCTGTGTTTCTTCTTTATTTACTTCACATTGAGTTATGTCTTTTCTTAATGGCTTCATATATTTTTTTCATTAAGTAATGTGAACTCAGTGTCAGGCTGAGAGTGAATGCTTGGATGTCTAAGTGGTCTGTCCTGTCGGAACAGAGGAGAAGGCTTATCTTTATTGTGGCAGACAATCAATGCCCTGATATTCAAAGACGGTGTACAGAGGGACATGCTCATGTTTGTAAAGGAAACCTCTTCAATTTGTATGTATAATTTTTAATAAAATAATTGATATTGTTTCAATGAGAGTACAGAGCGAGGTCATTTCAGCTGCTCAGTTGCTGAGTGATTTAAAAGTGTGATAATGATAACTCTAATCCAGTTGCTGATTACTTGGAATTAATATGACTTATAAAATTAGTTTAACACCACAGAAGTAGTCCTTACTTTAGTTGATTAGCATGATTTAACAAGTAGTTTTGAAATGGCACTTATACCATTAAATGTCTTGACGAGCACTGTGATGTTTTTTATATGAAACAGGTTTTAGTGAGGGATATTGCCAGACATGGAAGCATTTTTCTCATAGGGATTTTAAAAAAGTCATAAGACATGAACTAAAAACAGCTAGAAGGTTAATAACAACATTGCAAACTTTGATTTGAAGCAAAAAAATAAATAAATAAATAAATAAAGTATTTGAAATTGAACAAAAAGACAAGTCTGTCCTTAATGGTGGTTTTAATGAGGGAAGGAAATACTGCAACCCCATAAAGCCCTGTGAATGACAAAATCAAATTAAAAACAATGGAGAAATAAAACTGTTGAACATGCTGATTGCATATAGAAACAATATATTTTATGTTTATTGTAAAATAAGCATGTATTTTGAGTGTGGGGAAAATCTTCATCATTTGCAGTGCTTGTGGGTACTAAAGTGTTCTTATGGTGTGATTTCTTTTTTGCAGTTGTCTGATTAATGGAGATTTCTTGGGTAATGTAGTATTTCACCAGGAATTTCTCTGCTGAATATGACTATTTAAAAAATAAGTTGAAATAACGTGGACTGATGGCTTCAACAAAAGAATATACCTTCGATTAACCATCTTGTAGCTCACAGTAGGTCTGTTTTTAATGATTTAAGTTAACTTTCAAAATCAATTCTCCTATTAATAAAATGAATGGGATTTTACTTCTAGAACCTGAATGCTGCACTATATGGGCTTTAGCTATGTCAGCCATGAACCATAGCAGTGTCCGCATACTGTCAGAATATGTAGCCTACAACATTTTTTGGGAAGAAAGTCATGTATGGGTATCAGAGACTAAGTCGCCAATCCATAATCTTTAAAACATGCTTTGGGTGGTGCAATTGGTGCAGTCGCACCGGGCCCCCATGCTTTGAGGGGGCCCTGTTGCGAGCGGACCAAGGGCCCCCCAAAATTTGTCATCATTTTCGCAAACTCACATCACTAGTTTTGATTTCTTGAGGTCTTTTAAAAGGTGCCTGCACTCAGTTGAACTTGGAGCTGAAAAAGCACAGCTAGCAGCACTTGCGAGGTGTTTACAGCTGTGAGTCAAACCACCTCAGCTTTCCAACTCACTGCCCTCACAGATTTTAAATTAGTTTGACAGACACAAATGTCAGAGACAGAGCTCAGCAATATTGATTGGAAATGTCCGTTCTTGTTTGACTAAAATATGACAGCTTCAGGCTTTCCGTGAAAAATTGCGGTCCATTTAGAAAATTAACAACATTAATAAAGTCTCCCTAACACAACAGAATACCCGATTCTTGCTTATACGGTTCCCATGAAACACTTATAAAGCTCACGCTTTGGATTTTACAGCTCATTACAGTAACGAGATGTTAGTGTGCGTGTTAATATATTGCCTCCTTCTCTTCAGCGGCGCTCGTTGTATGTCCACAACGGCACAAGCGCTGCCAACGACACTCACTTCGCCATCGATTTCCTCTCTAAATTAAATATACGATTTTATGCATTTAACAAGATTGCTCCAAGAAAAATCCAATTACTGCTTCAAGCCAGTGGAAAACTCATTAAAACAGCCAGGATAATTATGCAAGCAATGGCTGTTTTAAACCAAGCAAAAGGCTAACAAAGAATTCTCAAACATTATGAAAACATCCGGGATTCAGGATGAGATTGAATCCCACATAATATTATTTTTAAAACGAGGTTATAATAACAAAATAATAAGAGAGATATGCAAAGCAAAGCCTTTAAGGGCTCTTCTAATGGCGTTCTGATCGATAATTTTAAAGAGCACTTCTTAGATCTGTATTCACAATCAGGCACATACAGCGCCGGCCAAATGCAGAGCTGTCTGGTGCAGACTGCTGTTTTCAAGTCGTCTATTGACATTCGCGGGGGTTTGGTTTGTCCTCTAAAGCTGAGTCCTGGGTTGAGTGTTGACTCTGTGGCTTGTGTATGTTTAATGTAGTATGCTGTAGTCCCATGCACATATCTTCACATTGCTGAGTGTGCCTTTTATTTGCTTTGAACTGACCTTGGGATGACTGTGATGCTCCGCTTTGAAGTGTTGATTCTGTCAAAACAGTCATATATACACACACATAAAAACCTCTCCTTTGTGTTGCTCCTTCTCTTGCTCCCTTTTTGTCTATATACAGTGCTTTGTCTTCAGTATATACAGTATAAATTACAACATTGTTTATTGTAAAAAAGCAACTTTGAAGGAACTTTGCTGTTTAATATTTTATAAAAAGCACATTTAAAAAATACTTTTGCAGCAGTTGACAGCTGTGCGCACAGTTCAAGTGCTATTTCAGCCTTTCTTATGGCCAGATTTGCTTGTTCAAATTGGCTGGATGATGCTTGTGCTCTGCAATTTTCAAGTAGCGTGACAGATTCTCAATTGGAGTGAGATCAAGGCTTTGACTGGCCCATTTCAACATTGAATTTTTTTGTTCTTTAGCCACTCCAATGTTAAATTTTCCTTTTTTTGTCATGCTGAAAAATGCTCTCATGAATTTTAGCAGGCTGAAATACGTATCTGTATTTTTCTGCATTTTTCACCATCTATTGTTCTCTTTAGTTTAACAAGATGCCCAGTCCTGCTGATAAAAATCAGTCTCACAGCATGATGCACTGCCACCAGCACACTTCTCTGAAGGTATGGTGCTTTTTGGAGGTGTGGGCAGTGTTATATTAGCACCACATGCATGGCTTTGAATTTTGTCTGGAAAGCTCTATCTTGGTGTGATCTAACCATGAAATCGTTTTACACTTTGCAATGGCGTCTCTATTATGCTTTTTGACAATCTTCAGACGTGCGTGTAATGGTGCCTTTTATGCCACTTTGCTATATACAGGTCAGCGTTCAGCAGAATTCATTATGTGATTTAGTGGTGCACCTTCACTCCATTCAGAGCTGCTAAATGTTGTAGATCATTCACAGTGGTTGGCCTTTTCATGTTTTCTAACATTAAAAAACAATATACAGGTGCATCTCAATAAATTAGAATGTCGTGGAAAAGTTCATTTATTTCAGTAATTCAACTCAAATTGTGAAACTCGTGTATTAAATAAATTCAGTGCACACAAACTGAAGTAGTTTAAGTCTTTGGTTCTTTTAATTGTGATGATTTTGCCATGACATTCTAATGACATTCTAATTTATTGAGATGTATATTGCATACTGGAATGGATTTCTGAAGGATATTATGGCAGTGAAGACTGGAGTATTCGCTCCTGAAAAGTAGATTTTTCTCATTTTCAATAGTGTGTTATATATGTATGTATATTCAATTTTTTTCTTCACTCTAAAGCTGAGACAATATGCTGTTATTGACAGAATTATCTGTTTTCCAGTGTGCAGCTGGCAATCTTACTGCATACATTTGCGTCCTTTTGATGAATAAATAAGATATCATACATCTCTGGAAATGTTTTAAAGTTATTGACTGTTTTAATTTATTTATTTTTACATTAAATATATTTGATAGTGTGAATCTAACCAAAACAGTCCCAGAGCTGCTCTTGGTGCTTGTTATTAAGGCTACAGCTACATTTGCACATTTCACATCTCACAAGAACACAGTACAGCACAGAGCTGGGAGAAGTTCACATTCCTGCATTTGCATTAAAAATGGCAGATAATTAACACACACTTCAATTTCACACGTTTACTTGAGGAAAAAAGGAACAGCTACCGGTTTTTGTCTTGTGGTTGCCTTATATTTTTCTTTTTTCTTCTCAGTCAATTGTTATGATCAAAATAGGGTGCTTGAACAGCGACGGAGGGGAAAAAAAACTAGCCAATCAAGAGCAAGGGGACGTAATTTGGGGGAGGGCAGCTTCCCTCAGGGAAACCGAGAGCAATCAGACACATATAGAGCTATCAGAACCTCAATCTGCAGATTAGGACAGACAGGCCTCAGGCTGCACAACGTTAGGATAAGACAGACCCTCTATGCCTTTCTTAAGTGTCCGCAAATCAACTGTAAATTGCCACTCAGAAAATGAGTTCTCTACACCTCCAGAGCAAGACTAGTTTTTGAACCTTGTAAACTCTTTCAATTATCTTTGGAGATAGGCCGCCAAGCTGTGTGTCACAGTTGCAGAGTTTTGTGTTGGCTGGCAAAAAACTTTTATGAGGGGCAGCAGGCGGGAATGTCATATCTAGATCATGGTTCATCTGATGAGAGCTGTAAGAGTCTCTCAGTTAGAGTTGAGTCTTAAGTGCTCTATCTGCTTTGATACTCTGTCATCATTCTTCAGCCAGATCTCTTCGCTTTCCTTCTGTTAAATGCTGCCTCTTCATATCAAAAGCATGTCATTATACGATACATCTTCTTGCATCTTCAAAAGAGATGTTAAGAAAAGTGAAGTGTCATCCCACAAAATGGACCATTCTTTTGTGAAGAATATTTTTGGCAAGCCACAAGAGAATGTGAACATTGTCATACCACTTCACGTCCTATGCAGACTCTGAGCTCCTACTGATTCTGATTCCTGGAATTAAAACACAGCCTGCAAGCACCACGTCTACTTTGTTTAAAACCAGTCAGTTGGGGAAGAGACTTCTACCTGCGGTCTACTGCAAATCTTTGGGGCACATGTGATCGCTGAGTTGAGGCTCCGCCCACAAACAATGATGTCATATACAAACACTTCAACTTAGTGATCAATCAGGTCTAATGTAACAGGTGTAAAAGTACTGCTGATGGAGACAGTGATGTTATTTACTGCAATACTATTTTTAAACGTCATTTTAAGTTCAAAAGTTTGTGCTTAATAAAATTTTCTATTAATATATTTTCAAGAAGTCTCTTATACACTCATCAAGACTGTATTACTATTTGAAATAAGAATTTTAGTTTATTTTAAAATTTTAATTTAAATGCAAAGCAGCCACTATCCCAGTCTTCAGTGTCACATGAGCCTTCAGAAATCATTCTGTGCTGATTTGGTGAAACATTTCTTATTATCCTTGTTGAAAACAGTTGTGCTTCTTAATATTTTTGTGAAAAACCTGCTACAATAGTTCAAAAGAACAGCATTTATTTAAAATATAAATCTTTTGTAATGGTATAAAACACTTTACTGACACTTTTGATAAATTTAATGCATTCTTACTAAATAATCATATTCACCCAGACATTTGAATGGTGGAGCATATTAATATCATTGATTATATATTTTAAAAATTAATTAAAAAAAATGCATTTTTATTATGTATCTTTTGTGATCGCCAAAATATTTGTTATATTTCTAATTTCTTTCTAGAATTCTGTCATTTAGAAAATGCAAATCTGTTGGACTACAGCAAGCATTTTGCAAGTTAATGTTCCAGATTTAAATGTAGAATATTTATTTATATATATATTTATTAGTGTTGTGTGCCAATAATTTGGTTGAATTTGCCCATATGTTACCCTGGACCACAAAACCAGTCATAAGTCACACATTATATTTGTAACAATAGCTATCAATACATTGTATGGGTCAAAATGATCGATTTTTATTTTATGCCAAAACTCATTAGGATATTAAATAAAGATCATGTTCCATGAAGATATTTTGTAAATTTACTACCGTAAATATATCAAAACCTAATTTTTGATAAGTAATATGCATTGCTAAGGCCTTAATTCGGACAACTTTAAAGGCGATTTTCTCAATATTTCGATTTTTTGCACCCTCAGATTCCAGATTTTCAAATAGTTGTATCTCGGCTAAATATTATCCTATCTTAACAAACCATACATCAATGGAAAGTTTATTTATTCAGCTTTCAGATGATGTATAAATCAATAAATTGTGATTGAATAAATCAATTTTGTGGTCCATTGTGACATATAGGGTGGTTTCTTACACTTTAGAAACCATGCACTAATGTGTAGTACCATAATCAAATGGCTAAATTTTAATGATCCAGGGGGCGTTCTGCTGAATTCTGCATCTTCATCTACAGGGACAACATCTCAAGGGCACAAGATATTTGGTAAACTGTGCTTGTAGCCAGGCGTTTGAATGCCGTACCGGAGGCTGGAACATTTCATGTAAATGAAGTTTGGAAAGAGATTGACCTGCATCCTTGATCACTGCGGCATCATTCATTCTGATTAGGGCACAGGTCCACACGACTCGTCTAGGCTGGTCTGATGGATTAGTCAGCCAGACTGAAGCCTCCTACAGGAATTCAAAAACCCTTAGAGTTTAATCACCCTCAAAGCTGGTGGATGACAATATAAGAATGGGCAGGCAGCGGCAGACTGGATGCATAACAACGCAATGTTACTATTTCTTATTTTTGTTGGATAAAATGCATAAGTGAGAAACAGAAGCCTCTCAACTGTGATGCCATTTATGTCTCTTTCTAAATCTATCTGCAGTGCGAATGACATTGTAGAGAAAAAGACCCTCCGCAAAGTCACTTTGATTGGATCGCTACAGAAAAAAAAGGCGAACGGCCCTTCATTAGCCCTAGGTGAGAATGAACATTGACTTTAATATATACTGTCAGTTTTTTTTCAGCTCTTCTTAGCGGCTGTCATACTTTCTCACTCTAATGCTGAGTAGCACCAATCACCACCCTATTGTCTGCGAATGGGTTCCTGCTGTCGAACGACTACAGCTCTGTTTATCAACCCAGAGCGGTTATATCCTCCTAACCCACCATACAGGATTATCACGGACGTAGAATAGCCATAATCAGGTTAATCTGTGCATGGGGAGCCGGTCTTAAGGCACGCGTGACTGTGCAGGGTGAAATACAGCTGCGGTAACATGTTCAGACACAAGCAACATAAGTTCTGCCACATTAGTTGTCCTCTGTATGGAGCGCTGCATCACATCAGTGTACTCGATGAGCCATCGTCACCACAATCAACATTCATATGGAACATTGTTGCCGTTAGATGTAGGACAAGGAACTCTTGCTGACATGGTGAATGAATTCCATATCAGTTTCAGTGGTATGAACAAAAGGTGCAGAGACAGCAAAGACTGATTCTATACTTTGTGTGTGTGTGGTGTAAGTCCTGAAGGATCTAAGAATCTGAGTTCCTTAAAAGCAATTATGTGTGTGTGTGTGTGTGTGTGTGTGTGTGTGTGTGTGTGTGTGCGTGTGTGTGTCTGTGTGTATTATAGGGACTGAGGACATGAATCAGTGTTGTACTTCACAGCAAGGATGCCTTAATTTGATTAAATGTAACATTAAAAACATTTTTAATGTTACAGAAACATTTCTATTCTAAGTAAAAGCTTTTTTTAAAACTTTCTATTCTGATAGAATCCTGAAAATTTGCTATGGTTTCCACAAAAATATGAAACAGCACAACTGATTTCAACACTAATGATAATAAGAAATGTTTCTTGAGAAATCAGCATATTAGAATGATTTCAGAAGGATGACATGACACTGAAGACTGCAGTAATGACTTCTGAAAATTCAGCTTTGCTATCACAGGAATAAATGACATTTTAAATATACTAAAATGTAATATTTTATATTTTAATATTTCAAAATATTACTTTTTTTTTTACTCTATTTACATTTTTATATATATATATATATATATATATATATATATATATAAATACTGTTTACAGTACTGTCTTCTCAACTTGAGAGGAGCTGTGTCCATCAAATTTGTTTCTGGTCAGACTAATCTGTGGTAGAGGTAACTAAAATTATTGGGTGACTCTAAATATCAGACAAAAACTTGTATTACCTAATGGAGTGAGAAATCTGATAAAATAAACTGAATTTAAACTTGAATCAAACAGACTTTTCCTCTGTGTGACACACCAGTCTGAGAGATGAAACACAAAATAAGGCGATTAGATCAATGAATACAATTGCTCATAGGGATGGAGTGACTGAGTTGGGTCAGCTTACAGTTTCTGCTTAAAACCCTCTGAAGATTCAGTGCTGTTACATAATAAACTTCAATGTATCCCTCACAGATCTTGTGGGCTTGTGAGAGGAGAGCGTCAGCTAAGGCTGAGCACCTAAACATAAAAAGTAAACCTTGGAAGTGAATTCCACTGTACTCTGTGGATTTTCCTTGGTCAGAGTCCAAAATCACATTGAGGTTGCATCTTTCCTTTTATCAAATGGATCCAAAGCAAGCTGACACAAGGAATTTTAGGGGCAGAGCGCTTACTTAAACCGGCAGGCTGAAAGATTCATGCTTTAAAGGTGTGGACAGGGAATTATAGTTTTTTAACCTGTGTAGTCACACCTGACACAGTGAGTTGAGTCATGATATTGGTCATTTTGTACGTCAGTAAATGTATAGCGGCTCTGACCATCACAACACACGACTCTTGGCATTTTAATCTCTTTAGTGGCCAGGCTGATACGCAGCCCGAAAGCTCTCTGGAGAAACGTCTGCTGCAATCTAAGTGCCACCCTCCTCTGTACCTGTGGCTTCACACATCTCACACCTAACCGGCTCTCACAAGCTGATCCCATCACCCTCACCTTGTGCAGGTGTGAATGGAAGCATTCGGATCGTGTTCGGGCTCTGCTGGACTTGAGAAAAACAGCTGGATTAATATTTATACAGTGGCCAGTCACTGTACGGTGTGATATTGTATCCCTTCTGCAATCCTCTTGCATCACACAAAGCCATGGCAGAATTTCACATTTTTTGAAGCTTGAGGTTATATTCAACAGCGGGAAGTTATTTAAATTTTGCCAGGTGAGTCTCAGAGTGAAGCATTGCTTCACATTTTACATAGATATGCATACTGACATTTTGTGCTCCATTTAGAACAGTCTAAATATATTACCTATATGGGAAACTGATATGAGATGTCTTAAATTATGTTGCTCTCACCAAGAAAGCTTCACTATACATGAGTTATAAAGACTAAAGACTTGTCAGGGTAGTTTATTACGATACTTTTTAAAGCCACTTCACATTAAAAGAATATTATGGATCCATTGCAAGTTAAGATCAGTTAACTGCATATGTGGAGTCATGTTGAATACCAAAAAAAAAAAAAAAAAAAAAGCGATATAGTTTTAATAATGGGATAGAATTTTACACAGAAAAGAGTAAGAAGGTATTTTAAGGTTTACTGATTGTCTCCATTCACTTCTGTTGTAAGTGCCTCACTGTAACCCAGCTTTTTTATTTTTCTTTTTTTTTAATGATAGAGAGCAATTAGTCATAATTTATAGTGAACCCAGAATGTTCCTTAAAAGAGTCTGAAATGGTCTAAATTGTAAAGATATTTTAATACAATAGGAAATGTGAGAAAAAAAAAAATGTTTACTTTGAAGCCATGAATATTTAAACAACAGTTTTGAGATTTCCCCCACCATTGTAGTGCTTTTTTCAAACAAGCTTTTAACAGTTTGTCAAACTGCAAAGCCTCACATTATTTAGTGCAATCTCTCTGTCACATGCTACAGTGCAAGTGCATACAGTACATCACCTCTCATTAGCTGCTTCTCTCTGTGTCTGACTTGTTTACCTACTCCTCTCTGCCTCCTGGCAGTTGAGTCACATCCTGTGGTGTTCCAGGCTTGCCGTCGGGAGCCAGCAAACATGCAGATGATCTGTGCAGAGTATCCTGTCCCAATTGAGATTGACAGGCTGGGGCTGCAGTGGACCATGCCAGCCGCTCTACCCCTGGAAGCATTCATGCAGGTACATCTATCCCTGTGGCAGGCGGTGAGGGGCTTGGGGTGCCTAAGGCTGGATCTCTGCATCATGGGGCGCACCACACAGTTGGCTCTAAGTTGGCTGAGGTAAGTATGGTTAAACACTGAGACTCTACAGGGTGAGGGAAAGGTTAGGTTTGCAGCCGCATAAGAGAGAATGGGTTTGATATTGTTACATTATTCAAATGGCAGTTTTGTAACGCATTTTGTTTTGAAGTCTGTAACTCAGTGTTTTTTTTTTGTGCTATGTGTCTTTGATATAATATTCCAATATTTGTCTGTTACATGCTAAAAAACAAACTGTGCATAAAGAAACAGTGTTAATGTCATAACCAACCCCACTACCAGGAGTTGTTACACTAACAGAAATCATGTGCATTTTACATTTTTTTTTACATGAATTTGCTGTGATAATTACTGTAAATTCATTTGTTCAAAATAACAACTTTATAACAGTGTTATTATCATTAACTTAAACTAAAACCATTACAAATTATATTTGTTAATATAATTTTAAAAAATTGTTTACACCTTTGAAAAGTAAAATGACCAAATACTAAATACTAAAATACTACAGTAATTATTATGTAAAATAAAAATTACTAAAATTAAAACTGAAATAATAACAAAAGCTAAATAAAAATAAAAACTATATTTAATTTAAAATATAAATTAATATATCGTTTACAAGTATAAAAATGAAAGCTTATTCAAAATAGTAATACTAAAATAACACTAAACACTATAGTACTTAAAAAACAACAACAACAAAAACATTGTTATCCAAACATAACATTCTGTATATTTAGAAATACATAAAAACAGTCATTTTTGTGAGACTTATAGAAGTACTTTGGAAAATAGTGTTAGATTTAAGCTACAGGTAGATGAAAAGCTTGTGTGAATGTTAAAAATCTAATTATATAAAGGCATCAAATTTGCCAAGAGAACTTGTTAATTCTGATGTTACCGGTTCTGTCATTTAACATTCATTAACGAGATCAAGTCACATGTTTATTTTTTTTAGAATTTTTTTTTTTTTTTTGTCCTGTATATATTTGATTTATTTTTATGTACTTCTACTGCCACTTCAGGTGGGTGTTGATCATGCAATGCATTTCTGATTAATTAAACTCTCCAGACTGCCAGATTGGCCATCAACAGTCGCAACTACTGGAAAACAAGTAGGAGCAAAAATGCAGTTTATTAAGTTTAAGTTAATCATGTAATACACTATTGTTGTGGTATTTCTATTTAAGGCCGTCTATTGAAGGCAAACAGCTTGCAAAGGTGGTCTGTCATCAGTTTTAGGGTGTGGGGAGTGTCAGCACTAACTATAGCAGAGAAGCGTCAAATTGAACTGTCAATATGCCACCCGGAAAGCATCATGGGAGCTGAAGAGGAGAAACGTTATGGTCTTCATCTGTTTGTTCGAGTAAAAGGAGTGTGTGTTTACAGCAGCTTTGAGGTGAAATCAAAGTCTGTAATGTTGTTTACACACACACACACACACACACACAAACACACACACAAATCTCTAAAAAAAAATCAAATGCCTTTGGTGTCTCTCTTGTACACCATCACTGGTTGACTGAGAGCGGGGAGATTCTTTGACCCGGTCCAAACATCAAGAAGCCTGTTTATACTGATTTGAGTCACTGCCATTAAATTATACATATTGTATTTGCATGGTTCTGTGCTGTAGTCTCAGCCTGTGACATCTGAAGGATTTTTGAGCTCTGTGAATAGGAAATGACTGACAGGCACCACTGACTGCATACCATCAGCATATGCTTATTCTGACTGATATAGAGCAGTGTTTGCATTAGCTGAGTTGTATCTATCACATTGCCATCATAACTTTGATATTTTTGGAATGCTGTCTTGGAGATCCGCCATGATTTTGTAGAGATTGCTGTGTTAAAGCAAAAGCTGACAACTACTTGAATAAAGGAACACACATTTGAAGTGTTTCATTTTGTAGGTTGATTAATTAAAACACGAAAATTTTCAATGACAGCTGTTATTGTTTCGAAATTAATTACCTTTACAAGAATTTTGAAGATAAATAGCTCATTTGAGTAGCAGTATTCATCTTAAATTAAGAACCAAGTGCTGGCATCATCTTAACGTCTTTAAAATCCAAATATTTGCTATCACTTCAAAGGCTGACTTCTCTTTGCATCTATCCAAAAAATCTGAGTTGATATTCACGTTCCCCTTAAAGCGTTACAGCAGCGTATGGTTGCAAAAAGATGAGTGGCATGTTGATTCTGGAGCTTGATCACAAAGAAAGGACCTTCAAGGTTAGAAGAGAAAACAGAAGCGAAACATGCTGCACAAACGTGAAGATGCGTGATCTTAAACAGCTAGTATGAAGGAAGAATTCACAATAGCCGCTCCGTTCCTGTGAGGCAGATGAGTTTCTTGTTCAAGGACAAGAGGTTGAAATACTTGCAGAGCAATAAAGAGGAACTCTGAGGGGGAAAAAATACACAAATGATACATTTTGCCCACTGGTTCGAACTCCCGCAGCGGTGTTTTGAGCGTCACGTTACTTTGTCAAAAGCAAAAAATAATGTGTCTTATCTAACATTTAATTGTTTCTTTTATCAAAAATAATATTTGTTTCTCACTAAATTAAGATTACAATTAATATTACACAGGCCAATCTAATGTTCCAATGGCATTATTGTAGGTATGGAATATTGCTTTTATTATTTACCAGGTATGAGTAACTTTCATTTTGGACAAAATGCCAGTTCAAGTGTATTTGTTCCACTAGTGATGAATCAGGGTCAGTATCACTGTAGGGTGCCTTTTGGTGTCCTGTACATAAATAACTCATTTGCCATGATAGCTTAACATAAAAATGACTATGAAAGGGTGTGTTATATTATGTTAAGTTTTTATATTCATAACAAAAGTGTTTCCTGGCTCTTTAGATACATTTTCTAGATTTTTTAGTTTTGTGTAAGAGGATGCATGTTATTTTGCCATGTCCCATGCACTGCCCATTAAATTTGAATGATAGTAGAATATTGTCAAATCATAAAATTTAAAAATTTTGTTCACCTATTAATATTTTGTTAAATAAGAGATTACTCAATTTGAGTGTATTTATCATTTAGTAATAAAAACGGTATTTTTATTTATTAAAAAAGAAGGGTTTGTCCATGTCCCTTGAATGGTTGTCTACCCTGTCATATTGGGGAATCCGCCCCTTTAAGAAAACGCCATCCCCTTTAGTGACATCAGGACAACAGATTTTTTGTCTCTTCAGTGGCAGGAATTTCAACGCTTAGGTGAATAAGTTGGTGTCTTTTCAATTGACAAATTTTCTTCTCCTGCATGAGTTTGCTTACTTGCTTTGCCAAAGCTTAACATGTCCATCCTGTCGGTATAAAATATGCCAGAAGTGATTAGAATACAATATTTTCAAAATATGTAAGTTTAAATAAACCAAATTCTCTTCAACAACCAGATTAAATATTTAGCTAGTCACATTTTTTTGTAAGCTAATATGCTAATTGAAGCTCAAGATGTCAACCCTGTCGGCTACTTAGACTCGATAAAGTGGACATAAACATGACAGGGTGGACATAGAATTCATGTGTAGTTAATATTGCTAAAAACTAAAATGAATGGGGGGGTTATCAGTGTGATTGAGGATGTAATTATATTATTTATTATTATATTATTTTTTTAGAAGTTGAATAAATGTTCCCCTCCCTCAGAAATATGCAATGGGCTCAGACTGGTTAGCTGGTCCAGTGTGTTGTGATTGGCTAAACCGCCTCTAGTGCACGTCTAAACGTCCCGCCCTTCAGCTCAACGGCATGTGCTCCGGTTGTATTGTAAACAATGGAATCCTCTATATTGCTTATCAATTTGAGCCTGATTGAGACGCAGATGATATTAGTGAAGAGGATCACGCAGAACCTGTGCAAACACGGCTCTTAATGGTATGTTTTTTGTTTATTGTTATCTCATACTTTTAGATACGCTGTTGTTTGTAAATGCTACTGCTTCTGTTAACTTTTAATATAGGGTTTTATCCTGATTAAAGCTTTAATACAGCACAGCAACCGTACACGCGTCCTTGTATAATGCTTCTCATTGCTATGTGAAAATAAGTGTACATTTGGAACAGTTCATTGTTGGAGCTGAGCTGATGATCTGAATGAGGGGGGGTGGGGGGTGGGGGGGGGTTCATAAGGATGTTGTTACCTCGACAAAACAATCTCGTGGCCACGACATAATACCATGTTCCCACGAGTTAATATGACGTTCCCACGAATTAATATCTTGTGGCCACGACATATTATCACATTCCCACGAGTTATGATGTCGTGGCCACGACAAAACTAAGTGAACCGAAGACGGGCCCTCCCGTACCGTACCGTAGGAATGCGCCTTCACGCTTCAAATCCACGCATACGATTTGCTCTGTTCTTGTTTTTGGTGATGAAACAGCACCTGCGGGCTGATATTGACATGTTTCTTGAACTGTATTAGATTAAAGCAACATTTGGACGTCCAGCTCTGTTTCTCGACGTGCAAGCAGGGCTTCAGGAAAACATTCCAATAGGAGCTTCAACAGGGGCATAAATCTGAATTATCTCCGCGCTTTGATATCAGCAGGCTTGGGTTCTGCATCAGAGGCCTTTCCATCTTTCACCATCAGCCATCGCTTTGATTTGCACAACAGAGAATACTGTAGATTCCACACCTATAGCACAGTGCCCGTGTGAAGTCTTTTGACACATTCATATACTGTACGTACACTTTTATATCGCACCATTTCATCATATAAATAATGAGACCGCTTCAACACATGCTTTATTATTGACTGTGCAGAACAATAGATTTCTAGAAAGAATAGAACTCAAGTGAATTGTGTAATGTCAAACTTTTCAAAGAGTATTTGAGGAATAGTGATTATTATTGAATGTTATAGAGACAAATGCAGAACATACACAAAAACTATTTAGAACTAGATGTAAGATTTCTGTATTTGAATTGCATATAAAATTTACACCCCTTCAAATTACAATTATATAATATAAATATAAACATTACCTGCTTATGCCTATGCGTGGCATAGTTTATTATCTATTTGCATCAATTTGGTTTATTTTCAAAATGCATTTATTCAAATTGTTAAGAATCAGTATAAATCTGTTTATTGAGAAACAACTGAACTTATTCAGTTAAAATTAAAAAGTATGAAAATATGGCTAGCTGCAATATTTAATTAGTTAAAATGTACGATATTGAAATGAATTTGATGCATTGATGATAAATCAATAAACCTGGTTATTAAGATACATTCAGTTAATTAGTACTATTACAGAAATCTTATCTGTTTCATTTATGAATGAGACATATACATCACATATATGAAAACATGGATGGAATTGAGCAAATTTATGCAATTCAAACACACAAATCTTAAATTTAGGCTTAAAATTTTTAGCATCGAGTGTAGCATTGATTTCTAGATTAACTAACGAACTTCAGTCATTCAGGTGCTCATTAGCATAACATTATTCTGCTTATTGACCGAGAAGGGGCAAGGTAAATGATTGAACATCTGCTTTATACAGAAACTAAACAGACATTAACCGCTACCAAGGTTATCTGCAATATAACCAAATTAGTGAAAAGTGCCATACGGTCCTTTATCATGTGCATAGGTCACACTTCATCTTCTTTGTTGCCTATTTAAATGCAGCAATAGCATCAGAGAGGCCAAATATGTCCAAATATTGTGTGTTTATCTCATTGTTTCCTTTGGCCTGCCATTGACATGTCCGATCCCTATAGACTTTAGCATTATGCCCTAGTAATGATGATCATTATAAAGCCATGCTTAAGACCCGCTTCATCAGATAAAGAGAAAGGTTAGTCTGATCCTTCTACTATTTTTTCATCCTCACAAAATGTGTCATCAGTCCAGCCTTTATGTGCAGCCAGGTACCCCTCCCCCCTTCAGACGACTCAAGTTTTCCTCCATTATCATGGAGAAATGAATGTTTTGATATGTAAATGATTTAATTAATTAGACTTATCCTTTTGGTGCTTTTGAAAAAGAAAGTTGAGAGGTTGAATGGGCTCTATTATGCCTTTCTCTCCTGTCTCATTCAAAAGACCCTGTATTGCTGAAATTAGTTTGCTCCTGTAAGTTACACTTGAAATTTTCAACTGTTACCTTTCATCCTTTGAAGTAAAATATGTGATGGCATTCAATCTTTTCGTCGCTTTTGTGGGCGAATATATTCTATTGTTTCGCAAAGCACGCGACTCTAAATGCTTGGTGGCTTGTGACAGTTTGACTCGCAACGTAAACAGAGACCGAAGCTCCGCAACAAATATTCGCTAATCTGAGCTCCACATTAGATCACGCCAGAGGCTTTGTGAGAAAACGTGGTCCCATATTTCTATTTAGTGCGTGGCTTCAGTCCATTGTTTTCCTATAAATTATGATCTAACCACAGTTGGCTGGGGTTTACATGAGAACAATACAGTTAAGCATGAGCATTAATGCAGAGCTAAGAATCCATGCGTGCACTTGCTGGACTGCTGTATATTATTGTGGTACTGTTAGGGCTGTATGTTGCTTGAATCATTTTTCTTCTGTGTAGCTGCATTGACTGAAAAGGCCATGTTAGAAAAGAGGAAATATTTCATTAAATGAATTTTAGATGTATGGATTCCAGGGTAAGTCTGATGGGGTTCACAACTAATGGACTGACAGAATGTCTACAAAATATTTGAGACTTTTGAGCAGATATGTTAAGGTCATTGTGAATTGTTTTTGGCCATCCCATTTTACTTTCGTAATGTTTCTTTGAAACAGGATGTTCAATAAGAAAAATGTAGCACAGAATTTTATTTAATTCATTTTAAAATGATGGTAAAGTTCATGATAAATAGTGAAAGTTACTCTACTGTTCAGAAGTTTGAGGTTGATAAGATTTTTTTTTTTTTTTTTTTTTTTTTTTTTTTTTACGGTTATGAAATTATTTTCTTATGCTCACCAATGCTGCATTAATTAAAAAAAAAAAAAAGTAAAATAGTAATGTTGTAAAATACACTAGTCAACATTTGAAGTGGATCAAAACCTTTCATCAAAGCTGTGATAAAACCTAAAGGCATGTGTTCTTGTCTTATGACAACTTTGATGAACTTTTTTGATCCACTTCAAATGTTGACTACTGTTTTATTATAATGTAAAATATCAGTTTTCTACTTTCTTATATTTATTTGTATATAAATTATTCAATATATTTTAAAATGTAATTTATTCCTGTGTTGCCAAAACTGAAATTTTAGCAGCTATTACACATATAATCAACTTGGCTGACTAAATGCAAATTAGTTTACATTAAACCGACCTAAAAAAAATCAAGTTAAATTTCATGTAATTTATAAAAAAAAGTTGAAATTACTCAACTTATTTTGATGAGTTAAAGTTACTTAATGTAAAAACATACGTTGACATAATCTTTTTTTTTTTTACAGGGTACTTCAGTGTCACATGATCCTTAGTGTAAGTTATTCTAATATGCTGATTTGGTGCTCAAGAAATATTTCTTTTTATCAATAACAAAAAGAGTTGTGCTGCCTAATATTTCAGTTGAAAATGTGATACTTCTTTGATCTATTGAAAGTTCAAAGAACATAATTTCTTTGAAACAGAATATGTTTGTATCCTGGCCTGTGTAACCTAAATGACGTCAGTGGAAAAGGAAAGTCGTTTTGGAGGAAAAGTGAGGTATTTCATTTTTGGTTGAATACTTTTCCTCTGGAATAACATGCACAGATGAATCATTCATGATAAGAATGTGCATTAAGAAAGTACATGGGGTGACTTGCAATTTCAAAGGAATATGAGGAATATTCTTTTCATGCGGAACAGGATTTAACTAGCGCCAAGCTGGTCTTCGTTAAAAAGTCTCACAAGATATCGACTATGCTGCAGAAATCACTGAGACACATAGCAACAAAAGTTCTCAGCCGCTTTGTGTTTCATCTTCGATGCAGAGCCATAGCAGGCATCCTTTTCTTCAAAAGCCTTTTCTGCTTATCCTCCTGTGCCAAAAGAAAGGCTGGATGGAGCAAGACATGAAATATCCTCAGAGCACTCTCTTAGTTTACTGGCAAGAACACTCATCCTTGTTTAGAGTGGATTAACTTAGTGTCTTTTGAGGAGGGTGTTTGGTTCAGGAAGTTTGTGGGCAAGTGATGGAACTCAGCAGAGCTAAATCCCTCTCAATCAACCTCTTCCTCTAGCTATGCCCCTTCTTCACACATCCGCCCAAACATATGAGCTGTCAGAAACAGATGGGGTAAAATGCACTGTTTCTTTATATTTTGCTCTTAGGAGACAATAGTGAAGTAGACAGAGGGTTAGGTTTAGTGAGGACACAGTGATCCATTTTCCCTCTTGTGTTTGTGCTTTTTGTGACTGCTTCCTGAAAGAGCATGTTACAGTAAACTATTTCATCATATATGAAGTACAATGTATGAATTTTTAACAGACAATCAATGAAAATATTCTACAGTAAAAACATTACCATATGTATAAGTGACATATAAGGATATATGAGGAGATAAAGGAGATATGTTCTTGTTATATCCCTTTTAAATTCTTATTTGATTTGATTAAATGATTCAAGTCTTTTAAAAAGGTGATTTTACCAGCAACTGCAACAAGGGACTATAATATTTCCTTGCATCTTGAATACATATGAGTCTAAAAGGTTTTTAAATATATTATGTGTAGGTAGGTAGGTAGGTAGGTAGGTAGGTAGGTAGATAAATAGATAGATAGATAGATAGATAGATAGATAGATAGATAGATAGATAGATAGATAGATAGATAGATAGATAGATAGATAGATTTTTTTTTCGAATAGCTTGTTTTTTAATAGACCTGGACAAAACCTTATTGACCTATACTGTACATAGGTATTGTTATATTAGATTTAACAGAACACTGCATGTAATTTTACTGTAACATATTGTAAAATTGAATTTTGTGGAAGTAAAAGTTTAAATTACCACATAATTTACAGGTTTTTTTTTTTACAGTATTTTTACTCATTTTTATAAGGCTGAGTTTTGACACAAATTTTGCGATTTGATTTGATTCGATTATGATTCACAAGCTTGATATACGATTCGATTCGATATTGATTAATTTGGATATTTATCAGGTACAGTACATGGCAAATTGTCTGCTGAAAAATACACATGAAAGTCAGTTTGTACTACATTAATGTAATATTGAAGGTTAAAATTAACCGATTTTTATATTACATTTAAATTAAAGTTTTTTATAACGATAAAGTTACAATTACATAATTTTATTTCTACTCCAATTCGTTTTTTGAAATAAAGACATTTAAATGGTGGCTGTCATAAAAAACTTGGCATATTTATTCAAACATAAATTAAACATTGAATAACAGTAAAAAATATAGCGAATATGTTATATGGTGCATATTGATGTTGATTTTTCTAGCTGACTAAGAAGTTTATAGTCACTAAATAGTTTTTCTGAGGTAAACGTGATGTTACATGTTACAAGTGATTTCGGTAAGTAATACTCTTTAGAAATACTCTTTAAACATACTTTCTGATGTTCATTCACGTTTATTTCATGCTGTAACTGGTTAAAGTGAAGGAGATGATCAGTTCATTCGCGCTGCCACTTCTCTTGAACTGAGGCGCTATAGTGATCTGTCACTCCACATTAAACAGCGCTAAAACAGTATCTATTGTTTAAACACTGTAATAAAACACACTGTATTTGAAATCTGAGACTTTGTTTCATATCAAAACAAAGAAAACACAAAGCTTATTGCAATTTATTGGATGGGAGGTGCGCTACAATGCTTCGTTCATTAATGGAAAGCTGTTTTTTATTTTTACCTAACTCTACTCATTTTTATTTAAATAGTATTGCGTTATTATGTTTAGCATTTACGTACATTATGGTGTACATTATCCGTAAACTCTACGTACATTTATTACGTACATTATTCTAACACTCTACTTCTCTGTGTTTATTATAGCTAATGGAAAAGCTCATTTAAGTCATCAGGAACAAAGTGGATATTAGTACTTCATATACTAAGCAAGCGAATAAACAACAATGACCAAAAAGTTTCAGGATGACACTGTCGCAAGTTTGTATTCCTGTATAGACTTGAGATAACTTAGTCTTTGATGGACTTGGAATTTAAAACCAATTTGCTTTCAGTAATGAGAATCTCCATTAGAAGCTCCAGCCTAATTGAGAGAAAGTGAGGGAGGAAAATAGAGGGCTGGTGCAGTCAGAGAATGAGTCGGATGGGGGGAGGGGCGCAGGCGACGGACACAGTCACATTTGCACATTAATTACCGGGCAGGTGCTGGCAGTCAGTTTTAATGGGCTGAGTGAAAGGTCAAGAGGGTTTAGCTGTCATTTTTTCCCTCCCATTAGATCCTTTTTGGTATTTCACAGTCTAACTTTCTCATTTAAATATATCAGCGTCTTATTAAGAGGTTAATGAACCGATTGCACGGGGAAGTTTGTAATCATAGTTTTATTTTGTAATCATGGTTTTATTTTTCAAAGGCAAACTTGGTCATTTTCTTGTAATTAACTGAGCTTTGCATATGCAAAAAAAATAAAAAATAAAAAATATTCCGTGAACATCAGATGTCAGCCATCTTTTAAGCACCTTATTTCACAGCTAATCCAGGACAATTCAAATTCTAATGAAATTCTGGCACTGTTTTAATGTTAACAATGGAGCATGAATCAAATCGGTCCTGACAGTCCGAACACTTGAGCATGTACCCAGTAAAAACTCCTGGGTATCCACGACTCCCTTAGATGCATCTGCATTCTCTGCATGACAATGTCACCGCATACAAATTGAAATTTCAAAACGTATCGTGTTAGTTGCTCAGTGGAGAGTTCTGAGGCTCTGAATGGCCAGATAGTCTCACTGAAATAAGAAGGGCAAACTTGTTTTTGGGAACACTCAGAGCTTAATATGACACATTACAGCAATTATTTGATGTGTTTTCCACTATTAATAATTCAAACGCTGTCCTGCCGCTCTGAGATGCCAATCCATCATAAACAAAAGAAAACTCTCTGCGACGCCACAGGGAAATTAGGATCTTTTGTTGCTCTCTAGCAATATTTCTAAAGCTAAACGCCACTTTACATACCGCACCACGCTCTAGCGTGGCCCATTTTTCTGAACATCAGCGTTTTATTCCGCTTTGTCTTAGAGCGAGAATGCCATTTAGTAAGCAGGAAGTGTTTCATGAAATGCAGTGGAGGACAATAACAATGGTCCTTGAATAACAGCACTGGATGAAAGGCCTTTGAAAGGCTGACGAGAGTCCTCTCGGAGGTGTTTTGGATTGACGAGTGTTTCGACTTTGCCCGCTTGTCCTTTTTTGTTCACACAGAGGGAAATGCCGACACAGTCACATGGAATTCTTGCCAAATTCGAAGTGTTCGTCAAGGAAATCCAAAATCCAGATCCGTTTAATGTATTGTTGCTTTTGTCATTTTCTTACTTTTTGTAAAACAGAACATACTATACTCTACAGAGTACTTTATTTTGAATGGTCAGTTGAGGTGTTTCAAGGACAAATATTTTTGTACAACAACCACTGTATTTGACTCTTGCTCCTGGCAACTGCTGAAAGACAGAACACAAACACAACTACACTGAAATTGGTGTAGGATTTAATTTGAAACAATTTTCAGTCAGAAATTGCTAGTAAATGTCTCAAATAATTACAAAGAAGAGGCAAGTGAAACACTGAATGAAACTGGAAATTTTAGTAGAAGGACTGAATTATTATTTATTGTAAAACACTCCAAATATCTTTATTTAAATATTTATTATCATTATTATTATTATTTCATATACAGTGTATGTAGTTTTCCCCAATGAGTGGGCAGTGGATTATTCTATCCACCTTATTTTTCCCGTAACTGTGGGTGCGCTCATTTGTAAATTTTATGTGTCTGGCTTCTGGTGTACAAAACAGCTTGTTTTGCTGCTTGATATTGCAAACTGGTGTTTCTTACCATATTATTTTAATGTATTATCTTAATTATGAACACACTGGTTTGTAGTGCAAATAGTTTTACTGTTTACTGCACTCCGCTATTCTTCCCGTTATTTCCCTAAAGCGGATATTGAACAGGAAGTCTCGCACAGAAAACAGTTTACTTTCACATTGAAAAATAAGGTGGATATTCTTTTTTATTTATTTATTTATTTATTTATTTATTTTTAATTTTTTTTTGACAAATATGTACTTGTCTTTTATGTATGTATTTTTGTTGTTCTTGTTTTTGTTTTTGTAATTTGTGAATCTGCTAAGATGTTTTTTTCCTTTCCTTTTAGCCACTTTATTCTTAATGTACAAACAGGTATCGCCATTGTTAACTTGAATACCTTTCTTCCAGTGTCAGCTGTAGGCTACAAAATCTGTTAGACTGCTTGATGTTGCAAACTGGTATTTGTTATCATATTATTTAATAGTGTAATCATGAAACCAGATAGTTATGCCATTAACTGCACGTTGTAGTTATTTTTTAAAAAAAGTTTTTTCTAAGTTGCAACTTAAAAAAAAGATTATTGGATTATTATTATTTTTTGTTTAATAGTATTTCAGTTTTTCTACTTAAAATGTTTAATTCAAGTTGTTACTTGCCCATTCTTTGTAATTGTTTGTAAAAATCACTAGCAATTTCTGAGTGAAAATTGTTTTTATTTTTTATTTATTTTATTTTATTTTTTTAATTGCATAGTGGCTAAATAATCAAAAGTCTCACACATATACATGAAATAGCTTGCTTTGAAAAATAAAATGAATAAGATGTTTTGTATAATAATAATAAAGGAGAATATAATATATTTGACTGCTGAATGCTGCAACCAACAAATCAGAATAAAGTATTTTCAGAGTGCCATGTATACAATGACCTTCTGTGTGTATAATAATTATCTCTTACATACTTGCCCTGATATACTTCTGCCATATAACTTATTTAAGCTGTAATGGAATGCCAATATGTTTAATATGAAAAGGACATTGTGTATGAAAAGTTATCATCATATATTTAGAAGAATGAAGTAATTCTACTTAAGTAATTTTACATAATGTAGCAATAGTCCTTCCTGGATGAGGGTTGACATGGATGTCTATTCCTGACTGATGTGAGTAAGCTGGAGGAGTGGAGTTTTATGTAGGATGAGAGTCTGGATTGGCTGGGAATTCCCCATCAGCCTCCAGGAAATGAATAAATGCTTTATCTCTGGAACTAACATTGTGCCATCCTTGAGAAAAAAAAAAAAAAAAAAAACACCACCATCGTCTTTATCGTACCTCCTGCCTTGGATTTAGATGTTTTGAGTTCTAGTGGATTGGGGTAGGGTGCAAGAGAGAAAGCAAACAAAAACTACGGTGTATTAAAATGTTATCTGGTTGCCACATTTGGCTGGAGCCACAGTAATCCTCCAGAGTGCTAAACCGATCTTGCATTGTAATGAAACTATAAGAACTATGTAATCTTCTCTCTGCTTGTGCACTGTAAGTCTCGGAGAACACGAGCCAAAGTCTGAAAAGACAGAAGAAAGAAGAACCTTCTGGTGGCATTCTTGAGGTTGTTACTTCAATTTGAAACATGCTGATCATGTGGATGTCTTTGGGAGTTTTTGAAATTGTAATTCATTACACCAAAAGATTACACATTCCAAAACATTGTGTATATCACTTGCAACAATTCACAATTTCTATTGAAATGTATATATGCTCTCTATTGACTGAAGGATGAAATATACAAAATAAGAGAAATGTGTAAATAACAGCTTTATGAGGAGACAGACATGTGCAACCACACTAAATTTCCCATAATTTTGTTGGAGCATGAGAATGACAAAATATATAAACTCAATTACACACCTATTGTGCTTGCTTTGCATTAAGTGCTAAAATCTTGACAGAGAGATAAATACCAAATTGCCACTTAAGTGAAATTGCCACTTAAGCCCAATGAAAATCACTTAAAGTCGGCGTTAAATTAAAATTCACCTCATGTATTTTCTAAATGCATGTTATTGATCTCACTGTGAATAATTCATCCATATACATATCCACATAATTTGTAATCAGTTTTCAGGTGAAAATGTCAAACTTCTCTCTAGTAACATATGCCTCATCATGTAGTCATCTTAAACCTCACCCTTGCAAGCTCATGTTCATCTGCCCCTACTTTTAAATGTAACGCTCGCAAAAATCCAATTAACAACCTATGAATTGAAACAAGGCCAGCCCTACATTGTTTCTTATCCGTTAAACTCAGATGTACAGGTACGTTACAATACAGAAGAAAAGATCTAACGCTATTTCCACTTTATCGCAACTTTAATGTCGTAATTAAGATTTTCGAAACTGAACGTACCAGGATGTAAAAATATAGCATAAATTACAACCCCTTGCAGCAGACAGAACGAAAACAACTCTAGTTAATGCTAATCCAAATTTGAATCCTTTTTTTTGTGTGTGATTTATGTTGCTTTCAGAAATCAACATTTTTGAATGGCCGTCAATGAAGAAACATCAAGTTAGCAGCGGGTACTAATAACTGAAATGATTAACCAGCTAAAGCCTGACCCCCTGCCAAACCTAAGCTAATCAGTCTCCAGTACACCTGAAAATTACCATCACCTGAACCAGGCTGCAACTAGGCTCTGTTGGATGGTAGATTCATATCAGGTGTAACCACCGCTGAGATTCTTGACTTGCACTGCAGGACAATAGATATTAATTCTGTGTCAAATTGGTCTGAAATGGCGCTTAGACTTCAAATTATCATACTTAGTGGTTTTTATTGTGTGCCCTTTCAAATCAGAGAGCGTGGATCATACGATGCTACTGAATAAGGTGAGTGGATGGTCTGATACAGTTGTTTATTTGCTTGTATGACGCATACCTTTCCAGAGGGTAATGGAATGTTATGGTCTATTTTTTACCCGACTGACTATGTTCTGCTGATTGCACACTAGTCACTGTTCCAGAACTGCCCCGCTATGTGTGCATGTATAATCTATAAGCATCGACCTTGTGAAACATTTTTACAGTTATGTGAAAACAGCTATTAACTGTACGTTGTTTTGTTTTCTACTAAAATAATATTGATCCTGTTATTTTCAAGCAGATGTTTGGTACACTTGCAAATCTTCCTCTCACCTTGTACCAATTAGAAAGGAAACTTTGTCACTGGAGGCAACGCTAAGACAGCTAGGGCGATGCAGCTCTTATTTTTTTCTCCTGAGGCATTGACTAACCTGAGGTCAGATGCTAAATCTCCATTATTGAGTCAGTAGGGGCGGTTCACTGCTGGAGAGGTGCAGGCACTGCCGAAAGATTGTCGAATGCACTCAGGAAACCCGCTTTCTGCCTTTCCTCTCGAGCTACAGCATCACGTACAGTTCTGTGAGCTGTCAGCCGGACTGCTGTTCCTACAGCTTGACCACACTTCTGATTAGTAGTCCTGTCAATTTCCAACAACTTCAAACATAAAAAGCCTCAGGCAGCTTGTTGCAGCTTGTGTATTTGTGTGCCTCTCTGTCTCCTGTAGCGTACAGTTACAGGAGATCTTGTGCAGATGAACTCAGGTGCTCGTTTCCTTCGCTAACATTCAGTTCTGTATCATGCTGCACTTTTCAGTACACTTGTCCAGTGGTGTGCACAGACTCCCTTATGGGGTGGAAATAGAGAAAAAGGCAAATTAAAAAATTTAATTAATACTCATACGTAGCAAACTTTGCTTTTGCAGTATTTAATCATTTATCTTATATTAAATATAAAACATTTTATCCATTTTTTGAAAAGTCTCTACAGAAATGAGCAAATAGTTGTGATAAATACTGATATTTCTCTCATTTCATGTACTTATTCAAAATGTTGGGGTCTGTAAGATTTGTTTAATGTTTTTGAAAGACATCTATTATGCAAGCCAAATCTGCATTTCTTTGAACCAAAAAAAAAATAATACAGTAAAAACAGTACTAATATGAAACATTATTACAATTTAAAATAATTGTTTTCTATTTTAATAAGCAATTTGTTTCTGTGATGTGTAACATGATCCTTCAGAAATCATTCTTATATGCTGATTTGGTGCCTAACGTTTCTTATTATTATCAATGTTGAAAAAAAATGTGTTGCTTAATGTTTTTAAGGAAATCATGATACCGTGATTTTTTTCTTCAAGACTCTTTGATGAATAGAAAGTTCAAAAGAACAGCATTTATTTAAAATAGTGTTTTTATCAATGTAAAATCTTTACTGTAATCAATTTAATGCATCCTTGCTGAATGAAAGTAGTAATTTCTGTTGAACGTTTCAACTGTTGTGTGTGTGTTTGAAAAATTTTACTCAGTATTTTCTTCTTTCAACTCAATCACACTGTCATATATCATGGATAGATCTGATTAAGTCAAACCGTAATGCTGCCTATAAGGATGTGCTGAGGTTAATGTTAGGTTGATGGATTAGTATTTGTTTCAGAGCTTTGTAGACAATCAGTGCTGTGATTGAGATGACCAATAAAATCTTTAGAATCAGCTGTAAGTCAGGGTTTGCGCTTAACTAGTTTTGGTGCTTTATTACACCTTTATTACATCACCTCAATTTCTTTCAGTCAGTGCTCGTCTGTTTGTTTTTGAAAATCTTAACGATAGAAAGCACCTGGTGTTCAATACCTTCTTCAGTATTCACATTCTCTTCATTTCCTTTTCCCATTTCTCAGTTATCCTTTATTTTTTCCCAGTCTCATCTCTCCTCTTGTACCTTCTCTCACCTCTTCTTCCTCACTCACAGGTTCATCTTCACCCTCTCTTTTCTCTGCTGCTTCCATTCTGACCTCATCGACCTTTTTATCTGAAGCGACAATCTCTGTAGAAAACAAATTTCATCTTTTCACAGAATTTGGTCTTGGACTTGGATGCTGGAAGAGAGCAATGGTGCAAGAATGACCCCATTATAATCGATGAAGCTGTCTATATGTTGCACGCTTGCAGTATACAGCTTCGTAGATTATAAGGTGAGTGACAAATGGCTGTACACAACAGGTTATGCAGAAAGCCCTTATATGGAGATGATTTGGGCATGTATTATGCTCATTTACAGTAATCCGGATTCATCCAGATAATACAGTGAGGGTGGGAACAAATTTATGTGTGAGTATACAATCGAGGAATCTCAATATCATTATTATTATTATTATTATTATTACTATTGTGCATTTATGGCATAATATGGGTGTGTTATTACATATTTGAATGCATATATTGAATATATTATTTATATAAAAATATAAATATTAGTATTATATTATTTATGTTTTATATATTGTATTTTAATTTTATTTTTTTGCTATCCAGAAGGTCACTTTGAGTTTATGGACTGAAAGGGGAAAGGGGCTCGAGCCCTTCTGTGCACATCACTGCACTCACCTCATTTCACCCTCTGTGCCCAATGATAAACATTTTTAAATAATGAAGGGCGCGTAAGGATGATCAGATTTGGGAAGTGATTTATGATGACGAGGGGGCAGAGGTGACGGCAGGGAGAGGGACGTCCTGTTTTGGCCAGACACCGGCTCTTAATCACTCCCTGTAGTCAGATAATGACATGCATTATTTAACATCAGGCCAATATAATCCCACTTTCACAGCGCTCATGTTCCAGCTCTCCTGTGGCGCGTGCAGCACGTGCGGCGGTCAGTCCGTGTCTCTGATCCCTGCCTTATTAAATCTGTCCCTACAGCTCGGATGGGATTTAGTCTGACAAAGTGTGGTGTTGAAGGTTCTGCGACTGAAACTTTTCTGCTGAAATTGAACTCTGGAAAGGTGTTTTGTCAATCAAGGTTATGCTGGCTATTCCCTCTCTGCTTCAGTGTGAGTTTCAGACTTTGGCACCTATTTTAATGGAATGACTGGCATTTCAGTAACATTCTCTTGAACTTTTTGGTGGCACGTGTTTGCTGGTTCATTGCTAATCTGTATGCGCACACATGCAGTGCATGAAATATATGTCTAACATTTTAAAAGCTAAAATGTAGCTGTAGCAAGCACACACTCACTGATTTAAGCACATAATATTAATATATTCAAAATATATTGCTCACTTATGTAGCTGCAATGTAGTTATCTTTTTTTTGTGAGCAGTTAGTAGTGTAGCTAACAACTTTTTCAAAGATGTAGCTTAAATACAAAGTTTGGTCTTTAGATGGGCAGGCCGATAGGTTCTCTAAATAGGTTCTAAATAATCACATCATTACTCACATGGCGCAGCTGATTGGTTTCTTTGTATATCAGCAGCCAATGAGCTCACTGCTCAACTTTCAAATACTCAGCTAGTGCTTGCTGTAGCAGTTGCAGCCCGATTCAGAAAACCTCCACCTTCCCCAGCTCCACCTGTATTGATCTGCTACAGGGTGGCTTCATGTATGTTATACACGGGGGTTATTTCATATATGTTACATGTGCAGCAACAGTATTTCCTACAGCAGAATGTCTGTGGATATACTGGCAGTAGCAAGTCTCGGTTCTTGCTCTGCTGCAGCAGCAACGTAGTAGATCTATTCGACCAAGATCAAACACATTAACATTGTCATGTACACTAACATGCTAAACTCTCAGAGAGTTGTCATGAGAGAACTGTAGTTTAACTAATTTAAATTATGATTTAAATTATTAAATTATGTGATATTCTAGGACAGAAAACGAAGTGTGGAATTTTGGAAACTTCGTGTACAAAAAAGTTGCAGTTTTTCCTACAAGTACGTTAGCAGAGGAGACACATCAGATGCGTTCGTTATGTTTAAATGGAAAACAATTTTTCTTGGATTAAAAGGTCACTTAAGAGGTTTAATCTTAATCAGAATGCTGCCTATGACAGCAAGGCAGCTAGCTAGAATGAACAGAGACCAAATATGACCTCACTGACTGTCCAGTAGAGGATATGAAAATTTATTAATGATACAAATATTCATGGTATTAGAATTTTTCAGCATCCTCTGTGTACTGGTAAATATCTTGTGGATTTGTTGCAGAATAGTGTTAATTAGTATTTGTCAGGACCCAAATATATTTCTGCTTCTAAGTAACCATTTTGGATTCATTTCAGAGTTTAATATCATGTGAGTGTTTAGCAAGTTTGCAAGAATTTGTGCAGTAAATATTTGCTTGTCCACACAGGATCTTGCTAAGCATACAAGTATGAGCTGTTGAAGAACAATTCTGGCACACAAGTGATAACTCAAAGATTGCTGTAAATTGGTTGGTTTTCACCCTGCTCATCCCATTCTCTCTTTCTTTTTCTTTTGCCTCTTTGTTTATCCGTCCAAGATTGGTGAGTTGGTGGGTGTGGTTTTAATGTCTCATCATTAGGAAGATAATGCTATCTGTCCAGACCTGTCTGAGCAGCAGAGCTCTAATTAACTATAATGGAAATGTCAATCACAGTAGGAAGACAAGCTGTCCGCAGCTATCTATTTTCTATTGCACTGCACTACCAGCAAGCAATTCCATTCTAACCGTTACAGGAATAGTTCACCCAAAATAAAAATTCTGTCATTATTTATTCGTTCCAAACCTGTGTGACTTATGTGACTCGTGGAACACAAAAGGAGAAATTCTGAAGACTTTGCCAGACTCTCTTTTCCATGCAGTTCGCTTCAAAAATAAATGTATTGTAAAAGTGGGCATAGCTTTAAGTCATAAGGTAGCTTTGGGTGAAAAACAGACCAAAACTCACTGTCGTAAATCACTGAACCCTATTGCACTCCAAGCTCATGAGTGTTCAAGAGAGAAGTAGAAATGCCCAATTCATTCTTTTTAGATAGATCTTTTGAATGAATTAGTTCACAAAACCAGTTCAATACACTGACTCAGTGATCCAGTTTCAGCAGGTAACAGCCCACTAGAGGGAAAGATTATTGGTGAATACAGATTTAAAATTCTCCATGTGTGTTCCACACAGGAAATAAAATCTTGGGGTTTGGAACAGTTTGTGGGTGAATAAATGACATAAGACTTTTTTGTTGGGAGAACTATCCCTTTAATATAACTTTAGACTGTGCAGCACAAAGCCAAATAATAAAATATTTTCATATTGTGTTTCAGGGCAATTTGACTAGCAAATGCATAGATAACTATCCCGAAATGGCCTTGATTGTGATATTTGCCATTCTCTGCGATCACAATGGAACAGTTGCCAAGGAATGTCCCTGAAAATAAGTGTGAGTAATAATTAAAAGGGAAGAGGTTGACTCATGTACTGTTCATGTGTTGTGTTATAACCTGAGGTTACCGAATTTGAGATTGACTTACATATAATTGATCACATGCTTCGCAACACTGCTAATTAGGGTTGAGGTCAAATAACTGATTTTATTATTTTATCATCTAATTAGTTGTTAGTTATGTTGTACATAAATTAGTGCATGGCAAATCAAATGACTCTCTTTATTGGATCTCCTTAATCTAAACTGCATGGCAAAAGTTACCTCAGAATCGTTCACAGACTACACTTTATAAACACAGAAAGAGTGTGAAAATAATGAGTCAAATGAGTGCTTTATATTTTCATTCAACAACTATGAAAATGGATATGACACAATATATAAAGCTGCAAGTACTCAGTACTACTTTCAGAGTAGTACTTTAGCTGCATGGAGTCCTGGCCTTGTGCATATGTGGAATTTTCAGATCTGATTTGAGCTTTGGATGTGTTAGAATATTTGAAATTTTGATTTGGGAATTGATTTGAGCTTTGAATGTTTTCAAATATTTGAACTTTTGAGTTTGCATGCAATTTCAGATTCAGATGTGAATGCAACCGTCTGAACAGATGTGAATTATCCTAATCAAATCTATGAGCATGAAGAGAAAATTACCAATATTTTTGCAGTTAAATGTTAACATTTAAACACTTTTCTTTAAATTGAGTGTTTATCAATAGAGTGGTGCAGGGATGACATCAAAACTTGAGAGACTAATTAACGATAAGATTTTCCAGTGGGGTTTTACAATGTTTTTTTTTTTTTTTTTTTTCTTTCCAATTTACGAGTAAAGTAAGGTCTGTGATAAACATAACTTGACAATACTGTAATATTTAGTTTTACAAAGTAAACTGCACACACTCTCAAATCCGAAACATTCTTACGTAGTTAGATGAAAAGTAGAACAAAGTAAACTGCACACACTCTCAAATCCGAAACATTCTTACGTAGTTAGATGAAAAGTAGAACAAATTTTTATAAAACATTGTAGAGCAAAATGCTGAAGTGATGTCAAGTTATGTTCACCACAGACCTTATTTTACTCATGAATTAAAAAATAAAATAAAATAAATTCAACAATCATGCACAAATTTTGGAGATGGTGACCTAAAGTAATATATTGAGCCAGGGTTAATGTACTCCACTCCATAGTTTAGTTTACTTTAGTTTAGTTTAACTTTGTTAACATGTCGAAGTCCTGAATACCCGATTGCCGTAAATTTTGCGATAATAACAAACTGTCTGTGCAGTACATTATCTCATGTATGGCTATGTGAAATAGATTTTTCTCAATTATTTTACAATTATACTTGTAAATGATCTTCTAAGACAAAAAATGGTCTGTTTACTGTTTCCTTAAACAGACTGGCAACAATACAACCACGGTAAATAAAATAAAATATTGCAGTAATATTAATACTGAAGTTCTCTTAGGTAAATTTTACTATATGGTCAATAACTAAGACACAAGATGTTGTTTTGCATGAGATGAGAGAGAGTCTGCAGTGTGATATGAGAGACATGCTAATTTTAGTTAATGAATAAGTGGTTTAATATACAGCGGATATTAGGAAATATCTGAATCAAGTATTCCCGCAGAGCTATGTAATGGATCCAAATAGCCGAGTAGTTCAAAGTTTTGTAATATGTTTCTGCCTTTATGCCTTAGTATACCCCATATTTCTCTGTGCTCACAAAGGCCTTTTAATCCAGCTTTATGTTTTATAGATTAATCCTGAGAGAGGCACCGTAGACACATCCTTTAATAAAAGCGCTGGTGGATCTGTCAGGTTTCAGACGGAAGCTCAATTTTAGCAGGTAAGGAGTTAATATAATCTGTCCTCATAAAGGGCAACGCGGGAGATGTCCCATGTGTGCGTGTGTATCCGCTGTCTATCACTGCGCATGTGTGTGCATTTACATTTCAATGTGCCTCAGAGGTTGAGGTGAGGACAGGGAGAGGTACAGGAGGTGCTCTCTATAAGGGGCTGTCTGGCCTGTGCTTGGGGAATGGGAATGACATGCTCAGGAGAGTGTGTAATTAAAGGGGCTGCCTACTCAGCATCACACATAACATTACACTCAGCTCCTCACTTAACGATTACTCGGCAAACAAGTGTGCAAGTACCTGTCCATCTCTCACTGTTTTCTGCTCTTCTTTCATGCACTGACCCAGGCTGCAGATCCCACTACAGCCACAGGCACTGCAGTGGACCTTACTGAGTTCGGCTTGACTGCAGGACAAGTGAGCACACTTGAGAGTGACCTCTGCGCTGTTGATGGTGAGTGGAGAAGGATACTTAATGTGACTTTCAACGTAGGTTCACGCCTCTACTTACATTTTTTTTTTAACTCCAAAAACATGCCTATAAATGCAATTCACTGCAGTTTTCAGTTGAAATGAACACTAGTGTGAGAAAAACACCAACATTTTTATTCCTTTTCGCACAAATCATGATTACAGTGGCTGAATATTAATTACTAAAGACTTAAAGTATTGAGCAAGGAAACACACAAAAATGTTATGATCTCAAAAAACTTTTACCATAGTGTACGTATTTATAAACTAATACATTTTGTTGTTGTATGGCTTTTCTGACTTGGTAAACTTACTCGGTAGCTCAACTGGTACAGTGTTGAACTTGCAATGCGGAGCAATCGGATGAGTCCTGTGAAACACAAATCTCAATATAAAAGCTAAGAGACTTGTACAAGCAAGCTAGCTGCTTCAGCAAGTGGGTTTTTATATCACATTTGTTTTTGTTAAAACTGTCGGTTAGTTTTAGTGTGGGTGGCACGTTAGTTTTCAAGCGCAATAGATAATTAACCTTTTAGCCCCACTCATCGGGCATTTCCTTTCCAACCTGCCACGAAATGTATAATGACATGCTTTTAGAGCCATTCACTGGACATTTCTTTTTAAATGTGTCATGAAACGTGCAACAATCATTTTGCAGAAATGACGCCACAGGCATGTTTTATTTTATTTTTCCAATGAGTCTGAGTTGGTGCCTTCATCTGGGTGCTAAGGGGATGATTAAATATCAAAAACTATATACAGAGACAAAAACTGAAACAAAAAGTAAAATTTAGTAGGTGGTATAATACTCTCAGATGGCTTCAAATAGCAAGTCTTAACTCATTATTATGTACAAGTTTATGAGTCAATAAATTCAATAGAGATCCTGCTGCAAAATTTATTCTGGAATTTTGCAAAGAAGATGGATTGTGATGGTAACATGATAATTATTATAAATAATATATTCTGTGTCTGGTAATATACAGCTCACAATCAAATTTTTGTTTGCAGGTCTGGGGAGAACAGATGTGGGGGAAAAATGAAGCAATGAAACTACATCCGTAAAAAGAGCAATCTGTTGTTATTTGCTATTATTAGGCTTACAAAGCAATATGGTCAGCAATCCTGACATAATGAAATCTACCTGACATTTAACTGGGCCTAGCAGACACAATAAGGAAGCTTATATGAACTTAGCTGACTAAGCCTGATGTTTACATTTTGAAAATCATTTCAACTGCTGTCATTGTTTTTATCCCTTACCCAGCTACTGGTACATTCTGTCTTCACTGTCTTACTGCATAGTGTAAAGAAATTGTACTTTTTAAAACATTTTTAAAAATGCATTTACAAGTACTGCATGATTAAATTTTGAATTATATTTGATAAGATCAGATAAGATTTGAATACATCTATGCATGCATTTTCATGTTTTATAAAGAACGTTATACCTTTAAGTATAACGTTATACCTTTTATGCTTAACAGTTTGGAGAAGATTATCTTGTTTCTGCTGCATATGGAGAAGGTGCTTGGATGGCCCATGATCAAGTATGAAGATATCATCGCTCTTCAAGATTATGCACTCTTTTTACGTGGGTGCTGTAATGCAATGGCAGATTTAGAGTACATGCAGGAGCTGGACATGCCAACAAATATGAAAGCAGTAATTCTAAAGCTTCCATTTAAACTGAAAAATGGAGAACAGCTGCATGTGATCTCATGGAAAGACAGAAACGAAGAGCCAGGTTCAGTGATGTTGTCACATTCATTGAGTACCAAGTGAAAATAATTTCAGATCCAATATTTGGGTCCATTCAGAATGCAGAGATGAGAATAACTGCTAAACCAAAGAATGACTACAAATGGAAATCCCAATCCCAGTTAAAACCAAAGCTAAAAGGGGATATTTTTGCTACCAATGTTACCAACATTGACAAACCCATCGTGGGTGAAATCACAAAAGCAATACCAGCATGATTTCAATGAAAAGGTGTCAGATGACAAAGAAGAAATGTCCAGAGAGGATGCAAAGTTTATGGAAATCATGGAGAAGTCTGTGAGCTTCAAAGATGGACATTACAGTTTGAAATTGCCTTTCAAGGGCAGTGATGTTGTCATGTCAGACAATCTTTGCATTGCCAAACAGCGCCTCCTTGGAATAAAAGGAAGGTTTGAAAAGGATGTGAAATTCCAACAGGAATATTCAGATTTTCTCAATGATATGGTTAATCAAGGCTATGCTGAAAAAGTGCCAGAGCATCAGTTGAATCGATGTGATGGTAAGATTTGGTATATTCCACATCATAGGGTGTACCACCCTCGTAAGGGCAAGATGCGTGTTGTATTCGACTGTGGAGCAGGATACAAAGGCACATCACTGAACAGTCAGCTACTACAAGGCCCTAACCTCACAAACTCATTAGTTGGAGTTCTTCTGAGGTTCAGATAACCTGTTGCTTTCATGACTGATATTAAAGCAATGTTTTATCAGGTAAGAGTGGCAGAGGAAGACAAAGACTTTCTTCGCTTTCTGTGGTGGCCAGGTGGAGATGTTACACAGGATGTTGCTGTCTTCAGAATGGCTGTTCGTTTGTTTGGAGCGGTATCATCTCCAAGTTGTGCGTGTTTCGCTCTGAGGAGAACAGCAGAGGACAATCAGCACTTCTTCAATGAAAAGGTGATTGACACAGTGTATAAGAACTTCTACATGGATGATTGCTTGAAAAGCTTGCCTACAGAGTATACAGCCGTGAGTTCTTACAAGCCATTGCAGAAGAAGACAGGTCCAAAAATCTTAGTAAGCTCAATTTGGATCGAGATGAATTACCAGTGGAAAGGGCCTTAGAACTTCAATGGTGTGTACAGAGTGACACTTTCAACTTCAAAACTGTCTGCAAAGCAAGAATGCCAACTAGGTGTGGCATTTTGTCAGTGATTAGTTCAGTGTATGATCCTTTAGGATATCTTGCACCACTGACCCTTCCAGTCAAACATCCTCCTGGAGTTGTGCAGAACAAACCATGACTGGAATGATGAGATTCCCAAAGTTCTTGAACAAAGATGGATTGAATGGATTACAGACTTGGATTAGCTGAGCACTTTCAGTGTTGACAAGTGTCTGAAACCAAATGATTTTGGACAACCTGTTAGTGCCCAACCACACCATTTCTCAGATGCCAGTGGAAGTGGATATGGATCTGTGACCTACCTAAGGCTGCTGAATTCTAACAATGCTGTTCACGTCTCCTTTCTGCTTGGCAAAGCCAGGGTGGCTGGCATTACCATTCCTCATTTAGAGCTGACTGCTGATGTCTTAGCTATTTGTGTCGTCAAAATGCTCAGAGAACAACTTCAGCTTCAGCTGGAAAATTCCTGTTTTTGGACTGATAGTACATCTGTCCTAAAATACATAAGGAATGAGAACAAGAGATTCCGTACCTTTGTGGCAAATAGGGTTTCTGAAATAAGAGAAGCTTCAGAGGTGGCACAGTGGAGGTATTTTCATACTTCACAAAACCCTGCAGATGATGCATCAAGGGGATTGACTGCACAGAAGCTCATAACCAGTATGAGATGGATAAATGGACCAGAGTTTCTGAGAGAACAAGATTCAGAGTGGTCAAAAGATATCGTTGACACAAACATTTGTGATGATGACCCAGAACTCAAGAAGGAAATCAGAAGTTGCAACAAGCCAAAGCTTCATTTGGAGGACAGCGCTTGTCTACAGGTGACCTTTTTAAGGCAGAAAAGGCTATCATCAAGTTCCGTCAATGGGAAAGTTTCAGCATAGAAATTTCAGCATTAAAATCTGGAAAGTCTGAAGTTAGAAAAAACAGTGCTATTCACAAGTTGAGTCCCAATCTAGAGCATGGGTTGCTAAGAATCAGTGGGAGGTTATGCAGAGCTGCTATGCCTGAAGAAGGGAAGCATCCTGTTATTTTATCCAAAGACCAGCATGTTTCCAAGCTGATTCTGAGGCATATTCATGTACAAAGTGGTCATAGTGGAAGAAACCATATGCTGTCTATTTTAAGAGAAAAATACTGGATCACCCATGCTAATGCGACAGCCAGAAAAATCATTTCAAGCTGTACCTTTTGCAGACGGTACAAAGGTAAGCTAGTTGAGAAAAGAATGGCTGACTCACCCACAGAAAGGATAACTGCAGATCGACCTCCATTCACAAATGTTGGAGTAGATTATTTTGGCCCAATTGATATAAAAAGAGGTCGCGCTTGTGTGAAACGCTATGGCATAATTTTTACATGCATGGCCAGCAGGGCGGTTCATTTAGACGTTGCATACTCATTGGACACTGATTCTTGCATTAATGCTTTGCGACGATTCATATGCAGAAGAGGACAAGTGTGCCATTTGAGGTCCGACAATGGAACAAATTTTACTAGTGCAGAAAGGGAGTTGAAAAGAGCACTTGAAGAGTTGAATCATAATAAAATCACAAAGTTTTTGGCACACAAAGGAATTATATGGAGTTTTAATCCACCTTCAGCTTCACATCACGGTGGTGCATAGGAGCGCCTCATCAGAATGGTGAGAAAGGTGTTGTCCTCAGTCCTAACTCAACAAACACTAGATGATGAAGGATTACACACTGTTCTGTGTGAAGCGGAGGCAATTCTCAATAATAGACCCATCACCAAAATGTCTGAAGATCCTAATGATCTTGAACCACTTACCCTGAATCATCTTCTCACAATGAAGAGAAAACCAGTCTATCCTCCTGGTCTGTTTGAGAAATCGGATCAGTATGTAAGGAGAAGGTGGAAACAAGTTCAATACCTCTCAGATCTTTTTTTGGAAAAGATGGATAAAAGAGTACTTACCTTTGTTACAAGAAAGGCAAAAATGGACTAAAGAGAGACGTAACCTTCTGCTTGGTGACATCGTTCTCATTGCAGATTCTTCAGCTCCACGCAATTCATGGATGCTTGGAAGAGTACTAGAGGCTTTCCCAGATAAGAAGGGTTTGGTTAGATCTGTACGAGTTCAAACCAAAACAAACATAATAGTAAGACCAGTAACAAAGCTTTGTCTTTTATTAGAAATGTAAAAGGTTCAAATGCAATACATTTACTGAATGAAAATAGGGCAAGAATAATTGTTATTCAAGTCAAGTCAAGTCGAGCTTTATTGTCATTCTGCTACATGTGTGGACATATAGTGGAACGAAATGTCGTGTCTCGCAGGACCACGGTGCTACATACTAGTTAAACCTAAGATAAACATACAACAATGCAAGTATAGGAAAAACAATAGAGCTATACAACAGTTAACCATCTGACTATACATATACTAAAAATACTATAACTGCTATCCCTAGTTGACTACACATACACAAACTGAGACTGTACAAGAACTTTACATAAATACTGTACATGAAATTGTGCGAAAGAGATATATGTACATGAAATGGGTGGGAGGGCTGAGGTGTTCATGGTTTCAGAGGGGGACAGGGGGATTGGAGTTAAGAGCTCTCACAGCCTGGGGAAAAAAGCTGTTGAGCAATCTGACAGAGCGAGTTCTGATGCTCCGGTACCTTCTACCTGATGGCAGGAGCTGGAAGAGGTTGTGAGAGGGGTGGGTGGGGTCCTTCACGATGCTGGTGGTCTTGTTGAAGCATCGTGAAAGGAAAATGTCCAGGATGGAGGGGAGAGGGGCACCGATGATCTTTGCGGCAGTGTTCACTGTCCGTTGTAGGGTCTTGCGGTCAGCAGCACTGCAGTTCCCATACCAGACAGTGATGCAGGTGGTCAGCACACTCTCAATGGTGCCCCTGTAAAAAGTGGTGAGGATGGGTGGAGGGAGACTTGCCCTTTTCAGCCGGCAGAGAAAGTGGAAGCGCTGTTGTCCCTTCTTGTTGAGCGACGTGACGTTGGTGGTCCAGGTGAGATCCTTTGTGATGTCCACCCCCAGGAATTTAGTGCTGCCGACTCTCTCCACGGTTGAGCCGTCGATGGTCAGTGGGGGGTGGTCAACAGAGTTTCTCCTGAAGTCCATCACAACCTCTTTCGTCTTACCCACATTGAGGGACAGGTTGTTAGCACCACACCATTCAGCCAGCTGTGCCACTTCCTCTCTGTAGTGCGTTTCATCGTTGTTGCTGATGAGGCCTACCACAGTTGTGTCATCAGCAAACTTGATGATGTGGTTGGAGCTGGACTTGGCAGTGCAGTCGTGGGTCAGCAGTGTGAAGAGCAGCGGGCTGAGCACACAGCCTTGTGGCGAACCTGTGCTCAGTGTGGTAGTGCTGGAGTTGTTGCGGCCGACACAGACTGACTGAGGTTTTGCAGTTAAAAAGTCCAGGATCCAATTACAGAGGGAGGTGTTAAGGCCCAGCAGGTTTAGTTTGTGGATGAGCTGTTGTGGGATTAATGTGTTGAATGCTGAGCTGAAGTCAATGAACAGCATTCTAACATAAGAGTCTTTCTGTTCCAGGTGGGTAAGAGCTAGGTGGAGAGTGGTGGATATTGCATCGTCCGTGGAACGGTTTGGACGGTATGCAAACTGGAGTGGGTCCAGCGTGTTTGGGAGACTGGACTTGATGTGCTGCATGACTAACCTCTCAAAGCACTTCATCATGATTGGGGTCAGTGCTATGGGACGATAGTCATTCAGACAGGACACAGGTGACTTCTTTGGTACTGGAATTATGGAGGTGGATTTGAGACATTGAACTTGACTAGTAAAAAATAAAAGAAAGAAAGAACGAAAGATCACAACACTCCGGTGTAAAGACATTTATTTATGTTATTCTCCTAGACCCTAGACCTGGGACGTAACACATATCCGAATTTATCCCGAAGGTATGGACATTGTATTCATTTTTATTCAAGGCAGAAGCACGCGTCAAAACCAGACTCTTAAACCATCTGTGTGTCTACATGACCTATAAGCATTATTAGTTCCAAAATAAATATTACCCATTGTTTCTGCTTTCAATACTTGAGTTAATGACTAAAACCCTGAAACATCCTGGTAACATTGTACACTGTGTTGTCACAGACTTAATGCCGCCATCTTGAGGGTCCATTGGGACTGAGCTTTTATTGTTAGTACTCCCAGCAGACCATGCACTGTCTGCCTGAAACTCACACAAGCTCTGTTCTCTGCTGGTTGCTTGGGTTGGTGAGATTCTGTTTGCATTAATACTGACAAAACTTGTTGATTTGAACAGCTGGAACAGGTTGTCCAACTCCACACAAATCTCAGAGTTGTGGTGGCTATCTGGTCCCATATGAGAACATCTGAGAAACATAATTAGATAAAAGGACAAATAATCTGTTATTGAAATGAGCAAAATTCAAAAGGTGCTACTGCTTTTGATTAATCTTTGATGATGGTGACATTTCATATTTTCGAGATGTATTTTAAAATGCGCATAATATCTTCCAGCAGGAACAAAAAATTTAAACATTACACAAAGTAGCCTACTTGTGGAAATTGAGCAGAATATTAAATATTTCTGGTTATTTTTCTCAGAATATGTTTTAAACTTCAGAATCCTAAACACTTCAGGTTTAAACTTTATATGCCAGATTTTCAAAGTGACCCTAATGAACTCCACTGTGTGTGTGTGTGTGTGTGTGTGTGTGTGTGTATGTGTGTGTGTGTGTGTGTGTTGCCTCAATCTAACCAACCCATGGTTTCAAGTAATGCAAAACCTTTCAAAAGTTTGGGGTCAGTAAGATTTTTCTTTTTAATGTTTTTGAATGAAGTATTTTGCTCGCCAATTATTTATTTGATTGAAAATACAGCAAAACAGTAATTTTGTGAAACATTACTGCGTTAAAATGGACTGTCTATTTTAAAATGTGACATGATGGCAAAGCTGAATTTTCAGCAGTCATTTTCAGGGTCACTTAATCCTTCAGAAATCATTTAAATATGGTAATATGGTGCTCAATAAATATTATTAACAGTGTTGAAAACAGTCAGGTTTTTGTCAGCTGTTTTGCTCAATTTTGTGGAAAATCGAAATACGTTATATATATATATATATATATATATATATATATATCAAAAAACATATATTTGAATAAATGTAAAACTTTTATTTTACTTTTATATTACTTTTATCAATTTAATGCATCCTTGGTGAATAAAAGTATTAATTTTAAAAATAAAAACTTACTGACCACAAACTTTTGAATGGTTGTCTATTTTACAGGTACCAGTAAACAAGTTTTGATAAATGCCAAATAATGCACCAATAAAACTAAGAAATGCTCCAAATAAAGTTACAGACAGTTTCAAAGAGAATACTCTTGAATCTGAGACCGCTGCTAAGGCCACAACTGCAGAGAAATATAACAACAGTAAGAGAATTCCTGCATAACGAACTCGCAGGTAAATATATAAAGACAACTGCTGAACTGTACATGTCCATGCAAAGGCAGAATGAAGTCAGCTGTTCCAAGATGGAAGGCCTTTATGAATGTGTCTTTCAGCACTGCACTGCACTGAAGCATCCTTGTTAATGACATGCCAGTGCCAATAATTCCCCAACAACGCTCTCGGTAGACAGTTGGATAATGAGTCGTGCTCTGACTTCCACAGTAGAACAGCTGTTAAGCTTCAGCACTTGAACTTCCTGTTTAAGAAACTCTTAAATGGTTCGCTCTTTTCTGGACTGCTTTCCTTGTCAAACCCCGGACAGCAACATCTACACTACAAGAAATAAACTGACAACAGTAACACGCGAACAACCAAAAATCACTCTAGTGAAAGGGTGCTCATTACCACAATACTGGCGGTGTATGTTTCTTATGCTCTGCTCTGTTAGAAGTTGCCTGGCTGGGAGGAATAAAGAAATCCAGGGAGGATTTGTCTCCACCGCGTCCTTAGTAGTCTTTAAAAAGACTTATAAATGTGTTGAATTTACTTTGTTATTGAAGGAAGAAACCTTATTATATTGTGTTCAAGGGGTGAACGCTTCCTGAATGAATCCTGAAGGAAAACCATAGGAATGTGGAGATCATATTAGGCTTGCTAAGTGTCAGCTCTTAGAAATATCTTTTGATTTTGAGATTTAAACTTAGTTTCATTGTTCCCTGAGCCATATGAATTCATCAAAATTAGGTTTATTTCACTCCATGTGCAGTTTGAAGATAATTTTGGACCTGTTTCTAATAGCTTTGCTTAATTTTAGTTTTAACAGCTAACTAGGTCCTTCTAAATCCAGAGGGATACATTTTGTACTTATTACAATGTGAAGGCAATTAATTGGGCTGTAAAATGCTTTTAATATCTCATGCTCATTTGAACTGTGTAAGGTGGCTTTAAGAGAATGAATGTTCCGTTTGCTCTTACTGAAAACCGATGGAAAAGACTATGTTGTCAGCACAGTTGTGACACCACCTGCGTTTAGTTTGGCCTTGTCCAGGGGTTTAACTAATGCTCTAAAGTGCATGGCTGGCAATATTCTCAGGGGAAAGTCACCGTGGCAATAAAGACATGAACCTTTATGGTCACACTGACCTAATTCTTCACACAGAACCAGCACACTGCCACCGCTGTGGAAATCTGATAGCATCATGCTAGGTTTATAGCGTTTTCAGTGATGCTGATAAATTCCTGTAAACTGATTGATGACTTTATGCAAAGCACATTTTTTAGCATTTTTTTTTTTTTAGCATTTTCGTTTGCTATCTATTCCAAGTTTCCCTGTTAAATCCACAGAAAAAGCAGCGACTGCATAGTGAGTCCAAGGAAAGGATTTACTGCACACTTCCACCTACGACTCAGAAGGTGCCATAAGAAGCTGTCGGAAAAGAGCAAAGCCTTTCTTTGCAAAAAAATCATAATAAAGACATGGATATGAAATTCTCCTAGACAGAGAAGAAAGGAGCATGCTATGTTAAGACACTTAACTATTATCCTCTTAAGACCCTGCGGCCTCATATGAGGACATTATATTTTAGTGAATTTTTCTGAGACTATACATGCCACAGTTTTAAGTCTGGATGTCCTGTACAGAGCACATTCAGGGCTTTTCAGAGATACCAAATGATTGGATGTTTCAACATGACCACTCTCTCTCCTTGGTCTTCAAAAATGTCTGAAATTAATTTAGTGACACTCTAATGGAAATATAATATTTTTGTAATTATTTAAATCTGTCTAATTTTTAAATTGTGTGTCATAAATCAACATCTCAGGAAAATGTTATGGGGTTTCAAATCAAAATATGACTTTCTGTTATGAAACAGGACGTTGATTTCATACATGTCCTCATATGAGGACACCGGGACTAAAAGCATGTTTATTACGCATTTTGGGAGACATAACAAATGAATAGGGAAAGAAAATATATTTCAATATTCTATGAAATATTATATATTATTATGAAAATCTTGTCAATTATTACTCACATTATTACACTTCTTTTTTCTTTACATGTTGCCCCAAAAACATATTAATATGCAAATTAGATTTAGTTTATAGATACATTGTATATAATGAGAAAACCCGTTTATGGCCATTTTACACACATTTTGCAGAAAGATAAATGGTATATCGAATCATTCTGTTATAACATAGTTGAGAATCATCTTTATACAAAGTTTGGTAAAATAAAATAAATAAAAAATCTTGAAAGGGAGATATAAAGTCACATTGTGAGAAGTCACAATTATGAGAAATAAAGTGCAAGAAATAAAGATGCAAGAAATAAAGATGCAATTTCAAAAAAATTATGTAGTTTCAAGTAGAGATGCACCGATTGCAATTTTACTGTCCATTTCCGATTTTCTTTCTAAGAACTATAATTGACAGCATATACAAACAAAAAACTATGCAAATTTCAACGCAAAAATTATTTACATAATAAAATAAATTATTAAACATTACAATTCCCCCAATCTGAACTAAGTTACAGATTTTGTCTCACTTAAACAACTCTCAAAATAAAGTGCTCTGTGACTGAAAAGAGGAAGAAATAGTTAACTTAAAATGAGTTGCTGTATGTAACAAAACAGATGTCATTTCCCACTATGTTTATAAATGGTCATTTTTTCCCCCTAACCTTAATAAATGTGTAATGTTTCACATCAAATTCTTACTTTGTTTCAATTCATTCAGTTAGCATAATAAGAAACTGTAGAGTTGTTACCATTCAAATGAAATTAGTATTAACAAAATATCTTTCCACTGCTGAGGAAACAGAAGCTGCATCTGAAATGGCATTAGATAGATTTACACAGACAGTTTGATGAAGCTGAGGTGCCGTAAATGCATTTACACCTCAAAATTTCAAATGCATAAATAATTTTATAAGATTAATGTTTTTCTTTTTTTTAAAAAAATAAATAAATAAATAAAAATAAAAAATAAATGTTGAAAAAAATGCAATAATACTTTTAAATATGACTAAACCACCAGTAGGTGGCGGCAAGTGTCTGTTTTAATAAGTGAGTCACTTATTCATTCATTCAACCGATTCATTCAAACGGCTGATTCATTCAGAAACGAGGCAAGTGACTGTCCTTATGAATGGGTCACTGAATCATTGACTCACTCGATTCAAAAACGTAGATTCATTCAGTAACGAAACACCGCTGTGTGTTGCACAGAGACACACAACAGTTCTACTGTGGCTTTGATTGGAACTATTTTCATCAGCGAAATTAGACAAAATAATATTGACTGTTTTTGCTCAAAATCTAAGTCACTTAATTTTAACTTCTTGTTTATAGAAATACTATTGTATAAAATCAGTGTCACATTGCAATCGTGTTGATATTGATATTCGGGGAAACATCATGGCCGTATAAATCATACTTTGTAAATATGCATCTATACATTTCTGTGAGTTACTTAGTGTATGCTGTCTCTCTCACACACTCACTCAGGCTGTGCAAGCCTCATCTGGCACGACATAAATACATTATCAGTCGCCGTTTACACTGAATGCAATTAAAATTAGAATCCCACGCGAAACGACGTGTTTACACGCGACTGTGAGTGTGCGCGTGGCTGTGACCTCATTGCATGCGCTGCTGGCAATAAAAGGATCGGCTCGGAATCGGCCAGACGTGACACTGACCGGTCATGCGAAAAATCGGCCGATTCCGATCACTGGCCGGTCAATCGGTGCATCTCTAGTTTCAATAAATAAAGTAACAATTATGTAATATAAAGTTACCATTCGTCACCTTGAAATTATAAGGTCCTATCTGCATTCTAAATGGTAAAAAGCCTATATAAAAGTCTCTTTTTAAAAAGTTGTTGCAGAATATGTGAATAACTCATTTTTGACAAAAATGTCAAAACGGGACGAATTGTGAGATTTATATGTTAAACCAAAATAGTGTTACACTGTTGAAATATAGTAACATTGTGAGGCAAATTCACTTCTCCTGGCGTGTCATTGTAGTCAGTGTTGGGTAAAGTTACTTTTTTTTTTTTTTCTTAAAGTAGTGAATTACAATAATGTGTTACTCCATAAAAAGCAACTAATTGTGTTACGTAGTTGTTTTTTATGGAAAGTAATGTTGTTGAAAATAATTGTTACTTTTGCATTACTTTTTGTCACCTGGGCTGGGCTTGCTTATTTGTTTTTAACAACAACAAAAAAGGCAACTGTAAAGGCCCTTTCACACCAAAAGTGAAATTAATAAGCCTCAGGTTAAAGGAAGTGCCTTTTCCGTGCACCTCACTCCCAATTTCTCTCAACATGGGGAGTAAATAGGAAAACAAAGTAACTTGCCTTATTTGAAAAAGTTACTGAGATATTTTATTGTAAATTTAAAAGTAATACATTACTTTACTAGTTAGTTGAAAAAAGTAATCTGATTGCTTAACTCATATTATTTGTAATGCATTGCCCCCATCACTGGTCACAACTGTGTGATGTAAAGTCAATATGATGAGAAATAGTAAAAAAAATAAATAAAAGGAATAAAGTTGAAATTATGAAAAATAAAGTCATTTGCAAGAAATAGTTACAACTGCAAAAAAAAATTGTAATTTAAATAAAGTAGAAATTGTGAAATACATAGTCATATTATGAAACAAAGATGTAATTGTGAGATAAAAAGTTGCAATTATGAGAAAAAGCCCATTGAAAGAAAAAGTTACAAGAAATAAAGTAGCAGTTGTGTAATATAAAGTTGCAACTGAAGCAGTTATAAAGCAGTTATAAGAAATTGTAAGATTTGCATGTGAAATATAAAGTCACAATATGAGAAAGTCAAAGTTTTTTGTATTTTTTATTTTATATTTTTTTACTATGAGTCAGAAACTGACTTACATATTGACCACTCTCATATCACCGCAGTAAAAAATCAACAGCAACATCAACACTTTAACAGCATGTTTATCAGTTTTCTCCTCAGATTTATTGACTACTTCATCATGAGCAGATTTCACACTTTGAGAGGACAGTGGTTTTGGAGGGAAAGACACACTTTATTACTACAGCATTAATATCCAATCCTGCACTCGTCTGTGCCAGGTGTGTTTTTCTACCTGGGATCCTTTCCCAGGATTTATGGGATCATTCACACAGAAAATGTGCACCATTAGGTTTTTCACACGCCGCAATTCAATCACGTCCTGAAATCCCCACGCGGTCACCTCTCCCGGTGCGTGTCATTGTAGGTAGGTATTTCTCCCTGCTGCCACACAACCCCATACCAGTTAATTCCTTCTCGGACTCCAGCGGGAGAAAATCAGGCCCTGAAAAATCATTACTTTCCATAATCCCTGCCTTCCATACGCCACCACGCTAATGTGTGTATGACAAAAGGATGGAGGGAATGAGAGCGATGTGCTGAAATAAAAGAAATTGGATTAGAATAAGTCAAGAAAAAGAGAGATCTGTCCCCAAAAATTGAATTTCAGGTTTGTAAGTGCCCTTGCCTCGCCAAGGTCTTACATTCCTCGTATTCTAACTTTATTTTCCATCGCAGGGCTTTCCTTCTTTCTTACTCTTGACGTGGCGAGGAGAAAACGCACCTATTCCTGCAAAACTGTCGGCTTGCTACTCACACATTTAGTCACTGGCAGCCTCAAGATTAATGGCGCTCTTGACAGTATGTCTGACTCGAAAACAATCGGGTTTGTATTTACCATACAGCAAATTGATTTACCACAACTAGCTGATGGAAAGTCCTTGTCGCTGCATAAAGTTGCATGTAAAAAAAGATGTCTTTGCAAAAACGTGAAGAAATTTGACAGCCCTGTTGACTGTTTAAACGTGAGGAGCATTTAGCTCAACAACCAGGACTACTAGACACACTGCTGGGAATATAAACACATTGCGGTCTCAGGTGTTTACTGAGAGAAATTGAAGCTTAGGCTCTGTAATGGTCTTTGGCAAGCTGGGGCCGGTCTCATCGAGGCGGAGATGCGGTTCTGTGGGGGGGTAAACAGAGAGTGCCGATAACCTCGACAAACCGAAGACTAACCTGAGCGAGAAAGAGACAGCTCACATGCCTTAAAAACACACAGCATGATACTGTCTACCAAGCACTTCTCAGAATCTGTGATTATACCGCAAGCAAAGTAGTGACCAGAATACAGGGTTGGTAAAGAGAGTCAGAAATAACAATGGCAATCAAACTGTTCCTGTATACGCACAGAGTGACTAGGCCTCAGCATTACCGTGACAAGGGCACAGTGCACTTAATGTAAGTGGTGCCGCTCGGCAATTAAGACAGCAGAATGGAATCTCAGCTAAAGCCGAAGTGGAGAAAATGACGCCCTAAAGTGGTTATGATTCACTCGTATATAACTGTCACTATGCTGAACTTTGGCGGCCTCCCTTGTTGTGCCAGATTTTAAGTGGAACATGAGCTGGAGTCAGAGACACTAATATTTTAGTGGGCATGCTTTCAAAGGTCATCGACCATATGTTGGATGCATCATCTCATCGTGTAAACAAAAAAATCAACAATGCTTTTTTGGCTGCGTGTCATTTTTGATGATTCTCATATAACACTATTGATCTGTTTATTGAAGTGTATGACTGCAGAGGAAGTACTTGGTTTCATCAACCCCTCACTTCACACCCGCGCTGCCTGTCATGCCACCCTCTGCCATATCAGGTCGGGAGTCTGATCATTATCACACGGCAAGTTTTACTTCCCTGCACTCCAGTATCTCAATAACACATTGTATCACACAAACAACCAAAAGAGAGAAGAGGGGAAAGAGAGAGTATACAGAGATCGAATGAAGTCATGCTTGATTTTCAGAAGCACTGTCTGGAACCAGTGCAGCAAATGGGATAGGCTTCAAATACTACAGGCTGTGCTTTACTGAAAGAAAGTGCCCAGTGCCAGTTATTATATTTGGGCAGTAGTTACATATACAAGTTCTGTTTGAAATGCAGTGTATGAGTTTGATTCTCTGGACAATTTCACTGCACCACTGTATAAAGTTTACTGTATAAATGTTTCACATTGACAAAATGTGGATCCTTAACAAATCGTTGTTGTCAAATGAACAACTAGACAGATACTCTAACTGAAAGCTGTATGTGTTTGACTCACTAAAATAAATCAGTTCAAGAGAGTCATTTATTCTGAATATAACAACCCTGGTTGCATTGTGTGTATTTGTTTTACTAAAAACTGATTATAGGAGTCATTCGTTCTGTAATCAGACTACAACGGTTATGTTGTCTTGTCTCACACTGTAGATTCAGTAATGGTGTTGCAGCCCCATGAATACAGTGCCAGAAACTGCATTCCGACTCATAGGGTCCCTACGCAGTGTTCACTGTCTGACCCCTATTCACCGAACACAGGATGTCTGTTGAGGTTTACTTCACCTGACAAAATGCATTCATTCAGAACACCCTGCAACGTCATCAGACATATTACATCCGCATCGGCGGAAGACTGTGTGAATGGTTCTGTTATTTAAAACACACACACACACACACTTACAAATATAGAACCGCTTTTCAGCCTTCTTAAACAGTGATGAACTCGGCATTAGTTTATACATATTTATATTTATTTACTTAGAAGATGCTTTTATCCATTGACTTACAAATGAGGAACATCACAAGCCGTTTTTGATACAAGAGCACACACTGGCATTGCTGCAATGCAATTTCAATAATCTAGAATAGCACAGATGCTTAAAAGTTGTAAATAAAGATTGTTGGAGTACATTTTACAAGAAAATACTATTATATTTACTTCAATGCTGCTTTCTAACTCTCAAATTATTTGACAAATTTTGAAAATCTTCCAAGTGACAATTTTTGTCTAAGGGTAAGAATAGTTCAAATGTAATAAAAACTGTGCAGATCAAATATATATTTAGTTTTTGTTTCTATTATGAAAGCTCAGTGGCGTAGCTGCTAATTCTTCTCATTCAGATATAAAGAAATATTGAGTGTCTCTCATTCTCATCTGGACACAGAAGAAAAGATATAGTATGTCTTAGCTACCATTGTGATAATACTCGCACTGTCTTTGTGGTTGGTCGACAGACCGGTCAGTTTGCTCAAAGGACTGAATTTGTGGATCATTACACAGACTGACCCGAACAGCCAAAGAAAGACCATGTCAAGAGATGTGATGATTGTTCTATTGGACTGTGACTCGTAGCCCAAAACTAAATTTAATATCTGACAGTCATGTATGTCTCTGTGTCGTATAATATGTTCAACATAAGTGTGTTTTGTGAGAATTGTCTCTTCTGTATTTCATGAGAAGTACATCTAATATCAGTGGGACATAACCATGAATAAGTTCTTGAATAATTCTAACAAGTTTTCTGAGAGATGTTGAATATTCAATGAAAGCTCTGTAGTTCATATCTAATTAATGTATTTGAACCTCATCTCAAGTTCTGTGTTTGATCTTATGCCATTTTGTAAATCGGGCTCCTCCGGAGATGTGCTTGCATGCTTGCTGAGTACATGACTTGATAGTTCTCTCTAAGGTAGACATGAAAATGATCACATGCTTGATCGCAGAACGAGGTCTGTTCTTATTTAATTTTGTCTATTAATTTATTTCATTGCCACTCCATTAAAATAGTCAAGTAGGGGTCAGAGAGTACATGAAATGCGATGCTTTCGACTGTGAAAAGTCGTAATGTGGTTCATGTGCTAAGTTTATGAGGTCAACCATTAAGATTAATTGTCCCGACTAATGATTTAGACGAGGATGCTAATTACCAGTGATTGCACATTAACTCAAACACAAATGTAACCCTGATATATCGTCCCTCTGTTTTTCCTCTTTAAACATTGCTCCTCTAATAACCGTTTTTGTGAAAGTCAAATACATGTCATGTGACCTGGTTGTCACAGTAGCTGGTGACCAGTTTGAACCTCAGCTTCTCTTATAGGTCAGGTTTGTTGTATAAGACTATTGTCAAAGCACCTGGCATAGCCACACATTGCTCTCTGACCGGCTGGAGGTCTTTTACCTTCTACCCGAAAGCCCTGGCTTTAGTTATCTGTACAAAAGAACTGCACCTGTGTTACAATGCACCTGAGCATGTTCATTGATTACTGCTGCACCTGCATCTACTAATTAACCCATTTCAGATACTCAGGTGTCAGCAAGCACAGCCAAAGGCTAAAAAATGCTGCCTCCGCAGGTAGCATACGGACTTTGGAAAGCAACAAGGCAGTCTGAATCCAGTGATTGTGTCACATCTGCTGTGGCACCTTCATCTGATCATTATTATATTTTTTTTTTTTGGTCCGACGTTATATTAAGTGGCTGTAACTGCTATGTACTTACATCAAACATAAGTACAATGTACATTGTGTTCATATTGTATTGCAAAACACTTTCACTGCTGTTGAGGTGGGATATGAGTATGGTTAGGGACAGGTTTGGTGGTCTGGGTAGGTTTAAGGGTGAGTTAAGGTGTAAGGGATGGGCCAACAGTGTAATTGTAAATGTGATAACATAAATTAATTAAAGATTTAATTACATACAGGTAATTTTTAATAAAAATATAAGTACAATCTAAAAACATTTATGTACACAATAAGTGCATTGTACCAAATGATTAATTTAAATGTAAGTATATAGTAGTTAAGGCCACTGAATATAAAGTGGGATGTTTTTTCAGATTTAATTTTGGCCTTTTTTTGCATTTATTTTGATAGGACAGTTGGTAGACAGGAAGTAAAGTGGGAGAGAGAAAGGGGTGCAGGATCAGGAAAGGTCCACAAGCCAGGATTCGAGCTCGGTACACCCGAAGCACAACGATTTTTGAAGGCAGCATAAATTTTTTTGCTGCATGATGTACCAAAAGCCCATGATAGTTGAACTAAAAAAAAGATGGCACCTGAAAGTTGTGGTTGGTGGTCAGTTTGTGGGTAATATGATTTTGATCAACGTTTTTCACTTTTGATGTCATTCCTAGCAAGATATTAGTATTGTAGTAATTAAATATTTGCTTAGTTATCACCAAAGCTCTCTCAATTTTGTTGTAGATCATTGAACTAGTATGGTGCCTTCGAAGCCTATCCGAAATCAGTTTTGGGAGGCACCTTCATGCACAAAAGCTGCATTCACATCATGTCATAATTACCATAATTCCAAGCTGACAACATGTGATGTTCTATTCGGAGCTGTTCCACGTCCTTGGACTTGGAGGTAGCGCCTAAATGAATCTGGCAGCAGTCAGGTGGTACAGCGGTCACATGGTCCAAGTCATAGCTCTCAGAACATTCTGAGCTTACGAGATGTAATTACGAGTTCTGCAAGCACGCAAACACTTTGGCATTGATAGTGTTCCAATAGAATTGCATAATTGAGCTCTGAGTAGAACATCAATGCAGCTAAACCCTGCCAACAAAGTCCTTTTCCTGATAGGGCAACGATGTAACAAGTCAGCTGCCTAAGCTTTCGAACGCAGCCTACATCTATATCAATCCGGTTACATTTGAAAACTTAGTTATTCTTCTGGCACAATCATTTTATTAGCAAACTATCTCACCACTTAACTAGAGTGTCCAGGGCCACTCAATCGCTCTTACATATGGTCTAAAATGCAGTTGCCCTCATGTTTTGCCACAAGACAGCAATTATGAGTCAATTTTTTTTGTCTTCTTGCAGGAATGTAATATGAAGATTGTAAAAATGAATATTTTTAGCAACACTATGGAAGTGAATAGCACATAACAGGCATATATCGTGGTATAAACATATTGTATAACGATTGGTACAATTTGCGTCACATGAATAAGCATGTGTCCTCTTTCCCAATTGCCTGCATTTTCACATGCAGTCCACGGTACAATGCAAAAGCAGCGTTTTTAAATTCATCCACTTGAGAGAGCGTCTTTAAAAAGCTTTTGCAGGACAAAAATGCAGTCTTAATGTGGACAGAAGTCCAAAAAGAGGAATTTTCAAGCCAAAGATGTCTAGTTGAGTCCTTCAGTTATAAATGGCCACCATCATCTTTCTCAGAAGCTTGTTTCATAAACACACACACAAACCTTTTTAACTTCTGTTTTTATCTTGAAGCATATGTTACATTTAAATGTTCAACCTACAATTATTGGAATTTAGAGTTATTCCAAAATCGTTCTCTCTCTGTTATGATGATCTGCTTTCCTACTAAAATATGTGAATAATAGACATATTTGTATGAAATTTAATATACTGAATTGAGATGATAAGGGAATAAAAGGCAAAAGTTTATCTTTATGAATCATGTAATGATAGATTAAAATAATACAAAAGGAATAATGTGAGCAGAGTCTCTTGGAGATAAAATACAAAACATTAAGCAGCATGAAGCTGCGATGAGGACAATAACATTCGTTTTGTGGATGAGTTTAACCATTAAACCTTTCAGGAACACAGTCAGTGATAACAAAATTAAACTGCAACATAGCTTAAGTTAAACTCCCTTAGCTAGCCAGTAATAAAGCCTGTCTAACAATGTAGTGAATAAGCTACACTAATGCAGACACAAAATAATATGATTGTGTGTAATGCTATTGTACTCTCACACTCAGTGTTTCTCACATAGCAATTCTGTTTGGTGCTGCTAATGACCTAGAGATTACACACTTCAATCACTGGACATTGACCTCCAGCTGATTCTATAGGCGTTCATGTGCACTAAGCAAACTCTTCCTATTAACGCTCAAACATGATCATTATAGCCTGTACCACATCAGCAGCTTTATGAGAGGCTGAGCGTTCTGGGAAAACAAACATATCTCTTAGTAAGACATTTAAATGTGTATATGCTGATAAGAGAATAAGTTATAGTGAAAACACTTTGATCTACTATTAAGTGGAAAAAAATGTTATCAGAAGTCATATGTACTTGCATAACCCCCAAAATATTGATAATTAAAAATCTTTAACTCATACTGTTCTTTGGTCTTTCATTAGATCAATTTATCTATATCAACAATGTTGTTACCAGTGCCGGATTTGTATATGTGTGCTGTCAATATCCTCAAAAGTAATTATTTTATTGTTAACAGAATCAGTGATGTTGTAGTGAAGACACTCAATCAGCGACAATACCAATCATGTATCCACACAGTTTGTTCATCATTCATTACGCCATGTGGCTCATCCAGCTCGCTGTCGTAAATGACTAATCACGAGTAGATGGATGAGGAAAGGAGACTGCTATTTTCAGCAAATCACAAGACCGGGTGGCTTCTGAAAAAAAAAAAAAAAAGAAAAGAAAGGAGACATTTAAAACCTTAGTAAGGTTATAGAAATCTCCTGAGGTTTGGATAATTTGTGGTATTAATGATTTTTTCGTTTTCATGTTAATGCTAACTGTCACTAATTAATGGGTGGCAGTTTCCTTCGCTAATGAGAGTCTGGTGAAGTGATGCGGCCCCTGAAAAAAACAGTGAGGTATTTTTTACTTGACAATACTGCTATACCCTTTTTTTAAAACATGACAAATTACACCGAATTTAAAGGAGGTGATTTTAGGTCTTAAATTAGATACTGCCATTTCTTTAAAATATAGCTTTAATTAATTTTCACTTTTAGGAATGCATTTAATATTCAGACCAAATGTACCCTACAGCGCTCATAATTTGGTCAGAAAATCTTCTAATTGTTGAATAAGAATGGCCTTGCAAATTCTGCCGTGGTTCGCACTATATCATTATTGGAATGACAACATTTGCACCTCTCAGCCATGGCAGCATCTGTTTAATCTCTGATGGTTTGTATCCGCTGAATTGGTCTGAGTTAATTGCAGTTTCACACTGAGGCAGAGTGGCTTCTTGTTGAATATCTAAGTGGGTCATTGTATGTTTTGTTTTGTGGGGAGCACTACATCACTCGATGGGGTATGTGTCTGTGATAGCCACAGGGTCCCCTGCAGATGATTTATGCGGATAATACTGATGCTAGTAATAATAATAACAATGTTTTATTGGAATAAGAAATGAAAGTGGGTCAGCGCTAACCAACTGATTCAGTGTCGAACCCAGGCATGCCTTCAGAGACCAGACGCATAAAGACTCATCCATCAATAACATCCACCTAAATTTAGCTTGCTGAAATATAGCATCCTGCTCCTCTGCCCAGGAATGATGGAAGAAATATGGCTTTTGCCTGCAACTGAGGTATTATTCATGGAGTCATACTTTGATTATATAACTTATTTTATAAAACAGTTCGTTCCAGTCTTCAAAATTCCTAGAGTGCTGATATACAGTTCTTTTCACTGTTTTTAGCTCTCTGCTTGTCTGAGTTTGCACTTTTCAAAAGGCTGTTAATCTGTGCATTAGTGGTGGGATTTTTCCAACTGCCCCTTTCTCAGAGTTACACTGGTACCCCAGTAGTTGGCGACAAGTGACTGACTGGTTTTTGAAATCATTCACTGAAACAATTAATTCAGAACACTGATTCATTCAAGTACAAAACAACTAGTTGTGTCCCAAGTGACATAGTATACACTATGCACTAAAACATTTAGGGTTAGGGATGGCTCAATACCATAATTTTGGCTTCGGTATGATACCAAAATGTAATACCTCGGTATCGATACTAAATGGATACCATAGGTGACAAATAACCAGCCTCAAAAGATAAGTGAATTGAAAACAATTTTATTAAAATAACAATAATAATAATAATAATAATAATAATAATAATAATAAATATCTTAATACCTTTGTATCAAACTGTAACAAAAAACCTACAGAGAACATAGGTTACATTATGATTTTGGAGGAAAAATAAACTTAAGTAATACAATGAAAATATATTCAAATCTTATCTTTTCAGTGCAAACAAAATGTCTCAAAATGTAACAAAAAAACCTACTGGGAACATATGTTACATTTTGACTGAGTTTGAAAAAAAAATACAACTGAAGTAACGCAAATGTTGCTTTATTGTAAAGTGTTATTCTAACAATCAAACTAATATTCTAAATCACGCTATTATTTCTCTCTCTCTCAGATATAAATCTCGCTCTCTCGGCAGAAACATTCCCTTCAACTCTTGCTTAATTCAAATTCAATCAATATTCGATTGTATGAAATGCAAGTGCATATATTACGTGACCAAAACTTCACTGGTTCTAGCGTGTCACACATGCACATTTGAGCTTACTGTATCACATCTGCATGTGCGTTGATCAGTTGTAAATAAAAGTTCAAATGAAATCTGAATTTATGAATGATGCACTACTCACCTGTCGATCTCTTAATTCTCAGAAAAGATCAGGATGAGCAAGCGACAAATTCTTAAAAAGGTTTGATGTGTTACCTCTGTGGTAACACATGATTTATAGCAACGCTTGCATACAGGTGCAGTAAGGTCAGTTCGTTCAGGTTTGTCATCTGTTTTGTATGCAAAGTAATGCCATATTTCACTTCTACTGTTCTCTTTATTTATTAATTTCGGGTGCTTTGATAGAGTTTCATCTGTTTGATCCATCGCGTTGTTCTGTTGTCACATTTACTGGTTTGGGAAGCACTGCCACCTTCTGACCAGTCACGAGCCTGTAATGCATTGAAGCAGCATCTTCTTCTGATTAGATCACACACTAAATTTGATCATTACCGCCATCTGTTGCGATATCACACCTCGCGGCTTTACAGTCTTTCCACCGACAAGAGATCGTCTGGTGATATTGCAAAGGATGTGCAGGAGTGGATATTTCACTTGAATCAACTGTAATTTACACAAAACAAAGATTAAAATGCGGTCTATGTCGAAGACTTAAAGCACATACAGGAGGTGAATAATAGCCCTTTTAAACTGATTAATTTTTCTTTATTGCACTCTAGATCAAATGTCTATTTTACAATGATGAACAGTCATAATATAATCTATCCCCCCACAGTTTTGTAATGAACACTAATCGAACAGAAAATAAAATCGCGATATAGCATTGTTAATCGCATTGTTATTATTGTGAGATCGGATAGTTTACAAAATCAAATGATTGGGACACTTTTTGTCATTGAAATGACTTGGAAAAGTGTCACAATCAACCTGAATTCACTCTACTCTTTGAAATCATGATTGCATTACAGTATGTTTTAACCCCAAATATTTTACTTATAACTTCATTATATTTAACTTCATTATAATTCTTCATTAATAATTATTTAGTTATTAGTAATGTTAATTGTAAAATAATAATAATAATAATAATAATAGTAAAATTGAATGTAGTTTCAAAGTAGCTAGCTACTTTTTGATAGTAACTTGTAGTGTAGCTAGCTACTTTTTCAGAAGGGTAGCTTGAATGTAGCTTAACTACTTTAATTTATGAGTAGCTTGTAGCTGGTCAAGCTACAGTTTCAGAGTAGCTTCCCCAACACTGCGTTTGAAATATAACATATACCGGTATTTTTCCAGTACCGGTATACATCCCTATTTAGGGTGCTTTCACACTTGGTTCGATTGCCTAGTCCGAACCTGAATTTCATTGCTCCCCTCCCCTGCCCCCGCTGGTTTGTGTTCATACTGTGCTTTTTTTGGTTCCGAACCACAGTACGTTTGCATCATCAGAATACGGCAAAATGAATGGATGCTTGCTTGCTTCATTTTCGCACTTGGGATTTTGAAAATTCTGATTCATTTCAAGGGCCAACACAGAACATTTATTTGTCACGACTGTAATGCAAAGGTTCAAAAGAACACGGAAGTCACTTTCTGTGAGCAGAATTGAGACATAAATTCTCTCAGCTGCAGCGCGTCAGTCACACTTTACAGGAATACGAGTGAGTAAATACATAAATACACAGTTTGACCAATTCATACAGTATGTCATTAATAGCATGTCACTTCCGTGATTTATCGTGTTCACATCAGAAGCGAACTGTACTGAAGTTTGCATGAATCGTACCCAAGAACACCCTTTTTAGGCAGACTTGGGTATAGTTCGTGGGTGCGCACCCAAGTTTAGAAAACAGCAATCATACTTAGTTTTCTCAGTTAATTAAGTGCATTATGCAGGTATTTGAAGCGCACTTCATATTGTTGGAATTTTCAGTGTGAATGCACTACTCTCACTATTTATACAACCAAACAGCATAGAATAGTGTATAATTATGCGAACTGTGATACACCTAGTGTCTTTATGAGTGAGTCTTTGAATAATTCACTTAATCAACTCACCTGGTTTATTTGCCACTACTTTGTTCCATCATTTCTGCTTTGAATTAGTTTTTTTTTTGTTTTTTTGTTTTGTTTTTTTCTGATTTGGCAGAACAAAAATCAACAGCTGCCTCCTATATTAGTTAATCAATATTAACTTCTTTTCATTGAGCTATTATAAGATATAATCATGCTGTTGGTCTGAATATCAGTATGAATGCGATACTTTGTGACACTACTTCATTGTAGGCTTTTGGTTCTTTTCTAAATTAATTGCTATCATCTCTCATTTTCAAGAAGGACGCACATAAACTTGTTATTATTTTATTTTGTTAGTGTCCATTCACTCCCGAGACACTGAGGATATTTTGGACATATGTTCAATTCCCATTGCATCATGGGTTCTCATAGACTAAAGAATATCTGCATAGAGTCATTAATAATGGACAAGCTACATTAGATTTGTATTCCCTAGATGTTAATTTTTTTTCTCTTATGAAGGTCAAAGTAGTCATGATGCTCCATTTGACAACTAGTGCAAGACATTCATCTGTCTACAAAGCCTGTGTGTGTGTGTAAATGCAGGCATGTGTGCGGCACTCCTGTTAGAAGTAGGATAGCTCGCAGGAGAGCAGCAGGAAGAGACAGGGAGTAAAAGGTGATGAAAGACTCGTGAGGATGAAAGGGTCTAACCCTGTTAACAGCCCTACCTAAAGCCTCTAAATAAATGGAGTGAAAACTAGGTGACTAACTCAAGGAGGAGAGCAGTCTCTCTGAACCGGACCAGACAAGTGCAGACAGATGTATCGCCGAACCCTCTTGTTTCGTTAAACTGTCATCCCTCTGGCACAGCCCATCAGCTTTTAGCCCATCAGGATTAATTGTGTCTTAAGTTGTTGTCACCGTGAACTGACTAATCTAAGTCATGCATGTGTTATACTGATAATGAGTGCTTATAAACAGAACCTAGCTGTGGGAAGTGGGAACAGGCAAGGCTAAGCTCGCATAGGTCCTCTGGGCAGTTGGGCTGCATCGCTCATGAGATCAACAATGGATATTTGAATGAAGCTAAATAATCAAGGTCAACAGACTCAGAGCACCAGGCACAGAGTGTGAAAAACCAATTTCATGAGACCCTGATAGGAAGCTTCATTTAATATGGCACACATGCCCATTGTGTAATAGTCTTAAGCCATCTATCATGCTATGAACTTACTGTTTTGAATACGGCGACACATGTAAAGCTTGTCAGTCCCAGCTCTCTGTCTATCCATCTATTTGCAGCCTACGGTACTGCGGAAACGTGCAAATGGTAAATGGCTGTCTCTTGACATTGTGGTCACGAAATGCTTTTGCTGAAATTGAGTAGGGCCTTTGCAACTCAACGGCAACATCAAAAAAGACAAGTGGAACCTCTAGGGAAAGGATGGTGGTTGGCTTCTTGTATTACTGACATCGCTCACCTTCCTTTTCTTCGACTTGATATTCAGTGGAAAATATTATGCACATAACATTTTATTACAAGCTTTGAGGCATGAATTCTTTTTTTTTTTTCATTACCACATAATACATGATGTACCATAAAGGCGGAAAAGCACCATAAGGCTTTTTTGATTTCCATCAGTGTTTGGGGCAGGCGTCCACAGCAGCTTACACAAGTCTGTGTTTAGATGTGTGCAGTGCTGCACTCTTTTGTAGCTATAGTAAACATGCTTGGGGGGAAAACTAACAAAAGAAAAAGCGAAGAGAACTGGCTCTGAACTGCCTTTTTATAAAACACGAAATTGTTTGTGTTGCACTGGCTCTGCTCCTCTGTGATACATATTAGGTGTACTTTACTAGAATGGAACACTCTAAACAAACACACTTATAATGGCAGTATACTATGGTATTTCAAATAAATAAATATGTTGTACTTAGGCTATATCTTTACTCTCTTTTTGTCATTAGTAGTGACTGAATGTGTCAGAGCTCTTTTAGGTGACACCAGTGTATGAATAACCATAAATTTATGTAAATGTTATGTAGAGACAAAGAGTATCTGAGGTGTGTTTAGAATTTTCCAATGGAAAATAAGAATTGCATAACTAATGAGAAAATGCAGATGTGGAAAAAAGAAGCTTGTGTTGCTTGCCGTTTCTTTGTAATTACTTGCAAAATTTACTAGCAGTTTGAAAATGAAAATAGCTTCTTCATCAAATTTGTTTCAGTGTAGGCAGTCAAAGTGTGTTATTTCAACATACGCCCAATTTTGGTAAAGGTCATTAAAAACAATTTAAATAATATAAAATGCATTAAAATATAATGGTGATGAATATGGAAATACAAATTGGCTGATATTCAAGGTGGCAACACTTACAGTTTGGCAATTTCATTCAAGTACTAAGAACAACATAGAAATGGAGATAAAGACAACAGAAGACGAATGTGGAACAACAATGTGCGATGAGGTCAGAAGGTTCTTGTATTTGTACAACTCGCATTCAAAAGTCTAAAGAGGACACAAATCATACTGCGCGCATGTGCAAATGCATGCTCATATTCAACAACACTCGACTATGCATGCGCAAAATGTAGCAGCAGACGAAGAAACAAAGATTTCACTGGTCTTTTGTTCTAGGTGTCCTACTTGTCAGATAAAAGCAGTGACTGAATAACCTAAAACCCACATTATGAAGCACATTTTTGTTTTGTTGTGTGTCTTGTTAGATAAAACAAGGACTGAATAACCCCAAACCTACATTATAAAACAAAATTTTGTTTTGTTGGGCCAAGCACGAAATCTGGATCTTTTTGTATATCAGTACTAAAGTTGACACTTGCTGTAGGCAGAGCAAATACAGTTGAGCCTCCTTCAGGTGTAGGTGTGTGTTGACCATGTCTGAGATCCTGTCCTGCTGTTTTCACAGATAGCTCTAAAACCTATTAATTTAATTTTGTGGTGCAGCCTACACTCCTGTCAGGAGAAATATAATTAACAGGGTTTTGTTGCTGGTGTCTGCAACCATCTCTCTTACAGTCTAACTCACACATTTATATAATGAGCAGCCTCCTACATGACAGCTTGTGGTTGTGAATTATGACCATAAACAGCAGCCCTGTGGTTAAACTTCCTCACTGATATAATGAATATACTCACAGAAACATGATGGCTTGTGGTCTTGAATTAAAGTGCTTGTTTCAATCCAAAATCTGGTGTGAATAAACAAACAGGACAGGCTTTGTTGAAAGATGTAATCAGGCACACAGCATTATGGGATTGTTTCATGTACTTGAACTGCGATGATTTCCATGTGCCATAATTGCTGTTACTGGCAAGCTGTAAGAAGTGCCCTGAAATTTCTCTATCGACTCCACCCACATATTTTCAAACAAAAAGCTTTTGTTTTAGCCTGAGAGTTAATGAAGCTGGGTCATAAATTTTTTAGCATTTTATAATCGTAATCAATGATTCCTTCAAACCAAAACAGTCATAATTTAGTTTTATATGACCATTTTTCACCTTCTTTCCAACCTCTTTAGTCCCCTTCACACCTCCGGTGTGACCTCAATTCATTAATTTTCAATGAGAGCTGGCAACATGAGCAACAACAACCGTTGGTGGCATGATATGGTCAAGTACTGCAACATGGCAAAGCTGAGTGTAAATTTATGGACTCCTATTATAGTTTCTTTATAATGCTTTGTTAGGAGCTTGACAGCTGTTGTTTACCATGAACTATTATGTGAAAAAAGATCTATACGACGAATACCTAAAAAAAAAAAAAAAAAAAATTGTTTTGTTTTGTTTAGTCTGTTTTTGGTAAGGTTACAACTTTGGTTGGTTTTATGTTAAGTTAGCTTTTAGAAAAGAAATATGACTGTTTGTGAAAGGTAAATTAGAGGTAAGTTCTCACCCTCAATTTACACCCAGATGGTGCATCTTACCCATTGACTTGGATCAGCTTACCCCTAACCTGGGGCAAATTGAGCCATGGGAACACTTTAATATAAGAAACCATATTTTTAGATCCCTTTGTCATAGACACATTCTGATAATTAAAATGATAGGAAATATCCTGAAATTACTTTAGATACTTTCATTGTACTTCTGCCTTTTTTCCCATACTTTGAGTACCACATAAGTTAAAAAAGGCTCATCTTACCCCACTTTCCCCCCATACTTGAACAAAGCCTTAAATGCAATTATTCACCTCTTGGAAGTCAAAATCAAACCAGCTCATCAGTACATCATCAACATTTTTACACAAACCGCATCCAGTACCACATCAGGATTTTCTTTCCAGCTGTTGTGATAATGCATTGTGCAAACATCTTGCACTGCTTGCTTGTCACATCACATAGACATTTGCATAGATTACAGGTGAAAAAGACAGCTTTGATATGATAACGAGCAGGTGTCACTTTCTCAGAGACTCAGTAAGTATGGCTTGCAGCGGGGGTGGGCCGAGCCCCCTTATCGCTCCCATCAGTACATTACATATATGTTCATTTCCATTTCCCCTCCAATTTGAGTTTCTCTTTGTATCTAGGAAATTCAATCCAAATTTCGGGAGACAGCCATCATGTTGGTAATTACGCTGAAGTCTGGACGTAATTAATTTTATTGGACCAGTTAATCGATTCCTGATGAAAAGGGAGATTAAACTGATAGCTCTCCTCTCCAGTCATCGGGGCTCCTCCCTCCCTGATTCGGGCACACACACATGCTTTGGCTAAGCCATTACTCCTAAATGAATCTGTAGCGTGTCGCTGGCTGTGAGCCAGGGCAGATAAAATGCTCAGACTGTCTCAGTCCCAGCAGTCACGGCTTGATCTTTCGGAGAGCGACCCAATCGTGTGACTGTCAGTGGTGAATTCTTCATGCACGATGTCTAAACAGGTGTGGTACATCTATTAATCAGGAGCAGGCATCGGTGTGCATTGCTCATAGTTTGATGTGGGTCATAATTTAGTTACCGGGTGAACTAGTGTAATTTTTCACGAGCTCTATGGCGAAGCAATATTGTGCTCCATTCAGTCTTTTCACATTGACTATGTGAACTAATTGCCAAAAGCAGCGATAATAAGGCCCCTAATGCGATAACATACAAATTAAACTTATCGCTCTAAATGATGAAGCACAAAGAGTCGCAAGCGAGCAAGCTAAATCAATTTAGTAAGAGTAGCGTGTTTGGGAAAAGGAAGGAAAATGACAAGGGAGATCACGGCGGCTGCTGTTGGGGAAGTGCAGATCCTGGGCGAATGTGAATAAATCCGGCAGCTTGGTTTAATGATGAGAGACAGCGTTCCGAGTGCCTTCTGGCAGTTTTATATTACCTGCTAAAATGAGCTGACATTTGCATTTGAAAATCCTCCCTCCTGAAAAGATACAATTAATTCTCAACACCTAATGGTATTTGCTTGGCAAATCTGTGGCACGTCACGCTCAAATTTAAGCCCTCTGTTGAGTATCTTGGCAGTAAATTTTCTCTGAACATACAAGTTTCCTGTCCAATCTTCCAATCTAGTCACCTTGGAGCTCCTCGCAGACCTTGCCGCTCCTTTGTGGAGGCAGTACACAAAATTTGATATTCCATGTTTGTCATTCTCATTGGAGGACTTTATGTATTAGTTCCATTGTCAGGCTGTTCTCCAGGCACAGGAGGTGATTCTTGGCCAGATTTAGCTACACAGAAAAATGATGAAATAGCTGTGACATGTCAAGATGTTTCACTATTCTTGTAAACATCTGCTATCAGACAATACAATGTCTGGCATGCAGCCTGGTTGTTTTCAGGGTTTCGAAAATGGAGACAGCAATTCACCATCAGTCCATGTTGAAATGCCTGTACAATGCCTTTTGCTTACTCGATACGTTCAGCTGCTCTAGCAATATTATATGAGTGGAAAACAGTATTTAGTAAAGCCTGAACAGATTGTTCTACAGTCCTCATTGGATGAAAGAAAATGAAGAGACTTTCAGAGACAATTTCTTAATCATTTCAATTAGAGGAACTTTGAGAAATGCCATATCTCAGTAGCACAGACAGTCAACCATTAGATTGTCACACACAAAAACTTCACTCAATTTCTTTAAAAACTTTCATTTTGCTTAAACAGTATATGGAAGTAGAAACATCAGAGACTTATTTTGACATAACTGCATATGCAGTGTTCAAATACATTTACACAGTTTGGGAGGTTGTACCACGTTACAAAATAGAAACAGGGATGAAATTTGTGATTGCTTTTGGCTCTGTTCCTCACATAAATTAATTGTTTAGCCTTGAAAAATTTGAAATATTTGTCATTTTTGAATAAAGTGTGACTGTAGTTACATCTGCCTGTTATATCCTGTGTTTTATTTTGAGAAATGGTTAGGTTTAGGGTTATGTGGTAGGGTTAGAAATGTCAGAAATGTCTAAATAGTATAAGTAAATTTACATTTACATTAAAAAAAAAAAAAAAAAAACGTTTATCATGGATGTTCAAATTGAAAGCATATTATGTCATAATGACAATATTATTAATTTCTTGATTAATTTCTTGACCTTCTCCAAAAGTTTGTCATTGAAAGCAATGGGGTTCTCTGCACATTGAAAAATGATGCTAAAGGGGTATCCAGTGCATTAAAAAGTGATGCCAAGGGGTCCTGACCAAGCATCCATATGTGACGAGTTGGGAGTGAGAATGTGGGGTAGGTAGAAACAACAGCACTCTTTGTGCTTGTTAATTTACACAGTATAAGTTGCAGATTTCAAAACAACTTTTATTTATAGTAGATAAATGTTGAAAAAGCATAACATAATATCACATACAAATCACAGACGCTGAAGCAAAAAACAGTGTAATGTCAACAAGTGCTGGATAGCATTTTAAACAGGTAAATATGAAGCACAAAGTTTGCCTATGATTAACAGAGTATTATTATTGCAATCTTTTTTCGAAACGGTCACAGAACCAAGCAGAAGCATGTTCTTCCTCTTCTCTAACAATGGAAGTGTGCTGTCTTAATCTGTCTAGATCTCAGCTGCAAATAAAAACAGCTCTGTACAAAAACTGTCGCTACTGTATATGCGAACACTGCTGCACTCATGTTTTTCTCTCAACGTCATGAAAAACAGGACTTATATAGTAGTTCTTAATAAAGTCAGCGAAAGGGGCAGGATAAAATTATGGGACATTTCTGACTCCTCGGCTATAACAGCACCAAAAAGGTGTCAAGCTGATATCGATGGCAAAGGTGCCCACGAGAACTATGAATAGCAAATACATTTCTGCATTTATACTCTGAATTTGAATTACTCCTGGCAGGATGAGGTTGCAAAAATCACATCTACGGCTATCTGTGTCCTGGGTTGTAAGCGTGACACTGCTCCGTAATCCTGCCAATCCATATTCATGCATCATTCTGCCAAGTTCTATCAGGACAAATTCTATTACCAGAGCCAAGCAAGCAGAGCCTCAGTAATACATTTAGATAGATCATTATTATGTTTAAAACTTTAATATTTAAGGTTGTAATAGCAGCTACGTTATATTTAAGCCTGAACACTGATTGTCTTAAAGTGTCTCTTGCCATGGCTGTGTTGTATGGTTAAATGCACTTCCTGCAAATAAAACACGTTCATGGGTCAATAGCATGACGAAAATGCATAAAAATGTGATAATAAAAAAAATAATAATACAAATATAATGATTTAAATACACATATATTTGTCTGCCTATCCAAAGTCATGTGGTCCAAACATGCATAAAACTGAAAATGATATTATAGACGGGACCCCTGCAGAACCTCATGACTATGGGTGCGTCACAATCAGCTCCCTAGTTCAGTAGTCATGGCACTGATCAGGAAGTCAGCCATTTTAAGGGCCGTATTAATTACAAATTCCTTCCAGTGCACTGGAACTTTCACTCCCTGAAAAATCTCGCATCCCTTGTCAGAAATTACATCACATTTCTGAAGCGTGAAATGTAAAACACACAAGCCAACTCAATAATGACACATGACAGAAGATTTGAAAAGACAAAGTGTTTTTTAGTATATTTCAGAATAAACACATCACTAGACAGGTAGTAAACAGATCTAGTTAATATTTAGAATTAACATTCAGCTGAAATGTTGTAAGGATATGTAATGGATCTATGCGCTTAAAGAATGTTGTTGATTAACACCAGTGGTGATGTTCTACAACGCTGTATGTTGACTTTCTATGTAGTCATGTCACTAGAAATTAAGTATTCTCTGTCCCAGTGTGCAGTGAGTAGGGTAGATTACTTACTAACTGTAATTTGTTACTGATTCCAGATAACATGACAAAACAGTTTGTAACGTATCCATTACATTACACAATTTGAGGTAAGTAATCAGACTACTTTTTGATTATTTTTAGATTACTTCTGACCAAACTCATTTAACACAATTATTTAAGGATAATCTTGTAATATATTGATGCAAAAATAAAAAGAGAAAGAAAATATATTCCATTAGTTGTTATTAACAACATAAAGTGTATTACAGATTACATTACGTCAAGGTTTCCCAAACTGGGGTTCATGAAGGAACTGCAGGGAGTTTTGAGTTTAATTAAAAGCTAATAATCAAATTTAAAAAAATGTAAAATTTAAATAAATCTTTTTAAAATTACAACATTTTATGTGACCATTAACCAACATTAGAGAACCATGAATATGCAGATGTGTTACTTAATTATTAACTTACAGTATTACCTTAAAATCTTAAGGGTGCTTCAAGTAAATATATTACATAAAGGAGATCTGGCTGACAAAAAAAAAAAAAAAACCTTTGAGAATCCATGCATTACATGTAAATAAGAAATAACAGGAATTTAGAAAGGAAAATTTAAAAGATGAAAAGGAAGAATAAGGGAGGATTTAAAAATTATGAATAATTTATTGTTATTGTGTGAATAATAGTAATCATGTAATCAATTAAAACGTAACTAGTCTAATCACAAGTATTTTAAAATGCAATATAATCCGATTACATTACTACATTTTTGGAATCTGATTATATAATCCAGATTACATGTAATCAGTTACTTCCCAGCACTGGCAGTGAGCCAGGGTCCTTTATACCAGTGCCCAGATTTGTGTACACAATATTAATTATTATTGGTAATTCATTGATAAAAAGGTTAAATTATCTGATATTTTATGAGACCCTATTAATCTTAATACACAGGGAGGGTCTCAGTCAACTCCCTATAGCTCCCAAAAAGATTTTTCTTTTTCTTGATCATAAACTCTCTTACAGTATGTCTCATTGACCCTCAAACTAACAGTTCTTCTGTCATTTGTGCTGTTGGTCAGTCTGCTGCAGATCTTCAGGCCTGTGTTAAATATTTCCCAAACAGCTCACCACCCATTTGAGTTCTGACTCAGTCGTGACCTCCAGCAGAAACTCAGAAACTCAGCAAGGATGAGCTTGAGTCATGACAATGAAGTATCACACACATGCACGCAGGACTTTTTGGATCACCCAGCTGTAGCATAAGCCTTTGTTATGTGCTCCAATTCAATTGTGTAGGTGACTTGCTTTTTTATTGCTTAGGTGTTTTTTCCCTCGTCTTCTATAAAGCAATTTGTCAAGAGTATGTGATAGAACTGTTTATGAATAGCAGATCAAATTAGTGTAATCAGCCTTGCGGTTGCAACTCATCCATTTGTATTCATACAGTGGTTTATCTGTCGTTCACTGAGATGTGGCAGTGCTGCAAGGTTCGAAGTTCTCATGAATGGCAATGCATGCTTTAATTGTCACTTAAACATTTCTAAGCTAAAGCCACAATCGTGTCTTACAAGCATATAGTATAGCACTGTTTTGCGTTTAATAGCTTATACACATTCTTCTCTACAACCAAACAGTAATTTGTGCGATTAGAGTAATTTAAGAGTTCCAGCTGAATGAAAAGTAAAACCATGCAGTAATTAGCACTTTGCAGTGGATATTTTTTTTATTTATTTTCTTTTCTGGAAACAAGAAGCGCATACATAATTACAAATAAAAAGGGATATCATAAACATGGTGTGGTCTGTTTTACTTAATATGCTTCCAGAGAAAAAAAATATGAATAATGCATTACAGTTTTTCTATTTCTCTTTGTCTCAAGGTACCGATGGATAATTCAATTACATTTTGAAGAGACCAGACCCAAATAATGCAATTAGATTTTTATAAGCCACACAGAATACAAAACCTGTCATAAAGTTGTAATGCTGTGCGATATGATATCAAATGCAAGTCCATTGCGAGGTCTATTCTGAGAAAACTCTGAAACATTATGGAATTAATCAGTCAATCGATGCACCTAGCTATTGAGGTGCAAGACACACAGGACGCTCTCGTTGCACTCACATCTGAAGCCTGCAGAGATGAATGAATTGTGAAAGTCAGCTTTGTTTTGTCATCTTGAACAGTTTTTTTTTTTTTTTTTTTAGTTTCAAAAAGCGCAGGCGTGAATTTAAAATGTCTAAGCAACAGTAGGGGGTGGAAACCAGAAAACGACAAGTTGTAAGAGAAGAGGCTGTGGGGCACAGAGATGTGTACTAATCCTGGTGACACTAAGCAAATGTTAACCAGAACAACCACGAATTAATGAGAGTTTAAAATCCCCATGATAGAACGTATAATGTTATATTAATAATCTATATTACTGAGTGGAAGAACTTACTCTGATAATGAAGTAGGGGTGGCAACAAGCAATCAATAACATTGGTAATGCCAATGATCAATAAAAAAATTTCATTATGGATTAGTCGGGTTTGTGTGCTGCAGGGTTATTCAGGTTTTGTTTTTAAAAGAATGTGTCTAAATAGTTTTCATTCATTTTTATTTCAGTTTTAGTTATTTTAGTACATCAATATAAACTAAATGAAAATGACAAACATTGATGTAGCAACTAGCTGAAATAAAATAAATATATAAAGTTTATATGTGACCGTGTACCACAAAACCAGTCATAAGGGTCAATTTTTCGAAATTAAGAATAGATAAGCTGAATCGATAAGCTTTCCATTGATGTATGGTTTGTTAGGATATGACAATATTTGGCTGAGATACAACTATTTGAAAATCTGGAGTATGAGGGTTCAAAAAAAATCTAAATATTGAGAAAATCGCCTTTAAAGTTGTCCAGGTGAGGTCCTTAACAATGCATATTACTAATTAAAAATTAAGTTTTAATATACTTACGGTAGGAAATTTATAAAATATCTTCATGGAACATGATCTTTACTTAATATCCTAATGATTTTTGTCATAAAAGTAAAATTTTTAATTTTGACCCATACAATGTATTTTTGGCTATTGTTACAAATATACCAGTGCTACTTATGGTTTTGTGGTCCAGGGTCACATATATAGTTTTTTATATCAGTTAAACATTTTTATTTCAGGTAACTTTTTTAAGTTTTATATATTTTTAAGTTTTAGTTAACTATAATAATCCTGGTGTGCTGTGCACTGATTATTTTAAAAAAAAATTATTAAAGGCACAATTAAAATAATAATTTTGCTAAAATATTTGTTCTTCTATATGAAATTTAGGTTTAAAATTGTTTTTTTTTTTCATTGTTATCATTTTTAATTTAGTTTTGATTTATAGTTAAAATGTATTAGTAGGCTAAATGTAGAAACATTATCAACAAATATCGTAAAAGTACTGTTCAGTTATTGTTCACTGCTAGTTTAAGATACCTACTGCATAAATTCAACCTTATTGTAAAGTCAAGCAATACAGTCCATAGTTTATAATATCAAAGCTCAGTGGTAAGAAAAACTGCAACAGATTGCAATGCCCTCCTCAGCCAAAGCTATCTCACGACCAATTCGTACGTATTTTACGAATTGGCTAATTCGTATCAATTCGTATGACCTCACTCATGATTTTGTATGATTTGTCTAAACCCCAGTGACGGGTAGGTTTAGGGGCAGGGTTAGGTGTAGGTCATTCGTAGAAATTCATACGAATTGTGCAACTCGTAAAATACGTACGATTTGGTAAAAATCTTATGAATTTGTACGAGTGAGGTCGTACGAATTTGTACGAATTAGCCACCTCGTAAAATATGTACGAATTGCCATGAGATCGGGCTGCCACAGCTCATGCCAATCATCACAATTATTATTTATACTGATATGATCGGATAATCCTCATAAAAAGAACAACTATAGCATGAAAGATTTGTTCTTTGTTCTGTACAACATTTTCACTTGGGACCCTTAAATTTGTTGCACTAGACAGTGAACCAAAAAGCTAGTGTGCAGCGCTTTAACTAGAGAGATGCTTAATTCTCACGGAAGAATCCGTCTACCATGACAGCTTATATACTGCAACTGACAAACTCACATCTTGCCCTGCACATCGTTTGAGGTCTCGGCACCACTGTGATGGATCCTGTTCTTCACTGATCAAGAGTCAGCCTTGCAACCTTCAGAATGTGAGGGAGGCGAGCAAGCTGTCGAGCTGAGGAGCCAGACCACAGATCCCTTTTGATTCTTAAAAGAACAATGTTTCCCTTGACAGCCTACTGTAAATATCCAACAGGAAATTAGCAATTTTTAACATCACCAAATTTAGCATATGTCAATATATACTTAAAAATAAATAAATAAATAAATAAATAAAAATAAAATACATTTCTGGAGTCAAAATCAACTGTGGATGATGTCTTTTTCACCCAAAAATTAAAATTTTCTAAAAAAAAAATAAAAAATAAAAATAAGTACTCAGGTCATCCAAGATGTAGATGAATTTGTTTCTTGACTGGAACAGATTTGAAGAAATTGAGCATTGCATCACTTGCTTACCAATGGATCCTCTGCAGAGAATGGGTGCCATCAGAATTTACAGCCTCTGCACTGGCTACCTATTAAGTTCCGTATCAGTTACAAAATATTATTACTTACCTATAAGGCCCTTAACGGTTTAGCTCCTGCATACCTAACTAGTCTTCTACCACGCTACAATCCATCACGCTCCCTAAGGTCGCAAAACTCTGGACTTTTGGTAATACCTTGGATAGCAAAGTCCACTAAAGGAGGTAGAGCTTTTTCGCACTTGGCTCCTAAACTCTAGAATAGACTTCCTGATAACGTTCAGGGTTCAGACACACTCTCTCTGTTTAAATCTAGATTAAAGACACATCTCTTTGGCCAAGCTTTCAAATAATGCATCTCATAATCTTGTACTGCAGTTATATCTAATCAAATGCACATTATTATTCTTTAGCTTGGGTTAAACAAATCAATTTTGCTTGGTTGGAACAGCAGCTACGCTAATTATGTCTCTATTTGTTTCTCTGTTTCTAGCACGGGATTAACATCCCGTGGTAACTAGGATTTACACAAGCTTCAGTCTGGATCCAGAACACCTGAGAAGAGATGATGCCAACCCCTCAGAGGACCTCAGACGATGCCAACCCTGAAACAACATACAGAACTACCAAATCTTGCTATAAGTTTGATTTCAACATATAATAATTGCTGTTAATAGTGTTCATCATCTGTTTGATTGTCTTTAATTGAATTTTCCGTACATTTCTGCCATATGTACATTAACTGACATAGTCACCAGTGATAAGCTACTACTAAATATATTGTAGAAACTTAATTTTCTGTACAGCGCTTTGCAACGATTTGTATCGTAAAATGCGCTATACAAATAAACTTGAATTGAATTAAATTGAAGAATAAGAGTCCAAAGAGCTGATAAAAACATCACAATAATCCACATGTCCATAATCCATAATAACCCTTCTTCCCATGGAAAAGTCTATCTCTTGTTGTCCTCTCGAAATCCATTGACATACATGTTTAGAAGAGTTTTGGACTGTTTTACTTGTAAACAGTACTTGATCAGTGCATATTTCTTTCCTGATCCAGATGAGGCAAATTTATTTGTTTATTTATTTATTTATTTTTATTTATTTATTTATTTTTTTTTTTTTTTACGAAAAAAGCAATATTATAGACATAGCACTGGTATTTTAGCTGGAAGCAAGGATTTGAAGTTAAAAACATCCTAATGACTTTCTCTATTACAAATACAAAGCTTTTCACTTCACAAGACGTTAATTGATGGACTGGAGTCATGTGGATTACTTAGCCTATTATTGTGATGCTTTTATCAACTGTTTGAAGTCTCATTCTGACGGCACCCATTCACTGCAGGGGATCCATTTGTGAGCAAGTGATATAATGCTACATTTCTCCAAATCTGTTCCAATGAAGAAACAAATTCATATATCCTGAGTGGCCTGAGGGTGCATATACAAAGCTCTTTAAAGAGATAGTTCACTCTAAAATGAAAATTCTGTCATATTTACTCACCCTCATTTCATTCCAAACATACATGACTTACTTTCTTTTGTGGATGTTATTCATTGTGTGGCCAATAAACATTTGCATTCTGCAGAAAAAAAAGAAATGCATTAATTAAGGTAAGTAAATGATGACATAATTGTCATTTTTAGCCCATCCCAATGAAAAGATGATGGTGCCACATTAATAAAAAAAAATTCATGCTTTTTGTTTGGTAGCAAGTGAATCCCTGCTGTCTACAGCATGCTCCTTTCACTTGTTGTGCACCATGCTCTATAGCAGCCTGCTGAAAGAGAGAGAAACACTGCATATGAAGGTGGAGGGAAAGGAGATGAAGAACGAGAGGGAGACGGCTCTCGAGAGCAGCAGAAAAGGAGGGGGATGTAAAGAAAACAGGAGGGAGAAAGGGGAGGGACGCACACAACAGAGTGAGTTCGCCCCTGGCCCCCTCCAAGCTCTCTCTGGCATCTCACGCTTCATTAGTTTTCAACCATTATGAACAATATTTGTCATCTTCTTTGCCCCCTGGAGCTGTTAGTTTACAAGCCACCTGATAGAAATAAGTACAAGACTTCACATGGAATTACATGTGCCTCGCTTTTCTCCCTTTTCCGAAGGCCATTTCTTTGTTTCCCCCATTTTTTTACATTCTGTCTTCGTCATGAATATTTCGTGGAGGGGATTTAGAGCATTTGCCCTGTGGTCTCCAGGGGCAACGTAGCCTGAGCTGCACTACGCGCTCTGCAGCGGGGGGATGCAACGGCTCCGTATCAGCTCAATTACAGTATAATCTCTCTAATTAAAAGTGTAACCAGCATGAAAATCATCTCAGTTAAGGGTCAGACAGACAAACACCATCCGTTTCTTTGCTGGTGCCACATCAGTATAATAAGCGTTACATTCGCCAAATCTCACCACTGACATTTCTTGAGCTCTATTCATTAGCCTGCATCGAAATTCCACCCACAAAAGAGGCTAACAGAGCGTATAATGCCTTAAAACATAATTGATTTCATAAATAACCTTTCACTGTTAAAGGAACTCCATCCCAAGCCCCGGGTTTCTCATGTAATGTGCCGTACTTTAAGATTGAGTGATCCAATGTGCGTGAGCTAACAGATGGAAACCAACTGTTCTCGGTATTTACTCCCTAAGCCTGAACATATCAGATGATCAATAAGACAGAAAAGCCATTATTATCATATCACAGTTAATAAGATTATTCTCTTCAGGATAATATCTTCTGCCTCTGCAAATTGATTGAGGAAATCTATTAGACTTGTCGCTTGGAGCTGCTATGAACTTATGAAAATGTATCTATTGGAATAGCAGCTTATCCTCTGGGGTTTGAGCACCATCTTCCAATGCGATGACACTTACTTGATTTACTCTGCACACTCGCTGTTGATTCGGGGTGTGAGGAACGAGGCATTTTAAAAGATGTCCATCTGCAAAATCACACTTCAAACTATATTCTTCAGGATGGATGTTATTTCGCTACTGGACCAAATCTGATTTAAAAAAAAAAAAAAAAAAAGGAACAAAATGTGTAATTTCATAATGAAGGACTATAATCTGGTAGTCCAAAACATATAGATGCACATCTTCTTAGCAGAGCTCTGAAGGAGATGGGGAATAAATTAGTAAGAATATAAAAAGATGAAGCACTCTTGGAAAACCATTGGGTCTGGAATTGAAATTCTCCTATTAGCAAGCTGAATAGTCCTCAGATTTCCAATCAAAATGCCTTATAAGCAAATGCAACAGTTCCAGAGAGAGAGAGAAGGAATAATGTAAAATTCATGATGTACGGATCTAAAGACACATTAGGTTTTAATCTTCTGTTCCGCCTCACAGCTATTGCTTTCATTCATGTTATATGTTGTTAAGGATTTAAAAGCTGTTAACCTTAAATGTCTATTTCTGTGCCGTGTGAAAACTGGGCCTCATCTCATGCTTTTACATTGTATTTATATGTGTTCATATTTAAAACAGATTGTTAGTCACCTTGACATCAGTTAGCTTTTTTAATTTCATGTTTGCTATATGCTACGCTAAGATGCTAAAATTCAAAACACAGTCCCAACCTACACTAAGAAAGCACTTCAAACGTGGTTTTGAAAACATTACTCATTTTAAAATTCGATTGTTTTCATGTCAGCACAAAGCATAAATTTTGAAATGAAATGTCAGAATAAAATTGACACTGAAACATGATGACCTGCCAACACGCGTAGACCTGATGCAGCAACTTTTCCAACAAACAGAACTAAAGCACCTGTGCCAGCTTTCTGTGACAATGGGGCAGCTTGTGAAAAGATTTCATTTTCACAAGTTGGGTGAGTCATCACCTGGAGGGTCCTGAGTGCCGCAGAGCAGATAAAGTCCCAACCGTTACAGATGGGCTTTAAAGGAGTGCATGAAACCCCACAGCAGGTGAACTGCTGGGTTCTGCAGGAGACTCAGTTTTATCCACAGTATTCCTGTGGCCCTTGATACTTGCACGAATTATGGCTGCAACCTGTAAACAATCAGTGATTAAAAATAAGCTACACAAAAATAAGTATTTATGAAACTGGGGGTACACATGAAATCAAGTGTGAAACGAGGTGAAATTATTCTCATTTCACCACTGAAAGATGAATAACCTCCATAAAAACACAAAACAAACACTAAATTAATAGAAGAACACAAATTATACACACGAAGAAAGGTGAGTTAATTTTTTATATGCTACATTTAATATTACACTGTGCTCTTGTTGCATTTACAGTACATTGTCGTGATCAGAAGGAGCGAATCATTTTGCAAAACAGTTTATTCATTAGTTTTTAAAAACATTTATATTGCAAATTAACATTTATCAAATGCTATTCAAGGGGACGTCAAGCAACAAGTCATAGTGACTCAATAATATTGACAGTGCTACAATATCTCAGACTCCAATATATTATATTTTTAGACACCAACTTGTACAGCTTCTACAGGCTTCTTCCAGCTTGCCCTTGACACCATGCTTGATCATGACACCATTTTTTAACGTTTTAGAAATTGCAACTCTTTCATGGATGTTGGCTTTGTGACATTCTGTGTGGTTGGCTTTTGTGAAAGCCAGGACTTCAAGGTGAATATTAAAGTTTGCTGTCACTTTGCTGCAGTAGTTGTTTTGTTTGGACACAATCCTTCTTATTGATCAACAGTCCCTATCATTCACTTTCAGTTTTCACTCACTATTCCTCTTTGCTGATGAAGTTTTGCCATGCTTTGTATATACAGTCGTGACCATAGAGACTTGTTCTTAAAACACCAAAAAATTGAGCTGTTAATGTCACAGACACTCATGCTAAACGGGTTTCCATGATTTGCCTTTTTGGAAGTCTGACAAGTTTGTACAAAAAAGTTTAAAAATGTGTTTTATGTTTTGCATCATATTTAATACACCAGGATTTAAGGCCCATATAGTGAGAATAGCTCATAGTTGATAAGAAAAATACATAAATTTTATTCAGTGGACCAAACTGAGCAAAAATATACATTTAAAAATACTCTAAATATGCAATTTGGTCCAAGAAGTAAGATGAAATTCTGATAGTTTGTAATGTAAATCAATGTGATCTTTATAAATGTAAATCTGTTTACATAAAATGCATATAAATATCAGCTGTCACACTATATCGCCCAATAATATGTCTTGATAAGATGGTATTTAGATGTTAAAGTTATATGATTAAAGCTCTATAGTTTTAATTGTAGTAGGCAAAACAATACAATGCAGTCTGACACTTTACATTTTAACATTATTATTTTTTTAATTATGTATGGATAATCAAGTAAACCTAAGTTGCTTTAGTCTAGTAAATGTTCTTCTTGAGATACTACAAACAATATAAAAGTAATTCTCATGTTTAAAAGATAAATAATTAAAGATTTCACAGCTGAAGATGGACACTTTTTAGATTTATACTAAAAGGCCTTTTACTTTAAACGATCAGTCAAAGCCCAGAAGTCATGTAGAAAATTGTGTAGGTTTTTCAGGAGTTTTGTTGGCAATTTCTTAGTTCTTAGTTAGAAATTCATGTATCAGATATGATACAAAAGGCTTTACAGGGTTAAATATTTAAAAGCTATAAGCATTAAATGTAGAGTATCTAGCATCAAGCATCAAAATATTGTGATATGTTCTGTTGCATTGAAACTGGAAAAGTCTGCAATATTTTTGAACACACAAAAATTACAGCCTTGCTCGTAATTTTGTTCATCGACAAGCTCGTAGAGCGTGTCCTCAAAATTCTGTTCTCCGCAACTCCCCACTCTTAGCTGCGCAGCAGACCGAGGTTATGCTACCCGCAGAGACAGCATAGGACATGCAGTTTCCTCTTTGTGGGGGAACAGATACACACTGAGATGGTTTAAGATGTGTATGTCAAGGGGTTCTCAGGCCATTATGTTGTTATCAACACCAGTACACAGTTTCCTGGCATAAAGACACCTCAGGGAGGAGTAATAACTGTTTGAAGGCAAGGTTTAAGAGATAAATATGTAGTGTCTCTGTTTGTTGGGTCTTGGTTCTCCTTTACATCTCCTTTATATGATGGGTTATTGCACCACAGACACAAAAAAATAAATCTGTTTGATAAAAAAAATAAATAAATAAAAATAGTTGGTTCCTCTACATTCATCCTCATCACATTCACTAGCATGGCTGCAAAGAGAAACGGATCACCCCATCTACTATATAACCCATTTCAACGGCAGCCACTTCCAACATATGTGGTAAAAGCGGCATTATGGCTTCAAAGTGCTATATACACGGGAAAGAGCGCTCCATACAAGTGACCCATAACTTTGATGTGCAGAGGTACCACTGAGTGACTGGATGTGTTCAGCACTCATCACCATCTGTGATTGATAGGTACGCCGGAGTAGTTCTGGCCAACGGAGTGCGGCTCTCACTCAAACGACTGCCATACCACAGCATCTCTGTTTACTCTTATGATTTACTAACGCTAGCTCCCAGTGCACTGCTGAGACCTGATGCTCTCTTCAAACGGAAAGCTTTTAGAGAGCTCAGTTTAGAGATCAAACGCTTGTGATCCCCAAATTGCTGTGTGGTTGCTGTATAAATATTACCAACTAGTGCCTCTTTGTCATGACATTTTACATCTCACCAAATGCAGAATAGTTGTCACTGTGACTCATATCTGTGATGCTTAATATTTTTGTCTAGACTCTATAGAGAAAATTTTATAACATGTTTATAAAAAAATAAATAAATAAAAGCTGACAACGAGATCATGAATGTAGCTTTCTGGTTTGGAACAACATGAGTATAAATGATGACAGAAATATCACACCAGTAAGGGTCTATTGACACAGAACTCATTTTTGCATTCCACTGTGCTGCTCTTTCATTGTTTTCCTATGTAAGTGTGATTAAATGCAACAGTTCAATAAACAAGTTAACACTGAGTAACTTACATTTTAGGCACAATATTCAGAGTAAATTTGTCCATTGTTGCTTTGCCAATGAAAATAGTTCCACACGAAGTCAATCAACTAGTGATAGAGACAAAATATTACTTCTTAAAGACCTTCGTTCATCTTCAGAACACAAATTAAGATATTTTTGATGAATTCCAAGAGCTCTCTGACCCTCCCATAGACAGCAAGGATACTACCACTATCAAGGTCCAGAAATGTAGCAAGGGCATTGTTAAAATAATCCATGTGACATCAGGGGTTCAACCATAATTGTACGAAGCTACAAGAATACTTTTTGCACACAACAAAAACAAAAACACCCTGGCGCCATTTTGGAGAGTATCCACTGAACGTAAACAACGTATGCTGTCTAGTATCCTTGCTGTCTATGGGAGGGTCAGAGAGCTCTCAGTTCAAAATTCAACAAAAATATCTTAATTTGTGTTCCAAAGATAAACAAAGGTCTTATGGGCTTGGAACGACATGAGGGTGAGTAATTAATGGCAGAATTTTAATTTTTGGGTGAACTATCCGTTTAAGGTTTCAAAACATTTACAAATCAGTGGTTCGGAGAATGCTTCAAACACACCAAATCACATGATTTCAGCAAACAATGACTTGCTGAACAAATACTATACTTTCAGGGAAACATTTGTAATTGGTTTGTATGTTAAACATGTATGAGGTGAGTTTTCGTTTCAGTGACCAGTGTAACGGTGGTCTTCGAAACAGTGAATCATTTTGCGAAGCAGTTGGTTCAGTTGATTCAGAGTTTCAAAAAGCTTTGTTTTTCTAATCACTATGATCAACCTGTGCCGCGTCTCAGAGCAACACATCAGTGGCATTTCTGAATGAATCAGCGTTGTTGAACAAATCATTTGAATGAATAAAAGATTCATTCAAAAAGTCATTTACTGCATCTGAAAATGCCTGCTTCAGTACAATATAGTAGACAAAAAAAAGTACATAAAAAGAGTAGTATGTCAGAATTCAGAGTATTCGAAAAACAGACTCTGAAGTGTGCATTTGATGGACACTTTACTATACCATTAAGTCAAGAAAGAAGATTCCCTCACGAAAATTAACCATGATTTTACTACAAAAAAATAAATAAATAAAATAAAAAAAAATTAAAACATGGTTACTATAGTTAAACCATGGTAACCACAAATTAACCATGGTTTTGCTACACTGACTATAGTTTAACCATGGAATTTGTAGTAAAACTGTGGTTATACAAATGGTAATCAGTACACCAAAAAAAAACCTTGGTTACTACACTTCTACTAAAGCCATGGTTAATTTTCGTAAGGGTTTGTGAATGGCTGTGAAACTAATATATACAGTACTAGACAGTATGTGATTTTGAATGCAGCTGTTCACTTTTTTCTTAAAAAAGCTATTCAGTTGTTTGATATAATGATTCAATGACTGACTCATAACAGCTAGTTCTGTTCATGAATCGGTGGTTGTTTGAATGAAACAACTGAATGATTCAGTGAGGACTTACGACTAACTGTCGTTTAATTTGATTACCTTGTGAAACGCTCTCTTTTTTGAGTTTTATTTTATAATTGTAGTTTCTTGTTAGAAAGGTGCGTACAGATGTGTTTAACAGGTAATTGCTGTCAGATTAGAGGGGTACAGTTTGAATCTCAGGGGTCAAGCCAATGGTTTTGAGAGAGTGACAGAGTAAAGCGTTATCCTAGTTTCTGCTTGAGTCTCTATGAGCGCAGGTGAGAGCTGGAGAGATCTTGATGAAATATTAAAGGCCTGTGAGCTGATGCAGGGCCAGGATGAGGGCACTCAGGGGGCACTGTCTCCTTAATTACTGTGTGCGGCGGTTTCACTATTTCATTTGGGAAAAATCCCAGATTGAGGTTATGTTCAAATTGCCCTTCTTCTGCCACTGAGCGAACTGGACTACGGTGCCCGGAGGACACGGCTCCTGATTTAATTAATGCTTGGGCGTGTTATGCCCTATGTTAGTGGGGGGTTTGACGAGTCATTAGATAATAATAATGGCCCCAATCTCAATTAAACAGCATATTTAAGAAACAATGAACACTAATCGATGGTATAAAGGTACAATCAGAAGTATTTACAGTGTAAACAGCTCTTCACAGTAACGTGAACGTTAATTATTTGCATAGATGAAATTAAAGATACAGTCTTTCAGTTTCAGAGATTGGCATACTTAAAGATCCAGCCAAAGTTATTAGTGTTATTAACGTAATCCCTCTCTCCTCATGGTCTCCTGGAGCACTGATCCTCCAAAATGGAGTATGGATCCCACTTTATCCACTGTCTTAGAACAGCGCTACCTCACCTTGTGTGTTCTGCCTATCCCTTCACGGACAGTAGATATTCAAAGCTATAATAGCTAATCTGATGACCTATGAGTATGCTGATGCAAAACATATCATAACTATGACTGCATCCGAAATCGCATACTTTAGCTACTGAATAAGTTCTTATCGACCATTAAAAAGTACATTCTATATAGTATGAATGTAATCTGGCCATACTACATTTGTCATGTTATTATTGGCCTACAGCATCAGTTGTGTCACTTAACTTACATTAACAAATCCTCTCCCATGGCCTCATGGGATAGTAAAGTTTCCATCAGATGCACACTTCTGAATCTCGCTGGTAACAGTAGTTCATCGAGGGACTACTATTTTACCTACTGTTTTATAAATACTTTGAATTTGGACGTAGTACTCTGTTCACATAATGTTTTGTGTGTGTGTGCGTGCGTGCGTGCATGCGTGTGTGTGTACTACATAGTAGAGAAGTATACAACAAGATCATTTATAAGCATTGCAAATATGTTATAAGTTTTTTGTATTGCTGGAAGCACATGTAGTGAACCTTTTTTTTCATTCACAAGAGAGAGTGTTAAAGGTCCACTGATCTCAGTACGCCAACAAAGCCTCATCACTTCAGTCCCCCTGGACACCAGAGAGTGCAGCAGAAAATCCGTCAGCCCTAAAAGAGCTTGTTGCTGAAATTGATTAGCATTTAGATTGTATCTAGTTTGATTCAGAGGAGGAGAGGCTACAGATGGTTTGAAAGCAGCAGATTTAAAGTAGATTTTGAAAAGTGCCTGTAAATGGATGCATTTACACGCAAGTCATTTCATGTTTTCGTTTAGGCCCGTGTATCCTCCACACCCGGAACCCCGTCTGTTATCTAAAGTCCTCTGAGGGCTGCCATTACTCACTTATCATATTTTTAGTTCATAGTATTTAACAGTGCATTCATCTACTTCATGAGATTCCTCTTTTGGGAGAAGCCTAAACCATGAGGTTTGATCTCAGATACTAATTTTATCATCCGATACATTTATTAGTATAAATTCAACATCCACTACAGCCGCATGACCATAAACCGAATGAAGTTCGTTCATCTTCTCCTTCCGAGACCATGTGCATTCTTCATTGCAATGGATAATGCTAAAGCATGTTCCTATCAGTATGCTCTTTCCAAGGGCTCGACATTAAGAAGAATAAATAGCACTGGTTTCACAACACCACCTAATTCATCAAAGTCGCTGCCACGAGTACATGCCCAGTGTGAATGATCAAACACTAGCTGGGCTTTTGGCTCATGCTGAAGGCACCGGTGCATTAGAAGGCACGGGAACTGTCTGCTAATCAGGAAAACTATCAATCCCTTTCATGAGATGCATTAGAAGGCCACGGTTCTAGGGTTTCAATACAATAATCTGAAAACAAATCAATTTTCTGGCAAAATCTACCGAGGTACCTAGCATCAAGGCATGATTTGTTCATTTGAATGCATGAGCTGTTAATGTAACTTAACACGCTGTCACTGTTTGGCTCTTCTGAATTAAACACATTTGCAGAGTATTAGGTTAGCACGTAGGAAACCACAGTAAGACTCAAAATACATCACACTGCTCAAGGCCTTACTCATCTCAGCCCTATTAGTGTAAATGACAAGTATTTTGGAGTGTAAAGAGGAAATGTGTAGTTGGCAACAAAGAGCAAGTGTTTTTTCAGTCCTCCTTACATGATTTGCTGCTGATAGAAGTGAATTAATTCCTGCAAGCACATGTTGTAGGATTTTTTTTTTCTTTTTTTTTATCTGCTGCCCTCTGCTGGCAACATTCTATGAGGAATTCTAGGTTTTGAATTGTGGCCAAAATCTTTCATTCTCCTCTTTTGTGCGGTCTGTTGCTGACATACTGAATTCATTTTTATCTCCAGAAGCCACCAGCTAACACTGTTTTAACTCCAATGTGCTAATTTAATAATTTAAGTAAACATAAAATTATAAATGTATTATGTAGCGGACCGCTGTTACTCACTTAAAAGCAAAAACACTCTAAAAAAAAAAAAAGAAAATGTTTATGTACTGCAGGGAGGAAAGAGTGCTTCATCTTTGAACGACAATGACATTCATTCATTTATATATATATATATATATATATATATATATATACATACAGTGCCACTTGAAAGTTTGTGAGAAATTTTAACAAAATAAGAGAGATCATACAAAATGCATGTAATTTTTTTATTTAGTACTGTCCTGAGTAAGATATTTTACATAAAAAATGTTTACATTTAGTACACAAGACAAAAAAAAAAATTGCTGAAATTATTAAAATAACCCTATTCAAAAGTTTGTGAACCTTTGGTTCTTAATACTGTGTGTGGTTATCTGGATGATTCACGACTGTTTTTTGTTTTGTGATGGTTGTTCATGAGTCCCTTGTTTGTTCTGAACAGTTAAACTGAGCACTGTTCTTCAGAAAAATCCTCCATGTCCTGCGGATTCTTCAGTTTTCCAGCATCTTTTGCATATTTGAACCCTTTCCAGCAGTGACTGTATGATTTTGAGATTCATCTTTTCACATTGAGGACAACTGAGGGGCTCAAACACAACTATCAAAAAAGGTTCAAACATTCACTGATGCTCCAGAAGAAAACGTAATGCATTAAGAGCTAGGGGGTGAAAACTTTTGAACAGGATGAAGATGTCAACATTTTTCTTATTTTGTAGAAATATAATTTTCTGCCATTTAGTACTGCCCTTCAGAAGCAACAGAAGACACTTGCATGTTTCCCGGAAAACAAATTAAGTACAATTTACCTTGATCTTCAAATTCAAAAAGTTTTCACCCCCTGACTCTTAATGCATTATGTTTTCTTCTGGAGCATCAGTGAATGTTTGAACCTTTTTTAATAGTTGTGTTTGAGTCCCTCAATTGTCCTCAGTGTGAAAAGATGGATTTCAAAACCATAAGTCACTGCTGGAAAGGGTTCAAATATGCAAAAGATGCTGGAAAACTGAAGAATCCGCAGGACATGGAGGATTTTTCTGAAGAACAGTGCTCAGTTTAACTGTTCAGAACAAACAAGGGACTCATGAACAACCATCACAAAACAAAAAACAGTCGTGAATCATCCAGATAACCACACACAGTATTAAGAACCAAGGGTTCACAAACTTTTGAATGGGGTTATTTTAATAATTTCAGCTATTTTTTATTATTATTATTATTATTTTTTTTTTTTTTTGTCTTGTGGACTAAATGTAAACATCTTTTATGTAAAATATCTTACTCAGGACAGTACTAAATAAAAACAAATAACATGCATTTTGTATGATCTCTCTTATTTTGTTAAAATTTCTCACATTTTCACAGATTCCGCAAGGGGTTCACAAACTTTCAAGTGGCACTGTATATATATATATATATATATATATATATATATATATATATATATATATATATATATATATATATATAACATATACAGCAATGTGGGTAGAAAAAATATAAATATAAATCATAGAATATCACATTTAAAATATTTTACATTTTAACAGTTATACAATACATGAAAAGCCATCATTAATGGCAATATGCATTGCTGTTGCTGTTTTTTTTTTTTTTTCTTGTTTTTTTCCAATTTGTCTCATGTTCCTGTTTATTTATGTTCAGAAATATTAGCTAGGATTTGTACCTGTTTTCTGTCCTTATCGGTGAAATTTGTTTAATTAAATATCAAACCCAGTGTCAAGTTTAATGTCATGATTCATCAATGTACATTATCTTTAATGGTACAAATAAAAGGTTCATGTTACACGGTGTTCATGCCTTGCACCATATTTGTTCTTCTGTTTTTCAAAAACTGCTTTATGCCAGTCATATAAAATAACAATAATTATAAAAAATACCAATAATAAAAAATAAAAAAAACTCCACACCATATGGTAGACATGCTGGGGACCTACACAAGCAGCAATATGGTCTAATGTAGAGACTGACTCTGCTTGCGTTTAGCATTTAACTTAATATTCTCCATACAGCCTTTATCCTATGAAAAATTGCTTGCTGAGTTCAGTCCGAAAGCATGCTGGGCACAAAGGAGTGACTCTGCAAACAGCACCACACACACACAAGCAGCCCTTGCAAATGTTTTAAAAGTATCACATAAATTGTCGTTATTTTCCTCCATTTCAGTTATCCCACAGTGATGATTACACTCCATATGCATGTGGTGCCATGGAAAAACCCATTTGCATTGTGGCTTTCAAAACATTTCACATTAGTTGTCTCTTAAAACTGCATTAAAAGTTACCCATTAAGATGAGAAGTATGATGTTTTGTGGTTTTACTTGTTTGGGTTATTAAATGTTCCATTTATGATTACATCATGAGCAAAAGATACAATTTTAAGAAAAGAAAGTTTGATATATAGTTTATATAAGGATGCAAAGAAACAACAGAACACATATTCACATACCAAAAAAAAGACAACTGATGTGTTAAGACCTTTGTCCCTTCAAGTCAATAAAGTGATTTGGTTGTACAGTCACAGAGTGAACACTTTTTTGCACATTTATACATATGAACTGGCACCTCATCATAAATTATACTTATTTTCTTAGAATTTGTGATGAGGCAGACTCACAACTTTGGGATTTTTAAACATTACTTTTCTAAATCAATCAATAAGTTCTCTTGGTGGAAAAATTACCATGAAAATGACATTCAGTTCACTTATAATAACATAATTATAACATATCTCACAACGCAACACTGAAAAATATTGTTAGCCGCCCATCTGGAGGGAAATACCATAATTTTGTCTTCCAGTCAAACTGAATGTATTTGTGATCCAAGTTTTGCATCTGTTCCCCATCTTCAATGATGAGTAATCACTTTTTGTTCTTTAGCACATCTAGACATTCTAGCCTCAGTTTTGTCTGGAAGATTTAAATAATACATAAACATTGCTTAAAGGGTTACTCCACCCCAAAATGAAAATTTTGTCATTAATCACTTACCCCCATGTCGTTCCAAACCCGTAAAAGCTTCGTTCGTCTTCAGAACATAATTTAAGATGTTTTGGATGAAAACCGGGAGGCTTGTGACTGTACCATTGACTGTCAAGCAATTAACACTGTCAAGGCACAGAAAAATATAAAAGACATCATCAGAATAGTCCATCTGCCATCAGTGGTTCAACCGTAAAGTTATGAAGCTATGAGAATACTTTTTGTACGCAAAGAAAAAAAAAAATACTTTATTCAACAATTCGTCTCATCTGTGTCAGCGTAGCGCCATTTTGGAGAATATCCGCTGGACGCAAGCAGTGTACGCTGTTCCGTGTCAGCCGCGCCACAAGGATACGTTGTTTTCGTTCAAATCAAAGCGTAAACAAACGAATCTGTGCGGCGCGGCTGATACAAAACAGCGTACGCTGTTTGCGTCCAGCGGATATTCTCCAAAATGGTGCTATGCTGACACAGATGAGACGAATTGTTGAATAAAGTCGTTGTTATTTTTTTTCTTTGTGCACAAAAAGTATTCTCATAGCTTCATAACATTATGGTTGAACCACTAATGGCAGATGGACTATTCTGACGATGTTTTTTATACTTTTCTGTGCCTTGACAGTGTTAATTGCATGGCAGTCAATGGGGCAGTCACAAGCCTCCCGGTTTTCATCCAAACTATCTTAAATTGTGTTCCGAAGACAAACGAAGCTTTTACGGGTTTGGAACGACATGGGGGTAAGTGATTAAAAAATTTCAATTTGGGGTGGAGTAACCCTTTAAATATACTGGAATCAGAGCACAAAAAATTGGTCTGATTGCAGAGAAGGCAACATTTAGAGGAATCAAACTGACATAGTCTACTTATATAATTTTCAGGCACAGTATGAAAAATGCAAATATATTTACAAAAAAGAATGACTGACTGTATGTCTTTTATAACCCAGCCTCTCCATCACAGGCCAGCATGTGTCCTCAATGAGTTTGATCTCTTCTACAGCCATATTCTCCTTCCACATGTTGATTTTTGCAGATGATATATCTCCTTCATATATCAGATTATACAGATTTGTAGATGTGGCAAATGTCAGCTGGTTTAACGCCGCTGGTGCAACTGGTATTCCAAGAAAGTTATGTATCTTTCTCGCTGTCTCTTCAGGAAAATATACAACGTCTTCAAATTTGACTATAAGGTAAGTTTGTGGAGGGAGGCTTGCGCTCACCTTGAGCCCTGCTGAATTGTGAGCCAGCCATAGCTGAGCTAGCAGCTGTACAGGGTTGGGATCTGGCTGGGAGAGGATCTTCTTTAAAGAAAGGAACTGCGAGTCCACTATAGCACAGCCCTGATCCACACCATCAATGTTCTGCTTAAAAATGTTGACGATGTGCCTTTTAATATTCTTACGTAAGTACAGGCTTGGCTTGCTGCTGTAGAGCATTAGATAAATCCATGCACGTGGGTCTCTGACCACATGAACTGAGCGAAGTGAGCGACCTATGACCTCTTGAAGATATGGCAGCTTCAAGAACCAGCCTCCACTGCCCATGTTCAGCACTGGCCGGGCATTTGGGTACTTTACCAGGTGCTGCCTGAGCTCTTGTATGTATGCGATGTCCATATGGGTACCCTTGACACCCCCTGTCCTTGTTTGCTCTGACAGCAGCATCCTTTTCTTTCTTTGTCCTTTCCCTTTGACTTTGTTCTCTGTTTCGTCATTGCTCTGGTGCAACTGAATGTTTTGCAGGTGCAGTTTCACATTGTGGACTATGGAATGGAACCATCCCTGAATGACTCGAAATCGTCCATTTTGCGCATCTGCTTTGGACCACTCGCAAGCGTCCACCAGAGAGACGAAAGGAGATACGGGGAACCGCAGGTAAGTCGAAGGGATCCGAAGGTATACAAAGTCAGAGCTATTATCGAAAAGGTGCTGAAGGATCTCTGCGCCCGAGCCTGGCATGGATGTAATCGTGATGATGGGGAGGAGGTCATGGACGCTAGAGTCTGTCCCATCATATATGCTGCTGTCTTTTGACTTAACATTGCACAAGAGCTGTTCGCAGCCATAAAAAAGAGACAAAAGTTCAGTCACCCACAAAAACAACACACAGATCAGAGTGCAATGAATTAGCATATTAAATGACATGTGAAACTTCCTTTTTTTGATTAAGAAAGCTACAGCAAAACATAAAGTCAACACCGCAGAGATGTTTACCACCAATCCAAAGTCAAACACAAAATCTTTTGTGACTTGACTTGGCAAGGTTTGAATTACCCGGCCAAACTGAACCATTCTTCTGTTGTCTTCTGTTTTAGCAAAGCCTGCAAAGCCCAAGTAGCCATGTCTGGCCTCAATGTCTTCGTAGTTTGTTACAACTGACACAACAGTCTCTGTGTCATTAAGAGTCACTGATATTTTGACTCCATTTTTACTGTTGTCTATGAATCTACAGTCCGAGACCTTGACGTATGGGCCATGCATCAAATAAGCCACTCTAGTGACAGTGTTCTCCATGGGAAAGGTCACGTTTATATACTGTGTCCATCTCTTTTTGAATTCAGCAGCCTGTTCTGCCTCTTGTATCCTGGCAACGGGGCTGGATCCTTGCGCGTCCAGCCAAAACATTTTGTAATGTGCATCCCACACATCCATCAGAGCCCCATTGTATTTTCCAAATGATCTGTGAGGAACGTACCTGAAATCAATGTCAAGGTTGTGAAAAAACGCACTGAGAGAACTGAGAGGGGAGCGCTCGTGTTTCTCAATGTGGTCCAGCACAAGTAATGTTTGAGAGTTGAGAAGCACAAGTGCTCGATACACACTCTTTAGCTTCATGGCGGATGAATAGGCCGACACAGACTCTCCACTCACAAACAACATTTCCTGATGCGATGAAGCTGCAATGACCTCCCCAGCAGTATCCCCGACTTCCTTTTCTCCCCATCGTAGCCACTTTGAACATTCCCCCAACTGTCCTTCCCATGGCTGATTACACTGGCTGGTGGGTGAGGGGGCAAATACCAGCACATTGTTAAGATAGCTGTATTTAGGACCATACAAGGCCTCAGAAACAAACACCAGTCCATTTGGTGCAAAAGTAAAGGAGTTTTGATCAGGGTGCTCGTGCCCGGGGTTAAAGTTCGTCCAGCCTTCTACCCAAGAGTAAGGTTGTGCATGGACAATATCATACACTGCTCGCCCTCCTAATTTTCCAGATTTAAATGACACAAAGGTATTACCTTGAGCTTGAGGTAACCCTGCCCCATACGTCACCACACCCCAATTGGAGAAAATGTGCAAGGTTGCTTTGTTAAAGTCAGGCGGAGGCTGTGGAGTTAAAGCAGAGTCGTACCATATGTACTCTGTATGTAAAGTAGCCCAGCGTTGGGCTGCAGATTGCATCATGGGTCCATCTTTAGGACGATGCTTCCTAATCTGCTCTGCCAGCCAGTTTCCTGAGCCATTTCGGATCACGTATGCATCCAGAAATACAAGCTGGCTCTCTGGCCCATAGAACCAGTTGTAATTGGAGTCTGCAATGCCAACCGTTCTTTGAAATCCAGGAAGCAGTGTAGCGAAGTAAAACATGAAGTGAGCTCTGAGCCAGTTGTTCTGTGTGTTGTCTATCTGAAAATGACGCAACGCTAAGTAAACATACTGAGTGATGGATTTTGCTGTGTAGCTACCGTATGCAACACCCTCATCGAGAGAGCCATCAACAATATGGCTGAGAAGGAACATGGTCTTTTCCATGTAGTTCACTGATATTTGCTTCCATATCATGGTCTCTGGGTCATTATGTTCCCCTGCCACAAGAGCACCAATGAGAATGGCTAGTATGTTAGTTGTCTGGTGGTTCTGTAGAAACTGCTTTCCCCATCCTCTGTGCTTGGAAAGCTCGAAAAGCTCCTCGGTAACAGATCGTATTTTCCTGAGATATCGCAGTCTTCTGCGGGTGTCAAGAAAGGTGTAAATGAAATCATATGCCGTGGCAAATCCAGTGAGGGAGTGGGCGATGGGAACCTCATCATTTGGTGCACTGGACACCGTCCAATCTGGATACTCCACCATTCGGTCCATGTACTCAATCAAAAACTGAGAGGCAGTAGCATCCTCAGGTTGAAGCAGACAGTATAGTGCAAGAGGGGGCAAATTGTTACCATAAATCTCATTCCATTTCTTGCCGAAATCCTCGTGGCTCACCGGAGGCTGGTAAACAGCTGCACTGGATAGCATAACAGAAACAGCATTACGAATAACTTTAAATATGTCTCTATGTGTGGTGGTGGCCCTCTGTTTCATCAAACGCAATTCTGTCTGATCAAAGTACAGCTTGGGGTGAAGGTGTGCCGACAAGGTGGTATTGTCTGTTTGGTGTTCATTCAAGGACACATATCTATCTGAAGCAGACGAAATTCCACAGAAAGCAAGTCCCACAGCCAAGACACAGAGCAGAACCGCAGACCTCTGCATGTTCTCCATGATCCAAGAAACAGATGTGGTGCTTTTCTCTTCGAAAGCTCCTCCTCCAAAGCGACCAAAAAATTGTTATGAGTCCAACTTGTACTCACATGTAGAGCTGCAGATATTTTTTTCCTTTCAGGCAAAAACCCAAATGACAATGGCGGTATTTATGTAGCCAGTAGGAAGGGTTCACATTTCCTTGAGAAAACATGCTTTTAACTCCCATAAATGGTTATCCGACTAAACTAAAACTTGATAAACCCACGCAAAAACAAATTTCTTCCGCATTTATTTGTACGCTGTTTTATTATTTAAACGGATAAGAATGTTATTTTCAGTCTCGCTATTTAAAACGATATCCGCACGAATTGCCATAACGGAAATGTAATAAATGCAGAGATGTGTCAAAGAAACTTCCGTTTTCAGAATCCGTCTCAAGTTTGATCCTCTTCTTCCCGCGGGTCTTCTGGAAGAGTTTCCAGAAAGTTGCAGCGTTCTGCAGTAACTATTCACAGCACCATGTAAAGTCACTCTTAACGCCTTTTTCTCATCTTGTGACACGAGAAGCGAGATAATCCATTAATCCACTTTGAGGTGAAGGAAACGTACCGCTTGCTGTGTCGTTTATCTAAGTGGTGATGTTTTCTAATTTGATCTGAAGCAAAGACAGATATGAAGAATCCATAATGCAATTTCAAAGTCACTTTTTAGGCTTTAGGGTTATATTTCCTGCATCAAATTCTTCTTCTGTCACAAAACTGTCCTAGTGTAAGTCAAGTCGCTTTTTCCATCTTTCAAGTTATCTAGTACAACTATCACTGTCGGCATTAGCAATTTTTAATATGGTCGATAGATGGCGTCGTAATATCACATTATTAAACCACATTTCCGGTATTCAGGTCGTTTTATTCATAATTAATCAACTAATCAAACGAATTTGCTATTCAGATATAAAGTACAGTTTCATATCAAAGATCTAATATAATTTAGCCATAAGTCAGAATAGCCTATAGTTTGAGCAATTTGACTTTAAGCAGACACAGATCACAGTAATGTGTTGAGAAGTGTCCTCTTTCAAACTTACAAAAATAAAAGAAAGGAGCTCCAACAAAAAGCACAATAAAATTGTGAACATAACTATGAACGCAATTGGAGTACATCATACATGTAGCTATGGCCATGTGTGTTGCATTAATTTGTTTTAAATGATTTAGACTTTCATGTGATGGAAGCTAAATAAAATAAATTAGGTTTATTTAAGTTACTTGAACTTTATCTGATAAAGAAACCAGCCACAATATACTGTACACTGGGAAGACAAGTCATACAAAAGGGAAAAACAGTATTACATGTAATGATATGGTAAAGATTAACATGATCCTAAGTAAACAGTTCATGTTAATCCTCTTTCTTTGCTTCTGAGGTTTTTTCTGTGCTGTCAGGCTGTAATTCTATTGCTTTCTTCCCATGTGCATCTGAAACAGGACTTGCTGTAGCTCCTTCCACGGGTTTCTCATCATCCGCTGGTACAGCAGTACATGTACCCCAGATAACCAGTGCAACTATACCCACTGGTAGTCCAAACACAAAACAGGAGAAGAATGGAGCTGCCTGGAACATCGACTGAGATCAGGGAGATTTATATTAGTTACTAGGACAACAGTGACCTAAATATTAGCCAAGTAAATATTTGAAGAGGATGTGATCAGCCGTGTGTTTTGGTTTTTGGTGTGTTAAGCGTGTGTTAAGCTTTTAGTAAATATTTGGAGAAAAAAATGAAATAAGAGTAAATCTATCCTTCTGCTAAAATAATACAGAGTGTTAGTAAGTCTTACCACCACAGTAGACTTCGCTTTATAGAAAGATCTCTTAGTGTGCTGCAAAAATCCATTTCCCCCGAGTAGCTGATTGGGGTAAAAGCGAATTTTATTAGAAAAAGAGCAATGTATTATAGGACAGAAAGACAGACAGGAAAGTATCTCCCTTCACATACCTTCGCACTGCCATCCAGAACACTGTTTAGGAACCGAAGTAAATCCTCAATGGTCTCAATCTTACTTTCTGGTAGACAGTAACCATCAATGGTCATATTTAACACAATGATGGAGGGCATCTCAACTTCTCTGAGGAGAAACATGTTAGTGGAGATTATACCCACAGATTAGACTTCTGTAATATATTTTTGTAGATGTCTGAAATATATATAATTTAGTTTTTATCTTTGTCAGTGACTTTAAATACAGTTCCAGCACTTTGCACTTCCTAAAATGTTTGTGTCCAGTTCAACTCACCCCATAATTAAACCGTTGATATATTCATTACCATCCATAAAACCAAACTGGTAATCACTTGGAGGAGGGAAAAAAAAAAAAATTAATATTTTCTTTGTTCACAAATAATTCAGGTATATGGCACCTTCTCTTCATGCTCCATATAAATTTGCTACTTACCTTTTGTAATGATCTCTGTATTCAGTTGACAGCCTTTCCATCAAAGTTTTGTAACTAAAGAGATCAATTTTGAGTTTTAGAGTTGAAATAATAGGGGGTGAGGGGAGGGGAGGGAAGGGGGGCACATTCTCTGATGTTGCTTACCGAATGCTTTCTTCAGATGGATTCTTCTCATCTACTACTGCCAGTGCCACAAGTTTACCTTTGAGGGAAGTGTGAGAAATGAACAGCAACACAATAAATTATTTATGAACGCAAAGCTCACATAATTACAATCTGTCAAAGCATCATTTTCACACATGAATACTGGATCTTGGGAGAAAGTCATCATGCCAGTTATGTTTTGTCACCTAGTGGCAGAAATATAGCAATCACAAAAATGGTTTGTTAACTATAAAGGGTATACGAAAAGAAGACAAATAAAATAATAAAAAAAGTAAAAATATAATATTTAAGGAGAAAAGCAGGCTTACTTAGTTCTCCCATCTGGTACAGACTGAAGCTATCGATTTGGAAGTAAGAGGGAAAACGTTCTCGATTTATCCAGGAAGACAAATCACCATCAAGAAATTCTATAGGAATGATAAGACAAGTGAGATTAAACTTGCTAATACTTCATGTACATTTAATGTTTTCATGTATTAAATGTAGCCCTGCACTTATTAAATGTCACCATCAAACCTGCAACAATTTGCAAAGTAAAAGTACTCAGAAATGTTTAATCTAAAATATGTAATCATGAGAAAAAAATGATCTTTTATTTTATTAACAAAACAACTTGTTTCTGTTCGCTGGCTTGCATTAAATTATGCAAAATATGTTACTTGCACACAGTCAAGCTGTTGACTTAAAGGGTGTGTATTGGATGTTAGCCTAGACGAAATGTTCAGAGTAAGCCACATGACAGAAGAGAGCTGGAACACTTTACTGTCTCTGTATTCTCATCTTTTGGAATAGAATGGTAAGAAAGTAATTACTGTAATTATAATGTGATCTAACAAAAGGTTTTTCTCTTGTATACATACAAGAAACTGTGTATAACCATGGGTAAGTATTTCTAACATACTAGTACTTTTAATGCTTATAAAGTAACTTTAAATTATGCTGGAAAAATGTAAATATATCAGACATATTGGTGTGCTGTGACCTGTAATCTTAACTTTTTTGTGCCTGTTTTTTTATGCCTCTGTTTTCAGAAGGATTACCATGTGATTTCTGTTACAAAAAGTGCTAAAGTTAATATTGTCAGGTAAGTGATTCGTAAACTTCATAACTTACTTTCAAAAGTTCTGTGTAGACTGTGTATCCCATACACATGCTCAAAAGAGAGAGTGATTTGTAGAGTGTGCTCACATCACAACGTCTTTGTGTTTTTGAAATTAATTATTTCTAATATTTTAATGTGCAAACTGTATTTTTTTATTTTTTTATTTTTTTACTTTAATTTGAGCTGACAATTGAGCTGGCCATAATATGGCACTATATAATGGAACAACAAACCTTAACATTTGTAAATTATAATAAAACCTGTATTTCTTTTTTGGTAATCTGGAAGATGTTAAAGGGATAGTTCACCCAAAAAATGATATAAATGCTGTTCAGTTTCTCACACAGACCAATCGTTTCGTGTCTTAGGACATCAATGTATCATCACGAACAGCAAGGTTTAATTTGGATTTGTGTGTGCATGTTTTTTTTTTCTCTCAAAGATTCTGTGCCTATTGACTGGCATTAAAGGACTGACAGACTGCAACGGTTTGAGTTAAAAATCTTCGTTTGTGTTCTACTGAAGAAACAAAGTCACCTACATCTTGGATGCCCTGGGGGTAAGCAGATAAACATCAAATTTTAATTTTTGGGTGAACTATCCCTTTAATGCACAATACAGGTGCATCTCAATAAATTAGAATGTCGTGGAAAAGTTCATTCATTTCAGTAATTCAACTCAAAATTGTGAAACTCGTGTATTAAATAAATTCAATGCACACAGACTGAAGTAGTTTAAGTCTTTGGTTCTTTTAATTGTGATGATTTTGGCTCACATTTAACAAAAACCCACCAATTCACTATCTCAACAAATTAGAATATGGTGACATGCCAATCAGCTAATCAACTCAAAACACCTGCAAAGGTTTCCTGAGCCTTCAAAATGGTCTCTCAGTTTGGTTCACTAGGCTACACAATCATGGGGAAGACTGCTGATCTGACAGTTGTCCAGAAGACAATCATTGACACCCTTCACAAGGAGGGTAAGCCACAAACATTCATTGCCAAAGAAGCTGGCTGTTCACAGAGTGCTGTATCCAAGCATGCTAACAGAAAGTTGAGTGGAAGGAAAAAGTGTGGAGGAAAAAGATGCACAACCAACCGAGAGAACCGCAGCCTTATGAGGATTGTCAAGCAAAATCGATTCAAGAATTTGGGTGAACTTCACAAGGAATGGACTGAGGCTGGGGTCAAGGCATCAAGAGCCACCACACACAGACGTGTCAAGGAATTTGGCTACAGTTGTCGTATTCCTCTTGTTAAGCCACTTCTGAACCACAGACAACGTCAGCGGCGTCTTACCTGGGCTAAGGAGAAGAAGAACTGGACTGTTGCCCAGTGGTCCAAAGTCCTCTTTTCAGATGAGAGCAAGTTTTGTATTTAATTTGGAAACCAAGGTCCTAGAGTCTGGAGGAAGGGTGGAGAAGCTCATAGCCCAAGTTGCTTGAAGTCCAGTGTTAAGTTTCCACAGTCTGTGATGATTTGGGGTGCAATGTCATCTGCTGGTGTTGGTCCATTGTGTTTTTTGAAAACCAAAGTCACTGCACCCGTTTACCAAGAAATTTTGGAGCACTTCATGCTTCCTTCTGCTGACCAACATTTTAAAGATGCTGATTTCATTTTCCAGCAGGATTTGGCACCTGCCCACACTGCCAAAAGCACCAAAAGTTGGTTAAATGACCATGGTGTTGGTGTGCTTGACTGGCCAGCAAACTCACCAGACCTAAACCCCATAGAGAATCTATGGGGTATTGTCAAGAGGAAAATGAGAAACAAGAGACCAAAAAATGCAGATGAGCTGAAGGCCACTGTCAAAGAAACCTGTGCTTCCATACCACCTCAGCAGTGCCACAAACAGATTACCTCCATGCCACGCCGAATTGAGGCAGTAATTAAAGCAAAAGGAGCCCCTACTAAGTATTGAGTACATATACAGTAAATGAACATACTCTCCAGAAGGCCAACAATTCACAAAAAAATTGTTGGCCTGTTTTTTATTGGTATTATGAAGTATTCTAATTTGTTGAGATAGTGAATTGGTGGGTTTTTGTGAAATGTGAGCCAAAATCATTACAATTAAAAGAACCAAAGACTTAAACTACTTCAGTCTGTGTGCATTGAATTTATTTAATACACGAGTTTCACAATTTGAGTTGAATTACTGAAATGAATGAACTTTTCCACGACATTCTAATTTATTGAGATGCACCTGTATATCTCCTGCAGATGCCACATTATACACCTTGTGTTTTAACCTTGCTCCATGGATGTGCTAACTATTCATATCATGGAGGACTCGTCTGACAGTGCAGTGTTTCGGGTCCAGGTTCAGTGTGCTGATCCTTTCCTGCTAAACTACTGGTTCCAGAAGACCTTCTTCAATAATGGGGAAGTCCAACAGATCAACACCATGAGGATAAACGGCTGTCGTGGGCTAGTGTTTGTTTTGAGGGTGCTGCATCGTTCTTCACGCCTCCCTAATTCCCATTATTGGTGCCCTTTCCTAGTGACACTCTGCCTCGATGCCCTGGCATTTCACTACCACCTCCCCTCTGTGCCCCAGTGGAACGGCACCCTTCGAGAAGCGATGAGAGGAAACAGCCTGGAGCTCAGACGCTGAGAGATTTTGCTGCTTATAGATCCTATTAGTTTCAGATGTTCGCTTACTAAAGTGATGCACTGCAAGTAGTACATCTTACCATTGTAAAGGTAGTATGTCCCATCTTTGAACACAGCAACGGCGGGAACATCCTGCAGAGTGACCACCTTTGGAGAAAATGAATAATGAATCGATTTGTTTTCTAAGAAGCTCATTATTTTACAGAGGTATTTTAAGTGAAAGTTTTACCTTTGGAAGGACTTCCTCAGATGCAGTGAAAAAATATGTGTGGACAATATACTCAGTAGCAGCTTTGTAGTATTCCTTCTGTTTAAAAAAGAAAAAAAAAACTGTACATTACATTTCAATAGTAGTATATTATATTAACCATTTCTATATAACTGCATGACTTAGCAGAAGATCTATTCACATAGTTTATTTATAAAACAATACAACTTTAAAATAAAATACTACCCAGAAAGAAGTGGTAGTTGTGAACTCATGCTCCAGGGTTCAATAGTTTGCATTTTATTCCTATTCCATCATAATTTATTCATTGTTCGTAAATATGACCGTTATTAATTTTACATAATGTTTACCTTAAGGAGCGACTCCCCTCCAATGTAAACGAAGATAAGATCGTGACGACTCATAACATGCTGGAACAATTGAACACTAGAGAGTGGTCTTACCACAGGTCTAGGTTAAAGAAAAAAGACAAGGGGATCGCATGAGGAGAATTATAACTGGCATTGACATAAAGCTAAAATCTATGCAGAACACGAAAGACACAAGACAATTCATTATGGTGAAATTTACTCCACAATTACCCTGAAACTCGGCTGGTGAAATCAATAATAGCATCCTTTGTTCTAGGCCCTTTGTAGTCAAAAGACAGCTCTCCTTTAAACCTTAAAAAAATAAAAAATAAAAACAGAACAGAGTCAAATATATCATACAGCATGAACAATTCTTGGTTATTAATTTAGAGATTATAATTAGGCATAACTCACAGTTTTATGGTTGGATATCCACGAATATTAAACTCTGAAGCAATACCTAAGGACAGAGAAATTAAGTGTTCTAGTTTTTTGCAAGCATTATTTATTGTATTTATAAACCAGTAAAAAAGAATATATGGAGATAATAACAGTACTATTCATGTTATTAGTTGAAGTGTTTTGTTAGCTATATCATTAATAAATCACAGTTAATTATTGTTAATTTGCTTTGATTTTTTTTTAAACTGTCTAGTCTAGTCTAATCTAATTAATAACAGAGTGAACTCATGGTGGGGGGTAAAACACAAGATGATGGGCTACATTTCATTTACCCAGAAAGCTTATGTGTAAACTTAATAATAAGAAGATTATGAAGTCGGAAGACAATGCCAGCAAAAGGCAGACACTGAACAACCTAATTCCAAGAAACTAAAGGGATTCCTAATTGCTGAAATGCAACTTATGCCATATGGCCATCTGGTTAACAAGATACAGACTCAACACAAACTACATATACAGTTCAACGAACTGAGTCTCATGAACACATGAGGCCTGCTTAACTAATCCCATTAAACAGCAGGTAAGCCTATCCTGCCATTTAAGTAGCATACTAATTGGTTGCTAAGCAGTAGCCTGGTGTGGCATTACCATTACTGTCATCTCAAACCAAGCTACAGCAGGAGATAGGCTATAACTTTCATCTACTGCAAGTATCCTAGACGGGGGTATGGCACAAATGCAGTTCTTGCTAATCTTAAATATAATTTTAGATACACAATAAATGTAATTAAAGCTTTCCAATATACACACTTTAATGTGAACATGTGAATTGAACCCACTTGTGTGCACTGTGGTATCAATCTTGCCAACATTAACAGGAGAGCCCATACTCTTTAGCTCTGCACCGACTTCATGCCATATTGGCTCAAATGTGTGACAGTATGCACACCATGGCGCATAAAACTGCAATATAAAAAATTACATGACAAAAAATTATAAAGCAAACACATTATGCAACATAAAACTGCATAAATTGTACGGTATACACTCTCACCTCCACAAGCCAGAGTTCATGCTGTAGGTATTCCTTAAGCCTGTAAAAGGGAACTGATTAATGCAATCACACATTTCTATCTATCTATCTATCTATCTATCTATCTATCTATCTATCTATCTATGCAATAAGTAATAACAAACCACAGGCCTTAACAAATTACAGTTGCCTGTAGGCAACCCTTTTAGCTGTGACTATTTACAAAGCAGCAAGTATAATGTGAATAAAGGATATTAAAAAGCACAAATTTCCATCTAACCCCCATTTTATTCAGCAGACTCATAAAGTGCTATGTCTTCCAGCAGAGGATCTCCGTACGTTGCTATGCAACAAAAGTAACCACGCTGCACTGACAACACCTTCACTACTAAAGCACTGTTAGTTAGTGCCTTTACAATGTAAAACACTTACTTGTCATCGAGTTCCTCCACGTATCCTGACACCACAGCAATGACCGACAGAAGCGCTGTTAATAAGAAACGGAGTGACAGATTACGTGTCAGTCAATCGTGTTAAAGAGATTTGTATTGTACAGTTTATGTTGGCGAATATGGTGTCCATACAATTACTAGGCGTTCATACCTGTAAGTATTAAGTTTCTCATTCTTGCAATCCTTATCTTGTCATTAACCGTGCAGTATCCTTGAAATGTTACAGATAGCAGAGTCAGTGTTAAATTAGTGACATAATCATCAGACTGGTAGTAAGCTCTTGGCCGATTGACTAGATTAACCCCCTTTGCCCCGAGGGGTAGGAACGGACAGAATTAGGCCACAAATTGATTCTGGGCAGAGCGTTTCATCGCGGCACTTTAGTTTAAATTAGATTTAGTCTTGTATTTTCTAGCGTACAGCAAACACAAGGGTCTAGTATTAATAACATTTTCTGTGGTGAGTCTACTGTTAAACCTTTAAATATTGTGATTATAAACTTAATATCAAACTCGTCCATTTATTATATTTTTTTATTATATTTATTATATATTATTGTGTTGTTGTTATGATCACTTTATTTAGGTGTTTCAGCTACTTACGTGAAAATATACAAAAAAATAATTGTTTGTTACAGTATTGTTATATTGCAAAACAGTTTTGCTGCTGAGGTGAAATACACATATAGTGCGTTGCAAAATGTGCATTGTATCAAATGATTCATTTACATTTTGAACACATTATTGTTGTTGTTATTATTATTATCATTATTATTGCTGCTTATTCTGCTGAAGTTTACGCTTGAAAAATGTTGCTTTCTCTTCCGAAAGATGGCGCCATAATAATCCATTTGGATTCAAATAAAACTTCTTCGTGTTTTATTTGAATGCACAGCTATGGCATCATTACATATTAATCCTATGTTCATAACATTTTACGCAGTCTTACAGTTTCTAGCTAAATAAATGCTGTAATGTTTTCAGTGCATTTTCCTCAACTGTTTATTGTTCAATTGTTTTCGATCCCATAATAGCATGTAGTGCATTTTAAAACATTCAGAGATGTTTAGAAGACGGCCTAATAACCATTTATTATTGTGGATCTACTTTTGTTTATGTACTTTTGTATGCCATACAAGCAAGTCTATCATTGGACAGCTGCACCTTGAGGACACATTTTGATTCGCTCTAGGACAAGTCAATCAATCGAAATACCCGCCCACAGTGCATTCAGTCTCGCCGGTGATTGGATCAAAACAGTCCTGTTTAAGAAGTCTCTTGTGTCTCAATGGCCGACGTTGACGTCTGTCTCCATCAAATAGAAACGTAAGTTTGGTCCGTGGGGAGAGGCAACTGTTATGGAAGTGGTTACCTCTTGAATTTACTTCACTGTATTTTCACTCACCCTAAATGGAGTAACATATTTGGAGATTAACAGCTTGTTAAATCAGGGATATAGAAACTGAGCGAAGAGCCTGGCATGATACAGAAAGAACTCTCTAGAAAGAGCTCGCGCGTTATTTATTTTCTGCTGACCGCTTCATGTTTGTGGACAGCGCGACAAAACATACGCAGTTGTCTACTTGTGCACGTTAAAACTGAGTTTCTATCATAAAGTTTGTGATAGTCGCGGTAAACTAAGTTTCAACAGGCTTACCTGGTGCTTGTGTTATTGAATTCGTCTTGGAGTTCAACTATAGCCTAGCCGACGCTCGGTCAAAGCAAGCGGTTATAGCTGCATGTAAATATATGGATTGTAGTATATGGCCCTCGTCTGCTGTTGCAAAATGCAATGGGACTAACTGAGGCCTTTGGACCGCCAGAATATCTTTGCTTCACTTTCAAGCCTGATGACCAGGTAAGACACTGAACTTTGTGTAGGATCAGCAGGGTGTTTTCTTTTTGGTTTTAAAGTGCGTTAAACTTGAGAAGCATGCGCGTGTGTCAGTAAACAATTAAAGAGCGCTTTGGTCTCCACCTATGAGTAACAGTTTAATGACAGCATGCAGCTGCACCTGATCATATTCTCTGCGGTATTCTGGCGCTTATTGTTTTGCAGCAACCGAGTTCACTTAAGGTCAGCATCATTTATGCGATCTCGGATTGCAACACTTGCACTTCCGAGTTGTTTTTCGCGTCCGCTTTGAGCTGGCTTCCCTAGTAACTAAGTAAGCTGTGTAAAAACATTAGCACTACTGGTTTGTCCTATACTCACAATTAGTGTGCAAAGCAGTTTGCAAATTCACCGGATCGCTAGGAACCGTTGTCATAGTTTCCTTAACGTATTTACTCGTTATTGTAATTTTATATACTAACCCTGTGAAGTGTATTATGCGTTTAACCTTGTTAAGTGTGGTCATTAATGGGCCTATTTAACACTTCTTAGCAACTTCTTGAGCAGATTTTGAAATGTTAAGCAGATTCATGAAAAACAGCCTTATTGTACAGTATGTTAAATGCATGCATGCAAAAAAAAATGTATGGTATGAGCTTAAAAATCTGTACACGATGCCCAAGTCCAATGGGGTTGTATTGTCTAATCACGTGATTTAAAATACCTGTGAATGACCTGTAGAATGTGAAGGCATTACTACCTCTTTTGGAATTTCTGTCTTTTTGGCTGCTAGAGATCATGAGATATCAGTTAATCAGATATTAAAGTAACTTTAGATCAAAATAAGGTCTTATTGTGTAATGTTTACAGTCAGCTTACTGTCATAGCTGCTGTTTTGGTGAAACCCCTTTGTAGGAACCCAGTGCATCATTTTGACCCTGCGTGACATGCTTATTTCCAGGCTGAGAGGGTTATTTTGGGAAAATAGCGATTGGTATATGGGTCAAATCATGCAGTAAACTGAGCATTGAATGTTGGCTGGCCTAACTGAAGGTCAAGTTTGAAATGAGCTCTGTGGAACGTTGCCACTGGAATCATGACCAAAACAGCTGTTTTAGGGCTTGTCTTTAGTAGTCCTGCCCTTCTTACACACTCCAACCCTGAGCGTGCAACAGTTTTGGTAGCTTTCTACTGTAAATCGCATAATTGAGTAGTGAATGTTTATGGAAACAAAAACAGAAGGACAGCCCACCTTAATTGTTCTTGAAGGTTAGCCATATGATTGGCTTCTTCATTACAACTTTGAAAATCACAGGGGGGATCTATAGAAGAGGACTGAGTTGATTTATCACACTGTAGTGAGTAGAGGCAGCTGTTGAGCAGCCTAAGGCCTGCGTGAATGTTTGGTTCTTTTAAAGTGGCTTTTACTGGGTGTGGCACTCGAATGTAAGAGTGGGAAGGCAGTGTTTAGATCCTGGCAGAGTTTTGTGTTATTTATTTCGTTCCCAAGCTTACAACTGGAATGTTGCAGGGACAGTTTATCCCGGATCTGTCCTGTGTTGTTGTTGTTGTTGTTGTTGTTTTTTTGTGATGAATGAAGGGAAGTGAGTGTGAATGGCTTGATTCTGTGTTCATTTACAGAAAATTTGGTCGAGGTGGCAACTGGCCATTGTTTGTTTGGACAGTGAAAGGAATTTAAAATTAGGCTAAATCTGCTTGCACTTGGCAGGTGTTTTTACTGCCCCTAACCCTGTTTCTATGTGTTTGCCTTAATTTGGTCTTAAATAATTGTGCAAAAAAGTGCTTAGTATAGCTGAAAACTGTTAGTACATCAAAGAGCCGTTTTCAGATTTTCTTTCAAGGTTGGAAAAGATATTAAAGAAATTGACCATGTGTAAACGGTGTTTCTTTCTTTAGTCGGCACAAAATAAAGTCCATTTCAAAGTCAGCACAAAATGAATCTTTAATTATTTTTCTAAATGCTTGTTATTGATCTTGAAATATTCTTTTATAGGTTTTTTTTTTTTTACACCATGATCCTCCTTTTAAACATCAGACTGCAAACTCGCATTCAGATCTGTCTACATCCAATCAACAACTTATCAAATAAAACAGGTTTCCACCGTGCTTTTTTACTTTTTCATTTTATTTCAATGTACGTCACAATACAGACCAAATCTGCTGCTACTTCTGTTTCAGCATTTTTATTTCTTTTTGTGACAGATCAAGCATTTTCATAATCAACTTTTCAGTGTACTATTTATTTTTGGCTTTCCATCACTATATATTGTTCACTCAAATCTCAAGTAGCCAAATATATAACAAATATAAACATAATGGGACATACTATTATTAACAATATTTTACTCATCTATTTGTCTGTTTTTTCCTTTGTAGGTCTGGCAAGGACAGTCAAAAATGTGAACCGGTGATTGATACTCTACCAGATTAGTTGTGCACCAGTAGCAATGGAGCGGAGCAAACGCAACTCCATTGCAGGGTTCCCCATGCGGCCAGATCGGCTGGAGGACCCTGATTGTGGAGGAGGAGGAGCAGAAACCAGTCCGGCACCGCTGGAAAGGGTGTGTCCCTCGTCTTACCGGGCCCTCATCAGTGCCTTTTCTCGCCTGACCCGACTTGATGACTTCATCTGCGAGTGGATTGGCTCTGGGTTTTTTTCAGAGGTCTACAAGGTAAGATGGTTGTGTGATGACAATAAGTCATTTTGATTTCAGTTATTAGTCACTTGGCCTTACCAAACCACCTGCAGAGTCGAGTTCTGACATTATTCATTATAGTTATGAGTGAACATGAAAACATTGATTATCTGATTCAACAGTTTGATAACTCCTACAGTTGTTGCAGACCAGGAGGTGAGAGTTGTGTAACCTTTTTTCAAACATAGATGGAGATTTAGTTGAAAAGGTCCTAAAGGAGGAAAAGAAAGTTAATCTTGTGATTCAGTTGATGAGTTGTCATCTAGGTTGCAATGTCAGATAGGTGTGCATATTTTGGCATGTAAATTAATTGCAGTTGGCTTAGCTGTGATAGATTACTTGGTACTGGACTGCAATATGAAGTTAACTTGTGCAAGTAAGAAGAGAGAGAGTAAATTTGCTAAAGAGAGTGTATGACTTGGTATGATATGATATCAAAGTTTAAAGTTAATAATAGGGGTGCTCCGACTGATCAGCTACCGATCACTATCGGTCGATAATCCCTTGGGGATGTTTTGATCGGTGGTCTCTAAAAAGGCCGATCTCAAAAAACCGATCTTAAGCTGAAGACGTGCCTGCCGTGAGAGGTTTGGCATGAAAGTAAGGTACAATTCATATTTCTTCGTTAAATAACCTGTAAAGTAATTTGAAAACTTTCTGTGAGACATAATTTCACAAACAGTGTGAGTGAATAACCGCACACGCTCTCTCTTTTTTTTTTCTCTCAAAATGCGCAAATGGCTTCAAATCACATCATGTCTGCACTATAAGCACGCTGCACTTGACACAGGAATTGTCACTTGCACAATCGAGGCAGTGTCGCATCGTCACTAAAGTTTATAAATTGCATTTCTTTTTAATTCTTGCCAGTGTTTAAACCATTCGGCGCTCACGCGCTCTCCTGGAGACCGTGCTCATGCACACTCGCAGCACACACACAACGCCAGGTTAACATTACAGGTTAACATTACATACATCAGAGGGAGTCACGTGACGTGCTCATGAACCGAGCACATTGCGTGTACACAAGGCTGTCCTCAGATCACACTAAACCACGGGTTTTCATCTTTAAACTGTTGCGGTACATGGACAGGGAGCTCATTTTGCGGGCCGCCAGACTGAAAACGCCCCGGTAAAAACATCAGACGGAGCAACGCTGTCATTCTTTTCAGATTTTTCTCCGATCAGCGCAAAAAGAAGTGCATTTGCGCCAGTTAGGAAGGAAACGAGAGAAGCTGGCATCCAGAATTTTCTTCTTTATCCTGCAACACTGAAGGTCATTCTCAATCAAGGTGAACCTAAATTGCTATACTGCCCAGAAGAAGCAAGAGTTTTTCTCGGATCCCATTCATCCACCAACTCTCAGTGAGCTTCAGCTGGACATTTGCTGTCTAACCGGAGAAGAGATGCTCTAAATGGTTAGGTGACTGTGTCTTTCACTGTTTACTTTAATGTTCACTTCTTAATTCATAGTTACTAGAAGCTTTCATTGTGCATACAGTATCGCTTACTGATTATGTTATTTAATTTATGTTTTAGTTTATTCCTTCTCTCGCTTTCTTTTTTATTTTTATTTTTTTTTTTAAATAGAGATACTACCTAGTCAATATGTGACTATGGGGCCAATGTTGGTGCTTCAGTAATGTGCAGGTTTTTGTTGACGCCACGGATCATATTAAGGGGTGCTGGCAGATCAAGGTTTGTTCTTGGTTTGGTCTGCCATAGTTCATGGGAATGCGTTTATGTTTTTTTAAATAGTGACGGGAAGGGTGGGGGTGGGGGGTTGTTTAATGGTAGACGCAACTGGTTTTATTTTCAAACTTGTATTTTGTCTTATTATGCAGTAATTCTGTTCGATACCTATGACTGACCTTAATATTCTGAGTTGTAATATTAATGGCCTAAATGGCCCTCACAAACGTACAGGTTTTCTGGATTTTTTGCAAAGAAGAAAGATTGATACAGTGTTAGTTCAAGAATCCCATTTGAAAGAGGAGGATATACGCAGGTATAATAATAAGTTTTATGAAGTGGTATCTCACTCATCTTCAGATACTAAAACCAAGGGTGTCCTAATATTGATGCGGAGGACTTTAAATATTACTATTTTAGATAAAGGTTGTGATACAGACGGTAGAATAACACGTATTAAAAACAATAGTGGAGAATAGGAATATTGTATTTCTTTCAGTTTATGCCCATTGTACTCCTGACCCTACTTTTTCTCGTTTTTTTTTTTTTTTCAACCTATCTTGAAATTTTCGGACTTTGAAATTGTATTGGGTGCAGAATGCAGATACGAATTCTGTAATGTCGCATATCCTAGATAGATCTGGACCAAAAGAATCACACTCTCAAGCTTTTTTTTTTCTGAATATGAATCTGTCATCTTCTCCTAAGTGTAATCTCTGTTCGCAAGGATCTTTAGGCACGTTTTCGCATTGTTTTTTTGGGAGTGCCCCTCTCTCTCACCTTTTTGGTCTCAGCTCTCACAGGACCTGTTATATTTGTTGGGTACTGAGATATGTTTGACTCCGCCCCATTTTTTCATGAATGACTTTTGGGACTTCACCTTGTCCGTCCAGCAAAGATGTTTACTGTTAGCTGCTCTCACAGCAGCAAAAAAAATTGTTAGTCAACCGTTGGAATCATCCTCACACAATGGACAGACGAACCTGGACTGTGTATTTGTTGGACATTATCTCGATGGAACTCTCAACTTCTCGTATACATGGATCTAATGTGGAAACTGTAAACTTATGGCATCCAGCTTTTAATGTTGCCATCTTTTCTAAGTTGTTAACTAAAAAAAAAACTTACATACATCAACAGGTTAACATTACATAGGCTACTCCGTTTGCAGTGCGTATGCGGTGCGTATTTTTTCTGCGCTCATGTTAACGGATTAGATCGTTCATACTGCACACGGTTGCGGTCCAGCAGTGCGTTCCACGAGCGGTGCGTCTGCAACAGTGCAGCGATCGTTTCCACACAGTCTTTTTTTTTTTTTCTATTTTTGTAAGTGCTGAATTAAAGTAACCACTTTCTTTGCGGTAAATATCAACATGGATTGACATAAAAATGTTGTAATTACACATAAATGCATTTAATTAAAGTCTACTGTGTTTCACAGTCAACACATAGGCTATGGCTTTTTGGCTAGGTTTAAAGGAAAAGAGCACTTTTAGATAAACAAGGCAATAATAGATGGCACTCGTGGAGGTAGGAAAACAAAGTTATTTATGAACCGCAGGATTGCTTGTAATAAATATTTAAATGCAAGAGAAAAGGCAGTAGCGCTGACTGTTTGTCAGTGGTAAGTTTTAATTTAGAATGTTTGTGATAACGTAAGAAAAGTAGTTTAAATGTTTTGTCACTTGCTTAAGCAACTTAAAATATAAATCTAGAAGTAAATGCAAAAGTAAAAAGCATTGAATAATGTGTTTCATATATATATATATATATATATATATATATATATATATATATATATATATATATATATATATATATATATATATATATATATATATATATATATATAATGTGTATATATATATATATATATATATATATATAATGTGTATATATATATATATATGCGCATTTAAACACGTCTATGAAAGATTGTATTACTGTACTGTGTAAAAAAAAAAAAATGTATCAATGCTGAAAAAGCATTTTAAGTAACAATGTTTGGATCTGAAATCAAAATAATGGATAAATGTTGTGTTTATAGTAAACAGCCACGGATTAGTTACAGACTCCTGTGTGAAAGCACAATGAGTCTGTTCTGCTTCTGCACCGCACATGGACAGCATACACACTGCATACGCACTGCAAACGGAGTATGTGTGAACCTGGTGTAACACTGCCTCACATACAGCTCACAAAATCAGGCTTGTGCTGTGTGTAAGCTATTGTGCAACAACTGCACAAGTGTCAAAACAAAAATGCAGTGCATGATCAAACATTTAGGTGAGATAAATATATATTTTTGAAAAATTTCTAAAAAATGCCCCCCTCCACCCCTCAAATTAAAAAATCCCCTCTCACAAGAGTCACCTAAGAGGGGAATTCATTTTCAAAAATGAAATTCAGGCCCTGAATAAATGTCTAAAAATCTTGATTGGATCATCACTATAAATAATTCTACATGATAAAAAGAAGGCTTTAAAAAGATCGGTATCGTTGATTGTATCAGCAGATACTGCTTTCTGTGATCGGTGATCGGCCTCAAAAATCCTGATCGGAGCACCCCTAGTTAATAAAGATAAAACATTGTGGTTAAATTTGGGAATGATTTGTGACCAAGTTTAAATGCAGTGAAACTGGCTGCTTTCAGTCTGTTTGGATACTGTTGGGCCTAAAGTAGTGCATAGCAATGCCTGTCGTTGACTGACAGTGACACAGGTTCAAATCCAGCCTGGTTCTTGTCCTTTCTCTCTCACTCCAATAGTTTCCTGTTTCTCTGCACTTATCCTGTCATATAAAGACATTAAAAGTCCATTAAAAAACCTGTTTAGATACAATTACCTATTATAGGATAGATTTACCTAGTCCTTTAACCAGTAACATGCATAAAGTAGCTTTCAGAGTTTGTGAGAGTCAATGCTGCTTCTGTGATTTTTCTCTCTGTTCTTCAAGCAAAAGTAGGCTGGTGTGTCAGATGTCAAATAATTGCCATTCCTTTAACATGAGGATGGTGTTTACAACATGCATCTTCCTCTGTAGTGTTGATTACAGTTTGTAATTTATAATTTTTTAGTTGTTTGCTGCGCACAAATCCTGATGACCTCCTGCATTAAATTGAGTACTACCCTTCATGCTGAGCATCAGTAATACAGTAGCCTATTCACTGCTGTTCACTATATTCACTGTGAATAATTCAATGAAGTTTTGAGGTCAAAAAAGCCCTGGGGGAACAGTGCATGATGATGCCCATTACCAAGATCAATTCCTGTCATAGCAGTGAACTCTTTCACTCATGAGCAGTATCTGTCTCTGCAGAGCTTCTCTCTACATGCACATGCTACATCAAGTTTAATTTTAGCTTGTGTGTTTTGTCATAAATGGGCCAGGTTTGCCCTCTTAGGCCAGGTATTAAGTCATTTAGAGATCAGAGCTCAGCCATTTTTAGATCAAACTGTATCTGGAGAGATGTAAGAACTGTAGACCCTGCAACTCTGAAGCCTCTGTTGGCTTATTTTAATTCTGTCCATTCAGAGTTAAAGACTCACAGTAGATTGTAGTGCTTTTGTAAGCCAATAAGAGCAGATACACAAAACTGTTACCAATGGTTTTTACTGCTTCTGATCACATCCTCGTACTATACACTGTCTGAAAAAAAGTGCAAAAATTGTGCCTTTAATGATGCAGCAGCTTGTCACTAGGGCAGTACCCTATGCATAAGCAGCAAAATTGATTAAAATAATATTTCCCTTATAATATGTATCCTTAAATTAATCAAGTTACAAAGATTTCTCTAAGGGTAGTGCCCCAGTGACAAGTTGTTGTACCCCTAAATGTCTGCACGATTTCTGAGAGTGTATGCATTGAATTTTTCTTTGCCGTTTGTTTTGTGGCTTCCAGTTTGGTTTTTCTTTTATGATGTTTGTTTTATAATGTAGACACTCTCTCACTAGAAAGAATTAATCTCCCTTTACTTTGCATCTTGCAGGCACTTTCACTTTTAACCTTAGTTTTTATTTAATGAAGCGAGTGTCCAAGAAATGCAAATGTTTAAGCCTTTCATGAACTTTGAATTGAGCATGCAAAAAGTTTTTTGCAGTTTAAATAATAATAAAAGTTAAACTTGTATTGCCTTAGGTGCCTGAAGCAAAAAAAGATGTATAACAAAAAAGGAAGATTCAAAGCAAGATTCACTAAAAAGGAAGATTCAGACAAAAAAAGGCAAAAGTAAATAGTTTGAATATTTATTTATTTAAAGAGCAGTGAATTGAATTTAAAAAGTACTTCAGCTTTTGTTTCTGTGTAACTAAATAATTGTGGAGCCCTTGTTTAGCTACAGTTTGAACCCCTAGACCCGCTTACCTTAAAATCGATAAGCATTACTTGTTAGTGATTTATGTCCATTTAGAATATTTTCTTCCCCACACAGGTGACTGAGATTTAAAGCAGAGTGAATGCTTTTAGGATGGCAGGCAGGGGGTGTCTGCATATGGCGCAGACAGGGGTAATGCGGTGAGCCAAATACCAACTGTGTTGGGGGTGGAACCTGTCTGGAAAGCTAATGCAATAATAGCCTTTTCAGTTTATTTGAACAAATGAGTTTCAGTCTGTACTCGTATGATAATCTCAAACAAACATCCAAAGGAAAAAAACAGCAATATGCAGGGTCCCTAAATAATCATAATGCTCAATACCGTAATCCTTCTACGTTTGAGGAACCAAAACATTTTCCTAGGATGCTGGATTTGTTGCATGGGCAGCAAGCTATGACTTGATAATAGCAGAACAGATTGAGAGTTTGGGTGCTGTAGCGGAGGCATCTGGGTCCATGTCTGACAGGCGGCTCTCACTGTAGGTGGGCACACGAAATGGGCTCTTCCTAGGCTGCTGATCTCCCAGACTGAGATTGGTTGCAGTACAGTCTGCACCACGCATTTGAAGTAAAAGGAAACGCTCATAAAATGTTTCTGTGTGTCACGGATACAACATTCACAGCAGTTAACCACAGATTTCGATGTTTTGGTTCCCTAGCAATGAATTTTCAGTAATCCTTCTGTTGTGTTGAGTCTGTCCATCACTGCATACAGTTTGAGGAAGTCAGCATTTTACGGACGTAGAAGATGATTATTATTTTTTTTTTTTACTCATGAGGAAATCCTGTGGTTGATATTCTTTTCCTAAATGTCTTTTAATTGGTCAGCAAGATGAAAGCACAAAGAGGAAACTAGAAAACAGATCTGCAGAGGCACAGTTCAGAAATGTTGCGAAACACTTAACAGTATGTGGCCAAAAGTCAGTCGTGCAGAGTTGTCTCTTTTGTTCATCGTGCTAAAAAATTGGTTTTGTAATAACGATTTTTAACAATGACTGTTGTTTTAGACCTCATTTGCTATGTATGGCACTTCCCCTCTGAGTGGTATTGTTGGTCTAATGCAGTGGGTTTCACTTTCTCCGATGCAATTTTTGGAAGCAATGGCCTGAGATACTTTGAACAAAAAGCTGCAGTATTTTTGTATCCCTTTTAAGATGAACGTTCAGAGCATTTAAATATTTAAATGAGTTCCTCTGACTCATTTCATTTTGTTTGTATGGTTTAGTTCAAATTCAGAAGGTGGCTGAAAGATCATTTCTCATTTTCCTTGTTTGTTTTAGGTGCGTCACAGAGCTTCGGGCCAGGTAATGGCTCTAAAGATGAACAAGCTGAGCAGTAATCGTGCCAATATGCTGCGAGAAGTTCAACTCATGAACAGACTCTCTCACCCCAACATACTCAGGTTTGCTTTCAGTACAACACTATTATCACAGTGGGTTAACACAGTTTTTTTTTTTTTTTTTTTGATTGGATTAAAATGATCATGCAGATTGCAAAATGTGTAAGGCTCAAAGCTAAGCCACGAATTTATTACAAATTCCAGTCCAGTTTTCTTGAAAGCCGTCTGTCTGTGCAGTTACTTTATGAAGTTGGTTTTTGCAGCTGTGGTTTACGCTAATAAGAAACTAAGGTGCTGATGCCAATAAAAGTAAATTTAACAAGCTTGTAACTAAATGGGAAAATGAAAATAACGTGTTTCAAAGAAAAACACGACTGCAGCATTCATATAAAGCAGTGGCTTATGTAGCTTAATATTAATATTAGGTTTCCTACTCTTTGAACAAGGAGTGTGCCTCGCTTTATGCACTGCCAGTGGCTCAAAATTAATATAATCTTTCAAATAATTGAGACTGTGGGAGTGTTGCTTTCAATGTGAATCTTTCTCTCCTTTGTTATGGAAAAGCAGGGATGACCTCTTCCTCCTCGTTCCTCAGAAATCAGGTCAGAAATCCATTAACAATAGATGGAGTGAAACGACATCCTGAGTTTAGATTTCATTGAGATCAAAAAGTTGTCCTCTTAATTCTTGACATTTGTTAGTGTAGAACTGGTGAGTTTTATCAGCTGAGGTTGCCTGTATCTGGGGATAAAATGGGAATTGGATCTTTTTATTATTTTTATTTCTGCCTATGTAGTTATTTTATTTATTAGTTTTTGTTTTATTATTTTTGGTAACACTTTAAGATGTTCTTGTTACACGTTACATGTACATAATATTACAATAACAATAAATTATGCATAATTACATGCCAGTAACCCTAAGCCAAACCCTAACCATATAGTCAGTACATGTAGTTAATTAATATTACTCAGTTCTTAAATGTATAATTACACTGTAACAAAGACACCTTGAAATAAAGTGTAACCTTATTTTTATTTGATTTATGTTTTTAATTCTGGAATCAATGTGTTTTTGTGACAAAATGCCACCCAGAATAATAAAGCAGTTGTCTTTCAAACAATACTGCAGTACACGTATGATTTACTGTTTAAATATGTCTGGTATTACTGCTTCCATTTTTGTGATACTTGGCTTGTTTGTAGAGCAGAATGTGAGTTTGTAGGTGGATGAAAGAGTGAAAGAGTGAGAGAGGTGGTTGGTGTGTGGTTTACAATCACACCATTGTTACGTCTTATTGAATGGGGGTGGAGGGACCGTAGTGCAGACAGGAGAAGGCTGAGGGGAGCTTTGTTGAAGAAATCCCAACACAGACCCACAATAAAAGCCAGGACTGGGCTTTATGGGGCAATAACTTTGAAAACGCAGACAAATTTGTATCCTGTCTAATGACTCTTGTGAGGTGGCCATTCAGAGACATTGATACGTTGTGTCATTGCTGAGAACAAATTGGTGAAAGGCTACTGCTTTTCTATATCGTGTGGGCCTCACACTGCGCATAGATTTCAGCTGTATTATTCAAATCCGATCTTTCTGACTGTTTGCAAGTGATGACTTTCTGGAAAAAAAAAAAGATTTGAGGCACATCAGACATCACAATTGACACAGTTATTTATTCACTCATACACTACCATTCAAAAGTTTGGGGTTTGTAAGGTTTTTGGGGTTTGATGCATTTATTTGATTTAAAAAAAAAAAACAGTATTATTGTGAAATATTATTGCAATTTAAAAGAACTGTTTCTTATGTAATACATTTTAAAATGTAATTTATTCCTGTGATGATGACAGCTGAATTTTCAGCAGTCATTACTTCAGTCTTTAGTGTCACATGATCCTTCAGAAATCTGATTAATACTGATTTGGTGTATAAAAAATGTTTTGTTATTATCAATGTTGAAAACAGTTGTGCTGATTAAATAAATAAATAAATAAATAAATAAATAAATAAATATATATATAATATAATATTAAAATATTTAATCGTGATTAATCGCATGATTGTCATGAGTTAACTCGCGATTAATCGCAACTTAATCGCACATTTTTATTTGTTTTATATGTACCTTAAATTAATACTTTAAGTTTTTAATACTCTAATCAACATGGGCATGGACAAATATGGATGCTTTATAATGTATGTTTATTATTATTGAAACTATAGTTAACATAGAGCATGAAGACTAGACATGTTTCAGAGGTCATCGATGTTTTTCAAAGAACTTGTTCATGTCTATTAGACACATGAAAAAAATGAAAACCAGGTTCCCATTACGTCTCTTTTTGCACGGAGCAATTTACTTACACAAACCTGTTTACATTTTTGCACTACAGGGCAGCTCTTCTTATGAACATGCAAAATGTACATTTATTATTTATTATTACATTTGTTTCCGTCTCTGTGCCCACATACTGTATTTTTTTTAATGCAGCTAAATTCTCAATAAAACTGTTTTCATTTAGATATTTTACTGTTTCTGTTGTCAGACAACGAAATGAATATGAAATAGTGATTGAAACGCGACCCATTGAGACTACATAACCGGCTCTCCCTTCCAAGATGTTAATCTGCCCAAAAATCCTGATAGAGCCGTCGTTTGATGAAATCAAATACACATAAGATAAAGACAATAGCTGTGCTGTGATTTCGGCTAGACTTGCATGTAAAATTAGAGAAGCAACATAGTATCTGTGTTTAACTGAAAGCGCTGCCCCTCTCCGCCGCGCACTGAATAGAAACTGAGCAGACGCAGAGAGAGGGAAGGAGGGAGGGAGGTGTGCGCGTGCGCTGGGAAAGCAAGACCTCACGCTCGCACGGTGGCAGGGTTAAAAAAAAGGGAAAAGGGAAGGGTTAAAAAAAAGTCGCTAAAGGGGTCTGCAATGTCTCTAAGTTGGCAACACTGTGCATCTCCATTTCTTTAACTACGGGTTAGGCCAAGGGCCAAACAGAAAATACGCACTGTGTTAATCGCGCATTAATAAAATTAGTGTCGTTAAAATGAATTTGCGTTATCTTTGACAGCCCTAATATAAATATATATATGTATGTGTGTGTATATAACTCAGTTGGTTCACTCTGAGCAGAATCAATATTTTAACGTTTCTGGTCCTGCATTCCTCTGTATTATTACTGTTCCGAAACTGGTTCGAGTAGAAAAAATACCGGTTAATAATGCAATTTAAAAAAATATATATATATATATATATATATATATAATAATAATAATAATAATAATAAAGTACAGCGTTTTCTTTACTCAAAAAGAAAAAAAACAGGAAGAGATCTGTTATCTTAACCCGCTGTGCTTAGTCACAGCCAATTGCCTACAGCACCATCTTTTCTGTTAGCGCTTTAAAGACATTAAAGTTTTTTTTTTTTTTTTTTTTTTTTTTTTTTTTTTTTTTTTTTATTAATGTTTGCTGCATTGTTAATAAAACGATACTCGTATAAAATTGCGTTTGAGAGGAAAAAAAAAACAAGTCGCGTAGGCTCACGTCGCATTTTATTATTACATTCAGAAATAATGTAGGCTAAAATGCCGGTAGGCTAAAGCAAAATGTTTACAAACATTCTAAACACAGTTATTAGTTTCCTTCTCTCCACAACAAATCCTCTAAAGTTAAGGCTATGTGTTTAGGCTATAAAACGTCAATCCCAAAACAAATTAATTTAAGGTGAAACTGATGCCTACTTCTCATTCGGCACAAATCCAAATGTTTCCATATTCATGACGCATCTGGATGCTAAAATATTATGTATTATGTAGCTAATAGGTTTTGTACTTCACTCGCATTGACGTAAAACATCATCCTTCACATCGGCTATATCAGCAGTGAGGCGGTGGTCACACTGAATGCAACAGATTGTACAACGAAGCAGTGTAACTTTGTTTCTTTATTTTATTTTGATAACGAACAGTCTACAGTGTCACAAAAATATGTTGTGTTTGTGCGTGTGAGGCGCTGGCATGATATGGTCATATGCTGGTTGATTATACAGATAGAAGCAAGATTGAACTGTCAATTCAGAATTCAAAACTGTCAAGATTTTGCAAAATTAATAAAACTGTAAAATAAAGAAAACTAAAGCTTTTGCAAAATAAAGAATATTACTTTCTGCCATCTCGTTTTCCTTACTGTGAACTTTGAATTGCGTCACAATAAACTGAATCTCAGCACATTTTTTTTTTTTTCATTTTGTTAATCTGTCAATTATTAAAAGTGAAATATATTTTGTATATAGGCCTTTATATTCCTTTTTATGTAAGCCTATAGTTTTATTCAGTATTCTCCGTTCACAGAAGCACTGCAGGTGCATGTGATCTGTTGAATTCATCTTACACTATCCTCGGATAAACTCTAACGCCGGTGCATTGCCATTGCGACTTACCTATGATGAGTTCACAGCTGAGAGCGGGCATTTCACATGTTTCTGGTTCAATTCCTGTCAAAATTTTGTTCGTTTCCGATTTTCGTTTCCATGAACCAGTTCAGAGCCCTGATTTTAAGTGTCTTTACTGTCGCTTTTGATTAATTTGATGAACACTTGCTGAAAAAAGTATTAATTTCTTTCTTACCACAATCTTTTAAATGATGGTGTAAGTTACAGACATGTTAAAGAACTGTATTACTGTACTATAATGTATTCTTATTTTCTTCTCCTTAAAGAAATTACTCTTTGCCACATCTTCTATCTCTGAAAGAAAAATCAGCTTTTTTATTTGCAGCAGAGATCTTGTCTTTGTTCTGCCATTGTGCCTGTGTTTACATCAGAGTTTTACCCTCCAGTCGACTGGAGACAGTCTCACATTTTATAGCTTGTGTTGATGTACAGCAGCATAAACCTGTCTGAGTTTATGGTGTCATTTGCAAAAGCCATTTTTGACACAAGAAATGAACGCAGAGCATAAAATAAGCCCACTGGACAGCATCCTCAGAGAAAGTCAGCACTGGTATAAACAGCAGCAGCTCATTCTTGTAAATAATGCTGAATTTGCTCTTATGCCATTGATTGCACATTGACCTTTTACTTTATGTTTTTTGGCATCCTAGAAATCTCTTCAAACTCTTAGCTGCTGCTGGTGCTGCTTCAGAGCATTAAACTAACATCAACCATTCTTTTTGTTTTTGTGGTGTTGTAGATTTATGGGGGTGTGTGTACAGGAAGGTCAACTCCATGCTCTCACAGAGGTAAGTGACATCAGACTCATGTGTTTCATTCACCACACATCTCCTCATGCACAAGAGACAGTTGACTTTTCTTCATTAACTGTACCTAAAACACTAAGACTGTACTTTATCACATTGATGACATTGCAACTTGGCCTCCTCCTAGCTTGGAAAAAAGGCAAAAGATAGCCTTTTGTACCAATAGCGCTGTATTGAATTTATGCTTGAATAATACCTGCACTGCTGGAAAAAGTTGGTCTGAGAGTGCTTGCAGGGTACCTTTGATTCCTAAATGTGTGGCATTTCCCCCTGTGAATCAACTGTGACATTGAACAGTTTAGTCTTTGTTCACAGTGGCCCAAGGGGAAATATTCTATTAGAGAGCCCACCGGCAGTCCCCTTAGGCATGTTGTATTTTTACCATCTCAAACTGTGTGGGTGTATTATGCTTGTATGAATGTTACTGTGCTATATAGTCTTATCCTCTAGTCTAGATGAACACTGATTTCACAGGAAAGAGGGGTTTTACTTGTTAAGCAGGAAATGAGTCCGTTTAAAAATCCAGTTAAAACTTGAAGTAATTTAAATATAAATAAAAAGTTTAGTTATTTAAATAAATTAGGTATAATGTGCATAAATCACTATGAACGTCATTGAGTGGGAAAGTGAGTGGGTATTAAGCACAGCAATGTTTTTTGTCTTTTGAAGTAATCTTCAGGCCTTTTTGGAAGCTTTCTGAGGCCCTCACTGGGCCCTGGCCCCCAGTGGAGAACCAATGCATTGAAGGAAGCTTAGTTTTATATAATTGTTCAGTACAAACAGCCTAGTAAACACTATGTACTAGTGTGTCTTTGATACCTGTTCTAGATATGGGACAAGTTTTTTTTTTTTTTTTTTTTCCCCTTTAGAAAGTACAAAACCCCTGTTATCATTTCCATTTCAGTTTAAATCATCGCAGGTCACTTGTTCTTACCACACTGTGACCTTTGCTCTCCTTTCTTGATGCATGTTGACAGAAAGAAGTATTAGTGCAGTGGTAATCACTGGCCTGCTGAGGGATTATACTATTTTCCAAAGCCACTGAGGCCTTATGTTGCTCATGCTATTAAAAATTCCCAGTCATTTTTTTTCCCCATAAAGACACGTCATTTAAGAGCCACTGAGTGAGTTGACAGTGTATTAAATGAGCTCTCTCATCACTCAACAATTATGAAATCAGCCCCGCAGGAAGGTTTCCATCCTTTTGTTGTAACCTGCATCAGCACCCAACACACACAAAGTTACAGTTTCACCAAGAGGATTAGCTCTATATAGGCATACACATCAGTCACCTAATCACCTGAAGTAGCACAGCTTTAGATCTAAGCTGGGCTTCTCCTTTTTGTTCCATTAAATCAGTCTGGCGGTACATCAGATAGTCAACGCTGACCAAATGGTGTGACGTAGGATTAGCTCTAACCCACTGAAAGATGATGCCAACAGAGCACTTCCAAATGAAAGATTTCCTGACCTACGTTTGCGATTGATGTTGGGCATGAGATCAGGTCTGTAAGAAGAGGGAGAAATGGGGTTAGATGGAACAACCAGCCAGATTTGGCTTAGCTGACCTTCTACCATGTACAAATGTCCCGGTCTTCATACATGCAAATGCTCCAAGTGTAGCTTTTCCTTAGCCCCCTCCACACACTTTTGCTTACAGAATAAATTACAGCTGCTTGCAAATTGTTTGTTTCTAAAACAGGATTGATAACTGAAAAATGTGCTTTTACATTATGCTGCTATGTGTCCTTGACATTTTTGTTGAGCTTTACAGCGTACTATTAGCCAACATCCCATGCAGGAAAGTGTTGACTCATTGGAGGACCGAGAGGGCTGAGTGTGCCAGTTGGGACGGGGCTAAGTGTTCATTTTGTCAATTTGAAGTTCCAGGGAATTCAGATAATTAGATGTTTGCTAGTGTTTTTTGTAAATGTTGATCTCAAGGTTATGCTGTGGACAGCATATTTTGAGTAACTAGAGAGTGAGCTGTACCTCAAGATTCTACTTTTGCCTGCAAATGTGAGTCCTTAGACTACAAAGGCACAACCCTATTTGGTTATATTACTCACTCTGATTATATGGTAGCAGCCATTAAAATGGATGAAGGGCCGAGGAGTATGTCTGTTGACAACCTGAGTCAGGACATGGCACCACAGCTTTTTGGGAAACTGGAAGGTGCTGTCATTTCGACTCAGCCGTCTTGTCTGCCTGTTGATACCTTGTCGCGCTGACCGCATACTAAGGTCTTCTCTGTTTAGTCAGCCGTGGCTAATTTTGTTAGCTAAATGTGGAGCCCTTTATCTGTCAGCACAGATCATTTCAGGCAACCCAAAATTAGGACACTGTTGAGACCAGTGCCCCATGGTGAATGCATCAGGCTCCTAGTTAGTAGCATGTGTGCCACATTCACTAATCTCTCAAAGACTTGTTTTATAGTTAATCAGACATAAACCATTCACTGCTGCAAAAGAATAGTTAATATGTCTCTTGCAGAATAATTGGCTAATTATTAGATGGTGCTGTCATGCAAATTCACTATGTGAAACAGAAGCACTTAAAGGGCTCCTGCTGGGCTCTTGCTAATTTGCACGCTTTTGTGACTTGAAAACCAATCCACTTGAGAACTGGCATGGAATACTTTTACCCACAGGAAACTGATTGGATTCACTTCGGTGTTGTAAACACAAAGTACTGTGACCATCAAAATAATTATAATCCCCATGATGCAAAGATTAAAGTTGCTACAGATTTCATTATTGCGCATTATTGTTGTACATATCAGATAATTATTTTAACAGATTTAGAGTCTTGTGCATTGCATTTTTGAGTACTGAGTCAAATTTAACTCATCATCCTATCTATTGTACCCTCTTGAATACAATATGGAACATTTGAGGGCTACAAAGAGATGGAGACAGTGATATTTGTCACATGATATGTCTTCTCTTTTTTTCAGTATATTAATGGTGGCAACTTGGAGCAGCTGCTGGACGGCAATAAGTACCTGAGCTGGGCCACACGGGTCAAACTGGCCTTAGAAATCGCCATGGGCCTCAGTTACCTACACTCCAAGGGCATTTTTCACAGAGATCTCACCTCCAAGGTACAGGACTCTGTCATCATATTTATTGCCTGTAATCATGACATTTTCCATTTAAATTATTTTAAAGTTTATTTATTCCTGTGATGACAACGCTGACTTTTCAGCAGCAATTACTACAGTCTTCAGTGTCACATGATCCTTCTGAGATCGTTCTAGTATGTGGATTTTGTGCTCAAGAAACATATATTATCATCATTATCATTGTTAAAAACATCCTTCTTCCATGGACAGATAGTTCAAAAGATATCAAATAACTGTTTATTTGAGAGAGAATTTTTATCACATTATAAATGCTTTCACTGTCGCTTTTGACGAATACACAGTGCTTCTTTGCTGAATAAAAGTATTAATTAATTTAAAAAATCTTTCCGATACCACACTTGGTGTATGTAATTTCATATAGTCATTTGCATGATTTTATTAGCTTTATGAAGATAGGCAATTACAGGATGTACTGAAGCTACACTTGTCCTGTGGGTTTAATGATGTAACTTTATAAACATGAAGACTATATCAGTCAGCAGTGAAACAGGTGCTTTGATTTAGTCTTCACAGGGCTCTTGTTGGTGGCATGCGCTGACATGCTGTCTCTACCTCCAGCTGTTGCGTTCTCTCCTAAGCACTTGTGGGACTTCCCATAATTATACACTGTGGGAATCACCCCTGTGGCTTTCCTCGCTACATCATTACTTTCTGTTTAAGTGATTCTAATTGACTGAATCTCGAGTGTAAGGTATCCTGTGGGAGGAGCAATATGTTCTTCTAGTTACTGTTTCTTTCCTTTTGATGTTCTCTCAGAACTGCCTGATCAAGTCTGATGAGAATGGCTACACTGCGATTGTTGGAGACTTCGGCCTTGCTGAGAAAATCCCCAGTCATGAGTGAGTAACAGGCAACGTGGAGACTTACAAAATAAGTAAAACATGCACCAAATTCACTGGGGCATCCTTCTGCTTTGTTTATGGCAATCTGAAAGGAAGCAATGGTGAGATGCAAGCAGTACTGGCAGGGGGTGGTGCTGTCTGATTTGGAAGGAACATACCGTCCAAAGTCAACTTTTAAGAGAGCTAATAATACCAGAGCAGCTCAAGACCCTTCCTCTCCCATGACCTCCTCACTACTAATGCAATACTACATATTTTCAATAAAAACGAATCGTTGATTTGGTTACCTGAACAACTAGTCAATTAATCTCTGTAAACTGGAAGCTCTGTATAATTAGACTGATTTCAGGTTCACCGGACCACATTGGACTCATTTTTCAGTTAATGATTACATAACATGCACTTTCAAGATGTGCTTTCAAAAGCAGCTAGACTGAGCATGACGGGATAAAGTCGATTGCAGGGGTCTCAAGAAACTTGTTAAATTTGCTTTTTTCTTTTCTTTTCTTTTTTTACCTACACCGTTTTAAAGGGTTGGTTCACCCAAAAATGAAAATTGAAAATATGTTCAATTAAACCCTCCACTGAAAAAAAAATTGTAAAAGTAACCCACATGAATTTAGCGGTTTAATTAAAAGTGTTCTGAAGAGACGCAGTCACTTTTTATACGATGAATGGATTTAATGTAGACTTTTATTCACATATGAAAATAGACAAACACATGTACATAGAGCACATCAAAAAATATGTAAATGTGGAAGCTCAAACATGCTTGCCCGATGTGCGAAAGCTAGGTTTGTTTTTGCATGTCACGTAAGCAAGTTTTGAGCTTTGGCAAAAACCAATGAGTTTTGTTCTCACGTCAAGCCTAAATTATATTATCATACATCATCTGTTCATGTCTTTAAAGACAGGTTTTCGTAAAAATATTTTCATTTATGTTTTAATTGACAGAATTTAAATTTATGGGTGAACTTTTTCTTTGTGAGGTGAATGCTGCATTCATGCTCATGTAAACGTGCAAGACAGTGTTGTTTAAAATGGTCTGACAGAATTTCTATTTAAAGCACTGCTGCTAAAAACATTGAAACTAAAAAAGGGGAAAAATTACACAAAGCTAATTGAGAAGTCATGTTGTTGATCAACTGGTCACCCCTTCCCTATTCAGCACACATTGTTCAAAAACTTCTCCTTTCAAAGTACTGCTGCCTCAGCTGAACTTTCAGATGCCATTTAGTCATTGTAAGTGCTTAAGTGCCTGTATTTATACAATGTCTCTTGACCATTATTCTGTGTGTTCAGTTTTGAGGGGGAGAAGCTGTCCGTGGTGGGATCCCCATTCTGGATGGCTCCAGAAGTGTTGAGAGACGAGCCGTATAACGAGAAGGTTAGATCCTCAGTTGCAGTTGACACTCATCACTATCACAAGACTTGTTTCTTGCCAGGATCTTTCAGGACACATTATCATTTCTCTGTATTCATTTCTAGGCTGACATCTTTTCGTATGGCATTATTTTGTGTGAGATAATTGCAAGGATACAGGCTGACCCTGACTATCTACCACGCACTGAAGTGAGCAGTAATTTTAAACCTCTCCAATAAATGTTTTGGTGATAAACTTTGTAACTATATCACTTGTTATGCTAGTCATTAAAACCGCTTTGTCCTGAGTGTGACATTTACCCCCCACATTTGATCCTTGCAGAACTTTGGCTTAGATTACCACGCCTTCCAGCACATGGTTGGAGATTGTCCTTCTGACTTCCTGCAGCTTACCTTCAACTGTTGCAATGTGAGTTTCTTTGTATCAATCCATTAGTGATTCTTGTAGTACTTTTGAGAAAGCGCCAAGTACAGTAGTCAACATTTGAAGTGGATCAAAAAGTTCATCAAAGTTGTCCTAAGACAAGAATGCATTTTGGTTTTAGGACAACTTTGATAAAAGGTTTTGATCCACTTCAAATGTTGACTACTGTATTTCAAATGGATGCTGTTCTTTCTATTTTACAATAGTACAATTTTTACAATTTTAAATGTTGACAACTGTATTTGATCCTAATTATATTATTACCATATACAGTATTTTTATCTAATAATTATATTGTTATAGTTTCATGATATGTATTACCATTCAAAAGTTAGTTCAGTAACATTAAGTAAGGTCAGTAACTTTTTTTTTTTTTTTCAGCAAGGACACATTAAATTGATCAAAATTAAAGATGTTTATAATGTTACAAAACTTCTGTTTCAAAAAAAATAGTATTATTGTTCCTGAAAAATGGATCCTGGCTTAAAAATATTGAAGCAGACAATATTAAACTGTTTTCAACTGTGATAATAATAAGAAATGTGTCTTGAGCACCAACTATTACTGTTTTCACTGTATTTTTGATCAAATTAATGCAGCCTTTTATCACCCCCAAACTCTTTAGATTTTTTGTTACATTTTTAAAAACCCAGAAGCTAAAATAAACCACCACAAACAACATACAAACAAGGAACAGATGCTGTCAGCATCACTTATAAATATTCCAAGTATCCATGACATAATACCATATTCAAACTGAGTAAAACACACTAAACTGTTTTACATAAAGGTCTTATTGACCCCAAAATGGTTTTGAATGGTTGTGTAACCATTTTGCATAATATAATACAATATAAAATAATAATTATATAAAAATAATTTTACAGATTTCATGTTATCAACAGATGAGCAACTGCAACATTGTTAGTTGTTTTCAGCATGAAAATGAAACTGCCCCACTGTAATATATGTGCAGTGTAGCATTCTTAGAATAGAAGTGAGAACATGGTGCTCCTCCAGAATTAGATCCTGATGTGTTTTTATGTTCCTCCACTTATATCCCAGATGGATCCAAAGCTCAGGCCCTCGTTCCCAGATATAGTAAAGAGGCTGGAAGAAATCCAGAAAAAGCTGAAAGCTGACGAATCCGAGAGGGAGAGGATGCTACTAACCGCCGGAGAGGTGGAGAAAAAACCCTTGCCTAAAGGTGTGTGTTTATTCACACACATACACAAACACGTTTATTTCACTCCCAGCATTGATTTGTCTAACCTTCAAACTGTCAATATGATAATGAAAACTACAGGTTTCCATGGCATAATATTTCATTCACTATTTCTGGCACTAAACCAAAAACTTTGATGTGCTTTGAGCACATCTTTGATGTGAGTTGATTTGACAGAAAGCTAGTACATCCTGTCGCCCCCTGAGGCTTTGCTCATTCCATCCAGCACTCACTTTCCATGTAATACTGCAGGGCCAATGAGTTCTAAGAACAAGGAGACTGGAAAACTAACGGGATTGGAGACAGTAACGCTATCTTGTCTATGAGCTTTATGGATTGGCTGTCCTTTCCTTATGAGAATTACTTATAATGCACAGCTTTTACTTTCTCCCTCTCTTCTTTGCAATCTCACAGTCCAGTTTCCGTTTAGTTATAATTCATATCCTGAACAAACAAGGAATAAGTCACAAAACAATGTGTGGCTAGAAGAGATTAGAGCCTCATATACTACCGTTCAAAAGTCTGCAGTCAGAAAGATATTAACACTTTTATTCAGCCAAGAAGCATTAAATTTCTATTAAGTATATCAAATTTCAACATACTGATATATTTTTATTAACAATATAGGATGAGGCAATACCTTTTATATTGATATACAGTAGTTTGATGCATGTTATATGTGCCATATAAAATTTTAAACCTACAGGTAAGTGTATTTTTTTATTATTATTTATTTATTTATTTATTTTATGATAGCAGTATCTATAAACTATTAGAATGGAGTAAATCAAATATAGGCTAATATAATTAGTGTTTGGATGAGTATTCCTTGTATCAATTAACATTTCACCTGTTTTTTTTTTTTTGTTTTTTTTTTTTTTTTAAATGTAGTGATTTTAACCCCTGCTTTAAAAAAAGTATGTTTTGTTTTCAGATTGTTGTTATGTTAGAATATAATGTGATTTTTAACCCATTTTTGAACATAATTTAATAGCATGTCTAGGTGGTTACATTCACTATATTTGTTTCATTGCCTCTAGTATGCACTTTTTTAAATTCATTATTTACATTTAGGATGTGGAAAAAAAAAAAATTCTGATAAATACAGAAATAAAGATAGCATTTTTTTTTTTCCCCAAATAGAAAAATGTAGAAAATAGTGTGTGTGTGTGTGTGTGTGTGTGTGTGTGTGTGTGTCCATATGGCACAGCCTGAATTTCAAATAAGGTTGTTTTTTTGTTTTTGTTTTTTTACTTTCTATTCATCAAAGAATTCTGGAAAATAATAAACTTATTTGAACATTAAATCATCATATTAGCATGATTTCTGAAGGATCATGTGGCACTGAAGACTGGAGCAAATAAACCATTTAGTACATTACAGGACTAAATTACATTTAATATATATATATATATATATATATATATATATATATATATATATATATATATATATATATATATATATATATAATATAATATAATATATATATATATATATATATATATATATATATATATATATATATATATATATATATAATACTGTTATTATAAATTGATAATTTCCTTACCCAAAACTTTTAAACTGCTAATCTTGTAATGCTGTTTCTGAAGTGTTTAAATGCATATAGGTGTGTTTTGCACTTCATGTACCGTATTTCTTTCATTTTGTTTTACTCTGTGCTGTGTGCTTTTGAGTTTTGAGATGTTAAACATGATTAAGTGCTTTGCCTTCCACATATTTAAAAGAACATTACAGATTTTGTCACCCCCTGGTGTTCAAGATCATTCTTTCAGGCTTAAAAGTGTCTATACTATTTGGTGACTAGCGGGACAAAAAAAAATAATAAAAAACATTTTAAAATAAGATTTTAACCAGGTTTTCGGAACTTTTCTTGCATCTGCCATTGGTCAACACACTCCAACACTCCAAACTCACTCCATTGGTTGAGCCAGTGTTATATCAGGCTCTGGTCAATATGCTCAATGCAGCAATGTTTTGATAGTGCTACAGTGTTTACACTTGTCAAGTGAATGAATAAATATCAGTGTATTAGGTAATGCATTTGGTATAATCATAAACTAAAGATGAACATCTGTTCTTATAGTGTTTATTAATATACACAACTATTCCAAAGGTTTGGAATCCATAAGATTTTTTTTTTCTTTCATGTTTTTGAAAAGTCTCTTATGCTCACCAGGCATTATTTATTTGATCAAAAATACAGTAAAAACAGTAATATCGTAAAATGTTATTTAAAATAACTCTCTATTCTAATATATTTTAAAGAGTAATTTATTCCTCTGATTGTAAAGCTGAAATTTCAGCAGCCATTAATCCAGTCTTCAATGTGACATGATTTTTCAGAAATCATTCTAATATGCTGATTTGCTGCTTAAGAAACATTATTATTAATATCAATATCAAACAGTTGTCTTATATATGTATGTATGTGTGTGTGTGTGTGTGTGTGTGTATATGTATGTATAAATGTATATATTATAAAATTGTTTTTTATGTGGAAACGATTTTTACTATTTTCAGGTAAAAACAGAGAACCATGTTTATTTGCACTAAAATCTTTTGTATCATTTGTAATGTCACTGTTCATCAATTTAATGCATCCTTGCTGAATAAAAGTATTAATTTTAATAAAATAATAATAATTACTGACCCCAAACTTTGGAATGGTAGTGAAAGATAATTTATATTGAGCTAAAATGTTAAGATGTATTAGTATAGAAGTTACTATTAACAATGAACAATACTTGTAAAGCATTTATTAATCTGTTAGATAATGTTACCCACTGTGCCTAATGCCTCTCTTACTGTTGTTCTAGGTCCAGGTGAAAAGGGTATAAAGAGGTTAAATCCTCTTGTTTTTCAGGATGACAAGATTCCACCCAAGTCCCCCCGTCCACTTCGAAACATCTGGCTTTCCCGTAGCCAGTCTGACATTTTCTCTCGTAAGCCCGCTCGCAAAGTGAACGTCCAGGACCCTTACTACAACCCAGGACCCAAGGGCTTCATACACGGGCAACCGAAAGTCAACCCTTTCAGTGCCAGAGAGGACTTAAAAGGTGGCAAGATCAAGTTTTACGACATGCCCAGCAAGTCGGTCTTCTCTCTCATGTTTGATTTGCACTCACCTCACGGCAGTCAAAGCTCATACCAGGCTCATCCCAACAGCCAGTGCCGCTCGCTCCCCGTCTCTCCCCAGCTGCCCCACTCAGATGTCTTCTTCTCATCTCACCCCACGTCTACGAACGAGGCCGGACAGCCTGGCGGTGAAAGCAAGCAAAAAGCATTGAGCAGCTGGGCTAAGAAGTACGCTGTTACTGAGATCCCTCCGTACAAACCGCGAGCCGAAAGACGGGAGGAAGTGGGAGCGGCAGAGTCTCTGGTACCCTCTGAAGGAGGAGAAGCGGAGGCCATGGACTGCTCCAGCAGCAGGGGAAGCCCTGCGGACGATAAGGACACAATCCAGATACAGAACGGAAGCCTCGGTGGCTTATGCGAGGACATGGAGGCTGAAGACCAGGATGGCTTGATGATCTCCAACAAGAACTTGCTCACGCTGAGCATGTCTGTAGAGCCACAGGAACTCTGTCCGATAGTCCTCACCGCCTGCAAAGCCACATCTTCAGGAGAACGCATCTCCAGATGTGATATCTAGATGGTTGAAGGGCACACACCTGCCTAGTTGAGGACGCTTCCTCAAGTTTGAACTGATCAGACGCCTCGCGAACTGAGATTATATTCGTTAAATATTTAATACGATTATAAGTTGTATATATTTTTTTCCTTTGGGGAAGTAAACCCTTGTAACTTAAGCTAAAAGGGTGGCTTGGATTGATCGAAAGAGCAGGAAACAGAGGTGTGAAACACTGATCCGGTCCATGCGGTAGTAGTTGCCCATCACACTATGAAGAACTCCAACAGTGGAATATACATTGGACGTCACCTCACACAGGGCTAATGATGAGACACATTCTGTGATTTATTTTTTTTTCTTTGTAAGACATGCTATTGGTTGCACAGGCCACATATGATTTTTTATTTGTCTACAAACTGTATCCAGTTTCTACATGTCTAATTATAGAATTTATCGAAGAACAAATGTCTTTGGAGAAAGCTGATCGAGTCTTTTTTGCACTGCATGAGCATAGAAAATGCGCAGCAAACATTCCATGTTGTCTCGCATCTTAAAAAGCTCCTGTTTTGATCCTACGCTAACGGTGTGTGTGCCATGGTAATTTCAAAATGAGGATCATTTTCACTCTTTGACCTCTCGGGTCTTCAAAAAAAAAAGTCCATGTCTGTACCTACTTAAAATCGTAATTGCACTTGAAATAAGTTAAATGGTTTGAACTTTTTTTTTTATCTATTATTTGTCACTACATTTCTATGCAATAAATTTAACCAAGGCATGATAGTTTTATAGAAAGGATTTATTTTGATATTTATGAGGAGAAAAAGTAATTTTACTATGTCTGTGAACTGTTTAAACTGTGTTGTTGATTATATGAACTGATGAATAGAGTTCTGTACATGTTGAAAATGGTCAGTTCTTGCTAGTTTATTAACTCTATTTTTCTGCTTTTTCAGTCCTGACTGTTTTTTCAACACTTTTAGATTAGATTAGATTGTAGATTTGTAACTGATTCAGAGATGTCTATTTCTACCAAAGACAGATCAGGACTTATTTTCCCCATTTATATGGCTTTAATTGTTTAAATGCATGTGTGTATTCCCATTTGTTTAAAATAAATTCAGAATGTCTTATTTTTATTGTGGCTTTGCTTTATGACCTAAACCAAGCTTTCATAGAATCTACAAAGTCTAATGTCTATCTAGTCTAGTACACTTACAAGAATACAGTCTTGTCTGCCTTAATTTAGATTAAAATAAATCAGAAGAGGAAAAACAGACAAGCCATGGACAGGAAACCATAGAAAAAATTTATTTGACCAAAAATGTACACAAAATTGAAATCTGAAAATCAAAGGTTTCTATACAGTTCCTTCAGGTTTAACAGCAATGCTTTTTCCCCAGACGTAGTCCATCTTGTGCACATGAGCCTTTGAAGATTTGGAGAAGGTGCTTTTGGCTACATGTAGAGGAACAGACTTGCCACTGAGGAAGAGCTTATTGAGACATGCAGGGATGAGGGGAGCAGTGCTGGATTCTTCTGTGTTTTCTGTCAGATTTCTGGCAAAAGCAAAAATATAGCCGGTCATGAAAGCGTCAAACCCTGCTCGGTGAGTTCCTCCTTCCGCTTTCTTCTCTTTAGGTCTTACAGGAGCTTCAGAAGATGCTTCTGGCTGAGATTCCTCATTTCCATTCTTGCTGGCCGCTTTCCCAGGTTCAAACGCATGTGTGGCATCTGTTGCCTCAGAACTTGCTGTCTTCTCCTGATGTTCAGATATGGGCACTGCCTGGTCCAGCTCAGTCTCTTCAAAGTTTGACCTTTTGCCCTGTGGGGAACTGCATGTCTCAGTGGGCCCTTGAGAACCTTTCTTTTTGTTCTTGCGCTTCCTTTTCTTCCTTTTGTCTTCTCTGATCTTCTCATCATGCTGGATTATAAGGTCTGTGTCATGTGACATGGAGCACTGAGAGCCATTAGGACATCATCCAATCGCCTAGAGCAGAAAACAATAACTGAGTGTCACATACAAAATTTTGTATTTTGGAGCATAACATCTCTTCAGGCCTAAGGAATACTATCATAAAGGGTTGAGTAAAAGTGAGATCTATTAGAATTAGAATTAACTGTAAATTCACAGAATACGACAAGCGTTATCAACTAGTAGTTTTATTTGTTTAGCATGACAAATTAAGGCTTCAAAGTGGGGGAAAAAATAACAGACAGCTCTCATTCAAACACAACAGATGGAGTGATGACAGAAACATCTCCAGTTATTTCACACTAAAGGTAAACGCGACATTTATTTTAATGGGTTTATGTAAATTGAGTTTCATACAGAAGAACATTCTGTAAATGTCATTAAAAAAGGCTGAATTATTATAATCTGATAATTTATCAATATTTACAGTACTGACCTTGATCTTAATAGTATTTCACAGTAAAAAAATAAATGCCATTAAAGAAATATTTAAAATATTATTTTTTTGTTGATTCTACATCAATTTGAGGATTAAATGTTTAGATATTGATATTTTAATATTAGGTGCATCAGTCATACTGTGAAATATTACATTTTAAAACAACTGTTTTCCATTTTAATTTATTTTAAAATGTAATTTATTCCTGTGATGGCAAATCTGAATTTTCCGAAGCCAATACTCCAGTCTTCAGTGTCACGTGATGCTTCAGAAATCATTTTAATATGCTGATAAACTGCTCAAGAAACATTTTTTTATTATTATCAACATTTTATAGCTTAATATTTTTGTGGAAACCACAATACAGGATTTTCAGGATTCTTTAATTAACAAAGTTCAAAAGTTCAAGTTCAAGTTGAGCTTTATTGTCATTCTGCAAAAGAACAGCATTTATATGAAACAGAATTTTTTCATAACAATATAAGATAACTAAAATAAAATAACTAATTTCTGTCTAACAAACAAACTCTTGACTTTGAATTGGAGGAACTCACAGAGAACTGAACACAGATGTTGAGGGCACCATCCTGATTCTGGTTGTCTGTAGTCTATGTAGCTCTGCATGTTGCCTGTATATTTACAAAACTCTAGGAACACGACTCGCACTGCCACCTCCTGCAATGGCTTAGCTGTTTTCCAACTTACTGTGGAGGACAAAGAAAATACCTGAAATTTTAGGCACTGCACAGACATGTACACTTTTTGTACTTTTGATATAGAGATTTTCCACTTACCACTTCTTATAGGCATATTCCAGGTATGAGGCTGTAAACCACAGCTCATAGTCCGTGGCATACTTAGTGTCATAGATGCCTGAGGAAAACATCTGGGACAGATCGGCAATGAAGGTGCCCAGGCGATCAGGAAGATGGGCATAGAAGCATTGGTACAAGAAGACCATGTCTATCAGACCATTATGGACCACTAAGGGCTTGTTGGCCCTAAGCAGTTCTACGAACAAGCAGCACATGTTTACCCCATGGGCATCACCTCCCTGAAACAAGCACAGAATACACATAAGTCTCCCAATCTGAAAATATCAACGCTTTTGTTAAAGGTTCAATCATACTCACTTTATCATTACCCTTATAATGCCTTCAGCATATTGTTTGTTGAAGTCAAATCCGTGTTGTACAAGGAACTGCACTGACTGAGGTTCAACGATGTACTCCTCTGAACAAAGAAGCAAGGTCAGATTGTAAACCTGGACCAGGTATGTGCTGTCCGCCTAGAAACGAGAAATGTGCAAAAATCAATGTAATGTCCGTTTTTGCATTCAGAATTAAAAAAAATAATAATGTTAATGGCAGAGACTTACTTTGTTGTCAAGCTTTTTATAACCAGCAAAGCCCAATGAGAGTACAGACCGTGTGTGAGCTGCATGGCAGATGGCTTTGTACCTGTCTTCAATGAATCTTGAAAGGAAAGAAAAATGTAAAAAACATTGACACTTTTCCAGTCCTTTAGGATATTGGATAAGAATATTTTAATCACACAGCTCACTCAGCTAGAAGAGCTTTCCTTAATCCAAGACCACTCAGTTCCTACAAGAGACTGCATACATGAATGATCTTGCTCTGTTTCGGTATTTAAACACTTGAATCTTCACAGTTTCTAAATACAGAATGTGCTTTTTCTTCCCGTATCAATGGCGATGAATGAAGATGTTTTAATGGCTATCACCACTGCTGCCCACAACTCCTTAAAGTTGTTTCCCTGTAAGTTACATCTATAACTGGGACTATCATTGAGGACATTATAGAAATTCACCAGATCAACTAACATCTGCTAAACACCGCGATTTTCAGCGCTGTTATTTATAAGTAACGTTACAACAAAATGATTTTAATGTCAATGCAGATACTGTACACGTGCTGAAAATGTCATTTCGGAGAGTAAAACAAATTATAACCGAAATTATCTATAATATACCCGTTCCCATCATTATAAGTGTCTAGTTTTCATGTTTTTCCAGCTGGTCTTACATTTATTCCTTACACGTCGCAAATCTGTTTTTCACACTTTCATCAATTCAATCGGCCGAGTATGTAACGTGTTTGTTTACTTCCGGCTGGAGTTTCTTCTGTGTTTTACGAAGATTGGCATAAGACGCGTTTCCGCTCCCTACTGGACTGGAGTGTGAAGTACATATGAAAATATAATAAATTACCTAAATAATATTAATTACTTTAAAATGGATTTGACAGATTAAGAAAAATAAAAAATAAAATTATATATATATATATATATATATATATATATATATATATATATATATATATATATATATATATATATATAAAATCATGTTTTTTTCATTGTGCATTCCAATTAATCTCAATCAAACTGCAGTTGGGTTATTTTGATTAGGTTAAAAAAAAATAATAATAAAAATACAGCTAACTATCACAATTATATGTATCACAATGTGTATGTATTTAACTGTTGTTACTGAATTAAATACTACTGACCAAAAAAAATAAATAAATAAATAATAATAATAATAATAATAATCAGGCCAGCTGAAAAAATTAAATGTAATCAGATATGAATCTAGACTTGAATGAGGAACGTGTGGTAAAAGCTAATTTAAACGATTGTTTTGCATCGTTCATAACTTATTATTCATCCTTTTGTCACAATATGTGCTAAATGTGAAGGAATTTTGTACAGGCATAACTAAAGTCAACTCTCACATAACGCGTCATCAAGTAGCCTGCCGAAGTTACCGACGCCATTTTGGCTCAAACAAACTCTACATTTCACTTACTAGTAAAACATATTCGTCTTAAGAAATCGTATTTTATACTCAAACCATTAAAGAGGCCGCCCGTAAAGTCACTGCGCGCGTCTGCTAAAATAACTGCTGTATCTTTTTCTGAATTGTAAAGTATTTTTAATAATACACCTGCTAAGTCCTCTGCTAGCAGTCCGCTACGTGTCGCCGTTGTTGTGCCCAGATGATAAGTTAAACATTTGGCGAATGTAAATAAAAATGGGTGGATGCTCCGCTCCAAACTGCTCGAACTCTACAACTATTGGAAAGCAGCTCTTTCGCTTTCCGAAAGACCCCGTGCGCATGAGAAAGTGGCTTGTGAACTGTCGGCGTGATTTTGTACCGACTCCCTGCTCCAGACTGTGCCAGGCAAGTGAAAAGCATGCGAGTATTCAATTCTGCAGAAGACAACAATGAAGTCATTCGTCTGGCATCCTTTTTGTGTAATCGTATATGTGTACTTTTGTCATAAAGCTTCATTTCCATGAATTGCAGGACCACTTTGAAGAAAGCCAGTTTGAGGAGATCGCCAGATCACCAGCAGGGGGAAGGAAACTCAAACCCAACGCAATCCCCACACTGTTCAATGTTCCCGACCCTCCCTCTCCTGTCACCCCTCAAGTAGTGTTACCTGTTAAAAATGAGCCAGGTAAAGTTATTAGTGCGGAGCCTCAAAGGGAGAAGGTGATGGAAAAATATAAGAAGGGAGGAGAATTTATATTTCAGTGCTTTAAATTTTTTTCCCTCCCGTGTTTTTAACCCAATCCCCTACTCTTTATATATGACCCTGGACCACAAAACCAGCCATAAGGGTCAATTTTTTGAAATTGAGATTTGTAAGTCATATGAAAGCTAAATAAATAAGCAGCTTTCCATTGATGTATGGTTTGGTGGAATAGGACAATATTTGGCCGAGATACAACTATTTGAAAATCTGGAATCTGAGGGTGCCAAAAAAATCAAAATATTGAGAAAATCGCCTTTAAAGTTGTCCAAATTAAGTCCTTAGCAATGCATATTACTAATGAAAAATTAAGTTTTGATATATTTACGGTAGGAAATTTACAAAATATCTTAATGGAACAATCTTTACTTAATATCCTAATGATTTTTGCCATAAAAGAAAAATTGATCATTTTGACCCATACAATGTATTGTTGGCTATTGCTATAAATATACCTGTGCTACTTATGACTGCTTTTGTGGTCCAGGGTCACATATTTGAGCCAATTCACTGAAAACGTAAAAAAAATTAAAATAAATTAATAAAAAAGCACTATGTACTAGTGTATTTATTTGTATATGTTTGGAAACTTATATGAAGGCGTAAATGAAAAAAAAAAAAAAACTATTATTTGTGATCGTCATACCATTCCAAACAATTTGCTAGGATTTCTATGAAAGTTTAACCCTTAAATGAATACCTCAGGTCTTTAGTGAACCCGGGACGTCATCCATCGCCAAATTATTCATTATCAATAAAATGACAAGAAAAAAAGAATAAAAATTTGTAAAAGAATATCTATTTTCTGTTTAGTTTTTTTAAAAAGTTCATAGGGTCGCTAGTAACCAGAGATATGTAATAGTGTAAGTATATATTATTTTCTTTCCAACAGTGTTAAATATCCAATATCTCAATAAGTGTAAATCACCTTTTAGACATCCATCCATGTTAGTTACGCATTCAGGGGTTAAACAGGTCTTTTCTATACAAATCATTGTCATTAAGAGCAATGATGAAAATTTTGGGGATGAACAGTCCCTTTAAGGTCACTTTGTGTGCTGCAAATGAACATATTATGTTTTTAATGTAGCGGAAAAGGACTTGAACATGGGGGACCATGGATATGCCCGCCGACAGCCCCCTGTGGATTCAGAGGAGGATGGGGTTCAGAGGACAGACGAAGAGCGACCCTGCTCTCTCTGCCAGCATTATAAAACCAAACTAGAGCAGCAGCAACAACACACAGTCAGACTACAGAGAGAGGTAACATTCATTCTAATAAATCATAATAGATTGTACATATTAGCAACTGAAAGCATATTTTGTGATTTCTTCGTTACACAGGCAGAGGAGATGAAGAAACGTCTTTACAAACTGAGTAAAATAGAGAAGGGGCTGCAGGTGTTCCTGTTTGAGGATCAAATACGCGCTCTAACGTTGGCCAAGCGTTCTCGGAGGGCAGTGTGGTCCCATGACACTTTACTGACAGCCCGTAAAATCCGCTGCGCAGTGGGGGTTAAAGGATACGAGTACCTAAGGGAACTGGGCTACCCTTTGCCTTCATACAGGACGCTTTGCAATCGGCTGGAGCCCAAAATGATGGTGACCACAAGTATACAGGACGAACTGGCAGAGCTTGGCCTGGGCATCATAGCAGCTTGTGACAGTCCAGAGGGCAACGTGACGAGTGATGAAGGACTGATTGGAGTCATGACCTGAGGCACTGTGTTTGTAAGAAACTGCACTAATGCATGACTGTTAAACCAGCCAAAGGTGAAGCTACAGCGGGACTCACAGAGGATGTTTGTTTACTGGGTTCAATTATTTTGGGTTGTTGTTGTTGCATTTTAAAACCATTTGCATAAATACCACAACAGACTGGAGGTGGTTCACCATTATCTGTTTTCTTTTCTCTAAGAAAGCAATATTTTGGTCTTGCTGCATCTGGCTGTGTAGTTGGAATCTCTTGATGCAAATATTGCACCTGTTACCTATTTTAAGAAAATTGAGGTAAACTGTCGGTGGAATAATTTCAGCTGTTCACAGAATCATAAGAATGTTCCCTGAAAACCAAATGTTATCACTCTAAACTTGATTTTTTCTACTGAGACAAAGATATTAGAAAGTTTTTGCTTGTTTCTGTGAGAGGAAGTTGACAAACGAGACTTGGCAAATGTCACTATTTTAAAGTGGTATATTGGTAGTGGTCTGTTTTAAAGTGGTGTAAATCTGGTGTACGAGTTTAGCAGCCAAAAAGATAGCACATATTTATAGAGCCACCACACAAATGATTCATGCAGTTGCCAAACTGAGGGGACTGTTCTGAATAATGAACTTCTGTCTGTCTGCAAAGCAGTTTCTGGTTTTATGTTTTTTTTTTCCTTTGTGTTCATGTTTGCCACCCCTGTCTGTACAGTTTTATTTCAACAGCTCTTTGATGGATCCCTTGTCAACTGTGTGTCTTAAAGGCATAGTTGACCCAAAAAATAAACTTTTTTCTTTTCTCACCCACATGTTGTTCCGAACCTGTAGGATTGACTTTCTTCTGTGGAACACAAAAGAATGTTGGCAACCAACAGTTTTAGTTGGCTTTAACATTTTATGGTCAAAAAAGCAAAACAAAAAAGTGTTTATGGAAATGTTCACAAAACACATTAAAAGGGATTTTTGAGGAACATTTAGGGTTAAAACAGTTTAATTTAATGAGAAGAGTGCAATTAAATGAGAAAAAACACTGGATGTGAAATTTTGTGTTGGCGCTCATGTCTGCTCAGATATTTTGAGAGTACTGAAGGTTGTTGCTCCGTGGATTAAAGTGTGTACTTTGGCCCAATCATTTCAAGGATAAAACACTTGTTTGCAAAACTAAAATCAATTCCTCTGCCCATGGGATGGTGTAAGATCTTTCAAGAAGAATGTTTATCAGATTGTTAACTTGGTGTATTTACAGCAAGACCAGACAAAAAAAAAAAATAATAATAATTAATTTTTTTTTCATTTATTTAGCTTGTGGTACACATCTGAGACTCCTGGTCCTGTGAATGTTCCTGTGTTTGTTAAGGGAAAGGATTGAGCCGAGAAGTACATTCTCATAGATTTTAATATCTATGATGAATTACTTTTCAACAAACCTGTATAGTAATTGGTAAGCATTGAGGGATCCATTGCATCATGGAAAGTAAATTTACAGATGCGCTTGTTTTTCACATGATGTTGATCACTGACTGTTTAGCTCAAGCAAACAATAACAAAAACTGCCATGGAGAAAGAAACTCAAATACAACGCGCATGAACGGGCCCCAAGATTTTAGTCACTTCAGTATTTGCAGATCAATATATGTTTAAATCTTTTTCCAAATGTCAACTCAAATATCCAGGAGGTCAATCAAAATATTGCAGCAGTGTTAAAACAGCATTTTGAGTGTAGATTCAAAACATATCTGCTCCAAGAATATTTATTGCATGCTTTATACCTCTTTTTATGTAAAAGGCCATACACAGAAGCTTTAATCATTTGTATATTTAATGGACTGATGTTAAATATTATTACATGGCAAGGTGACACAAAATTAGTTTCTCCCTAAAATCTTTAGTTTGTTATCAGCCAGTGTGTTTATCTTGTATTCATATGTATCTTGGATCACTCACTTTGTAGTACACCAGTCCCCGATCCCATCTTTTACTGTTTTGTTCTGTTTGTTTAGGGGGAGGTTTGTCCAGATTGAGACCTTTAAAATTGTGGACCAGACAAATTACCATCATTTCTTTATTTTTGACCCAGAGGAAGCCAAAGGACAGAGCTTGAGGTTTGTGCAAATCATGCCAGTTTTGCTTTTTTGTTTATGCGTGTATGGGATAAAATGAATGTAAAACTAATGAAACATCAAAGTAATTGATTGTGTAGTAATTTAGTTTGATGAACTGGTTGTTTTTGTTTGCAGCTGTTGCGGTGGGTGAACTTCAGCAGGCGTGATGCAGGCTCTCTGGGCTCTGTGGTGGTCTGCTTTTCCAGCTCTGCTGGGAGCTTCACCGCTGTTTTTGGAGAAGGAAAGCACTGGCTCCAGAATCTGTAAGCCTGCTCCGAAGTGGGAGATCGATGGCCAGATTCCGATGAAGGACCTTCTAGGAAATGTTGTCGTTGTGGCTCTTCTTAAAGCGAGCTGACAGTTCTGTCTCACACAGGCTGCCAGGTAAGAGATCTTGTGCCGTTTCATTTACTGGCTCATTCTTTAAAGTGATGTCTTTCCTAGTTAGAGATTTTTACAGTAAATATTTCACAAACAAGAAAAGAAACTGTAAGGTGCTATTAGAAAGAGACCTAATACTGATATTTCTACACTTCTTAAAGTGACAGTTCACCAAAAATGAAAATTGTGTCATCATTTACTCACCCTCATGTCGTTCCAAACCTGTATGAGTGTTGTTCTTATGTTGAAGATATTTTGAATTTTCCGTAGTATTTCTTTCCCTTCTATGGAAGTCAATGGGGATCAACGACTGTTTGGTTCTTCAAAATATCTTCTTTTGTGTTCAATGTAAGAAAGAATCTCATACAGGTTTGGAAACAACATAAGGGTGAGTATATGATGACAAAATTTGTTTACTATACAAAATGTAACATTTACATTTAACATTTAAATTTGCTTACTATACAAAATTGTAACAAGTTTAACTTTCAGATTTTTGGCAACTGACAAAAGTAACAAAAAAGTAACACACAGTACCGAAAATGGTGACTTTACTTATGTTTTATTCTAAAAAGGATAAGGCCATTATGAGTTTTTTTTTTTTTTTTTTTGGATTAATGAGATAGTTTATCTTTAAAATAAATAAATAAGTGTACATTGTACAAAAGATTATAACATTTAAAATAATTAACTTAAAGAGTAAAGGCAAAATAATAGCCTTTATTTGCATTTATTTATACAAGTTTTAGTAAACATAAACTGCTCAGTCAGTTAAATCTGCTTGTGTTCTCTTTTGTTTCGGAAGGTTGGGAGACCTGCGTGACAAACTGGCCCTTGGCAAGCTGACTAACATATCATTCCTGGTTGTCAATGAGCAGGATGCACAGTCCAGAGCCATGTACTGGGAGCTGAAGAGGAGGACGGCAGAGGGCATCCCTGTGTATCAGCAGAGCCCACTGCAAAACGACGTCTGGGACATCTTAGAGGGAGACAAGGATGATTTCTTAGTTTATGACAGGTATGGGCTAAACACACTTCTAAATCCATCCAGTAATATGACCAGTCTGACTAGCTTCTCTTTAGAGTCACATGACACTTTTGTACCCATATGAAGGTTCTCCAGAAAAAAATGAACATCTGAGATCTTTTTCTCGAGCATTATTTTCTGTATTCAATGTCATGATCATTCTTTTGTATTTCCTTTCCCCACAGATGTGGACATCTCACCTTCCACATTGTCCTGCCCTTCAGTTTCCTTCACTACCCTTATATAGAAGCTGCCATCAGGGCTACGTACCACAAAAATATATGCAACTGCTCAGTGAGTGAAAATATTCAAGCTTCAGAAAGTGCTGCTTTTATGAAATGTTTGCAAAATGTTCATTTATTGAAACTCTCTTTCAGTTACATGCAAACTCCTCCATATCAGAAGGCTTCAAAAACAACAAAAACGATGCAAATGAGCCTACAGAAGAGAACAACCAGAAGACTAACAATACAGAGTCAGTAACTGTTGAGCATCATCATCATCAACATGAGCATCATCATCATCATCATTATCATCATCAAAATAAAAATAACAGCACAGGTGATTCAGATGTGGCCAGCGTGCCAAAGGATCCAATCCAGCATTCACATCAAGAACATAGTCATCACAAAAGTTAGTTTTTTTTTGTTTTGTTTTTTTGATAATTGTTGTATTTTGGTTTAAAAATTTACTCTTTTTTTATCTATATGTAGCTGCTCTTGTGTCAGACCTTATAATGACCTTTAAGGGGGAATTCAGTTGGTTCTCATTGCTCTTAATGAAGTGTGCACTTTAAACCTGAGTCAGGGGTCTGCATACGGATGTTGAGCAGAGGAGTCATTTACACAAGGCTTCTGTTTTCCTCCTTCATTTTAGGGAATATCTGAGAGTGCTGAAAGAAAGAGTTTGCTATTTGTATTATTTGTAACTGCCTTGTATTTATGTGATTATATGATGTGTTAAGGAAACATGTTTATGACCCAAAGTGGTATGAAAGGAGCTGTATAAAAATAAATCTACATCAGTTAACATTTAATACACAGCATCTCCATGTGTAATTTTTCCTGTCAAAACCTTCATCTTATACTGTGCTGCTGAATTTAGAAATTATTTGTTTGGTAAATTAGTAGCTACTGGATTTATGGTTGCACTTATGGTCATTCAGGTTGGTCCAAGATGATCTATTCTAGAAGATGGGGCTGGGACTGACCTGGTAGAGCTTGATAATGCTGGATATGGCTGGTAGACCACCTTGGACCAGTAACAAACCAGCTACATGTTCCACAAAAACCCACCGTCAACTCATGCATTTAGAAAATTTAACAGAGCATCACTTTTCAGAGAAGACACAGTCTACAGCCTGTAATTAGTGCATTAAATTGAGAGAAAAATCCGCCTATTAGTAAAATTATTTTTAAGTTTGAGAAGTCATTTGCAGGTTACTTTATAAACTAGGCCTAAAAACAGTAGCCTATTAATTGCGTAGCCCATTAATTAGGCTTAATTGATAGTGTCCTTAAAAAGCAACTGTTAAATAGCTAATACGGTGCAACGCTCAAAATAGCTGATGGTAAAGAATAAAGTTATCCAGGGGATTTAGGTAATCCGTTTTGGGGAGGATGCCATGTGTAAACTTCTTAACTCCTCATTGAGCCACTGATTCATGCTGAACGAGAGCTCAGTGTCGTAATTCCGTTGATAACATCATGTTTTCTCTCTCGTGGAACTACAATAGCGATTATAATTCACATTTTTACCCAGGTACTACACCCGTTACACCCTTCAACGAACTCTGGCGCTGTTCCTAAATGCAACCGATGGATGGCGCAAACGGCCCTAAACCGTTTCCCATTCATTCTCAATGGTAGTGCTAAACCACTGCGGGTGCAATATTCTTTCGGCCGCTAGCGCTCTCGTGGCGCTCTTCCGTGTTTCGGCACCGCTGCTGAATTCCCCATATTTATCCTGACTCGGAGAATGAAAACACACAGTTATAAACAATAAAAGAAGAAAACACAGCGGCGAACTGCCTCGACTTTTTTAATTAATTTAATACATTTACGATTGTTGTTACTGTATTGAGCATTATATTTGCGGTAAAGCCATGAAATTGTAAATAAAAAAAATCAATTTGCCAAGAACAGCAGGATTACAGCAGGTTTATATATATATATATATATATATATATATATATATATATATATATATATATATATATATATATATATTAGTATGTGTGTGTGTGTTTATTTGTGTGTGTAATTATTGCTTTTTGTAATATTTCTATATTGTTGTTCTTGTAGAGACCACTGTTTCTACACTGCTTATGCCCTTGCTGTCATCTTTTTATGGTACCCATGAAGATCCTCAGTCAGATAACGTACAGGTAAATATTTGACACATGAACTACATCATGCACATAGGGTTTCTGCAGGTTTTTAAGTCTTAAAATGTCTTAATTTACCCTTACACAAATTAATGCCTTAAAGCTTTAAATCGGAGCAGAAAGTCTTAAATTCATCAAATGATGTCATTAAATGTTGGATGCAAAGCAAAAAGTGAATGAATCTCTTCCTCTGTGTTTTGTCTTGTTTTCCAATACAAATATCAAACATCTTTCAATCAAGATATGTTTATTTCAGATGCAAATGTAAAATGAAGTCTTGAAAAATGTAATAAAATTAAATGAGTTTATTCTTAAAATAATAACAAATATCTGTCAATGAGTTATCAAAACTTCCCTTTAAATTAAGGTTACTTTTTTTTGCCAAATGGCAGATATTAGTTTTTGTTTTAATCACAAAATCACTTCAAACAAGACTTTGTATTTTATGTCATTTTGTATCTACAGTACATTTACTGTAGATACAAAATGACATATCTTTATTTAAGAATCTTTAGGCATTTGCACTGGAAAACAAGACAAAAATACAGAAGAACGTCACCTTTTTGCAGCATGAACTGAAGCTACAGTAAAAGATATTTCCATATTCTAGTGTCTGGAGTTTCAGTGTGTTTTTGTAAAATGAATTTAAAAAAATTATGAATATCTGTTGGGAAATTGTATTTTCAAACTCTGAAGTTAATACAACTCATTGTGTTTCTCTCCAGACATTTACGTTTACAAAACATATTTGTGTTTTTTCTCATTTGTTCTTCAAATTTGTTTTGCTTGGTCTGAACTTCACCTTCATAAAATCTGCTGAAACTCTGTTTCCTTAGACATAAAACTAAATATTCAACTTGTTGCAGTCACCACTGCTACACTGCCTGTGCCCTCGCTGTCCTCATATCCTCTGTGTAGGAACTACATATATGCCACCTCTGCCTATGCTGGCCTCACCTGCGACCCGTACTGGACCCGTGAAGTGGCAGGGTGTTTGTACTGGACCACAAACGCGGAGCCCATTGACAACTTGCTTAATAAACACCATGTGAAGACGGACATCCTCAGGAGGAGTATGCACCAATGGTCCACAAGCCTGCCTGCAAATGTAAACCCACCAGCACCTGCTCTGACCACACTCCTAACTCATGAGACCATTGAGAGAATTGTATTATGAAGCAGCAGCAACCTGAGCAGGAGAAGAAGATGGTTCCTCTATCCACTTTTTTCTTAATCAGCAAGGCCCTGTCAATTCTTTAAGAGAGAACTTGAGGCCACAAAGAAATGGGCAGAGGAGAAAGGACGGCAAAAACGCAAAAGGCCTGAAACTAAACACGTTGGTCGCTTGTGCAGATTTTGTAAAATGGAACTGAAGCGGGGTCCAAACAGTCCTCACATACACACAGGTTTTTCTGGAGTAGCAGATAAATATGTTTATTGCCCTCCAATTACCCAACCTCAGGGCGTTCAAATGATCTGGAGAGAGTTTAAAAAATCTGCATTTTACAAGATGGAGAGACAGAGATGGGTGGCAGAAAAAAAGATATTTCTTGATATTTTGCCCCTTAGAAATATTTAACTAATGTACATCCTTTATAGTTTGATTTGTTTATTTTTCAGTGTGAGATTGTAATTAGAGCCCGACCGATATTTCGTTTTGCCGATTTTATCGGCCGATATGAGCCTGTTGCCGATATATCGGTATCGGCGAATATGTCGCCGATATGCCACCGATATGAACATTTTTTTACAGAACATAAAACGCAGATAAAATGCTTGTATATGGTGTAATTACACAGTTTGTTCAGCAGAGCGCGCTCCATTGTTTGCTACTGGCGACCTGGATGAAACGCTATAAAGCTTAAGTGTATGGAATACCATTGAACGGCCATATCTCTGTAACAGTGCAGCGGATCCGCATCAAATTAGGGGGATCCTTTCAGCTCGAGGAACCCTCTCGAACGCTGAATCGAGTGTACATCTCGAGGCCCCCTTTCGGATGAGACCACCCCCGCGTCGAAAGCCCCTGGGGTCCGGGAGTTACGGGCGGTTAAATTCGCGGTCGACCGATCTGGCGATCCCGGGGGGCTACCGAGGCGCGGAGGGTGGCGTTCGAGAGGGCTCCTCGAGCCGAAGGGATCCCCTGAATTTGGTGGAGATCCGCCGCCGCGTTCGCGAGATAAAGACATCAGCCAACACTTTAACTTCAGTAAAGAGGTCTCTTCTTCAGGCTGCAGCAAATCATTAATTAATTACTTTATTATTATATAATCATATGATTAATTATATCAGTTGTTTTGAATGGTATGGGATTCTCAAGTCTTTAGTGCAAATAATGTACACAAAATAAATAAATAGATAGGCTTAACAGAGCTTACTTTATGAATTTACTGTGTGTTCAGCAGTAAACCAAATTATTATTTATATGATTATTTGCTCAAGAAACATTTCTTATTATAATCAATCTTGATATTATCAATGCCACTATAATGTTGAAAGCATATTAGAATAATTTCTGAAGGATCACGTGATGCTGAAGACTGGAGTAATAATGCTGAAAATTCAGCTTTGCATCACAGGAATAAATTACAGTAATTAGGAAATATATTCAGATGGCTCTGACAAGATCCATCCTGCCACAGCAGGTCAACCCAAAGACTGTCTTATTCCACCATAACATCACACCAGGCACTTTAACAGTGAAGGATCAAAGGTCAGACGTGTTTCTTCCAGATGCAGGTAAATAAATTATTCATACAGGCACTAATGTGTTTTAATTGTCTGTCTCATATGTGCACACAAAGACAAATATTTTAAGTAATTCTATTAATCTTCTGTAGAACTGCTGAGCACAACACCATTGCCCTTAGCTGCCTCCCCCCGTTCAGCTCGCACTAGACCCATTTAAACGGGTGATGTTTGTGTTGGACCATAGTAGATGGACAGATCTGATGAGAACTGCCCACGATCATCTCTTGGCAATGCACCATAATCTTCCAAGGATCTTCTTAAACAGGTGGATGGCTTGTTTTTTTCCCTGTGTTCTCCACAACTTTAGATTTTATTATTATTGTTATTATTAATAATATTATACAGGGCTTAAAGTTCTCCGGCACCGTGCCGGATCTCCGGCGTGCAGCGTTTGGCTGCGGAAAAAAATAATCCTACATTTAAAAAAAAAAAAAAAACTTGTTTATCACTTTCGAGTCCATGAGTTCGCCTACCAATGGTGTGAGAGGAGCACAGCTTTCACTCTCAACCAAATTAACATTACTAGCCAATCAGAATGTTCTGCTCTTATAAACACGAGACGCGCATAATAGTATCCAATTGCAGAGTGGCAGCCCTGATGAATGGAGAAGCGTGACACATTAAAAAAGCTGCGAGGCGCAATGGTCAAAGATGTCCATCTAGCGCATATTTACATAGAAAAACTAATTAAAAAACAGCGGAGCTTTGTAAACGGCTCAGAGTAATCATGTCTAGGGCTGTGACAGTGGCAGATTTTTACCACCGCGGTGGTAATGGACCAACTACCGCCGGTGGCGCGGTGTTGTGATATTAATATATATAAAATTTTGAAACGCAAAAAAAAATAATAATAATAAAATAAATGAGGCTCGATCATCTATTAACAAACGTGTTTATTTTAGCACTTCCATCAGTGAATATGTAGCCTGCAAATCACTAAAATAAATATCCAATAAATAATAGTTAAATAGGAAAGTAGCCTTAAATAAGAAAGCTAAATATACCCTGTCTACCGGACGCGAGCGGTGCGGCGCGACAAGATAAAATTCTATAGAACTCATTATAATCAGTGATGCAGTCTACACTGGATGCGACATGACAAATCCCACATAATAAACTGCCTCGGCCTATTTATTGCATACTGACAAAGTTCAAATGTCCTGTGTAGACAGACTCAACCTGTCTGGTTGCGACGCGGCGTGACACCTGTCGTGTCCGGTTTAGACACGGTTCACTGTTCCGCCACCGAGCAAGCGGGCGCGTTAAATCCGTTCTGCACGCGCTCTCTGTGGAATGGGAATCGCGGAGTATGTTGCCACATTTCATGTTATCATCTACCGCTGTCTCGTTTGTATTTGGCCAGTCTGGAGAAAGCCTCACCAATACCAACCTGACCAGTTTGCGATCACGTGAACTTGGAGACACTTGTACAAACGCGGATGGTTGACATGAATGGAGATGGCTCCAGATCGGCGATGTAGTATTTGGTTTCCCAACAAGGTCCATTGCTCAGAATGAAATAAATTTGCTGAATGCAGAATAAACTGTATTTTCCTGCTCTCAAATGTGCCAATAAAGGAAACGCCGTGTATGGCGTTTGAGGTAATTTGTGAATTAGCATAGATTTTTTTCAATTGTTACTGTTATTACACTTGTATACAAACTTTGTATTATGCTTGTTATAGAGTCTGTGACGTCATGTGCACTACTGCCGGTGGCAGTAGACAACGTGACGTGGTTGTCACGGCGACCCACAGCCCTAATCATGTCATCTCCATAAGAACGATATGATTGCCAGAACAAATTTACCGGGATTTTTGAAAAGGTCCTGTTCACACATGATCTTTTAATGAGAACTTTCTGGTAATTTACCAGTAAAGACTGTATGTGTGAAAGGGGCTAAACTCTTCCTCTGCATATGCTGTGAATTTGAATTGCTTAATGTTCATTTGGGAAAACAGTGTGCATTCTCACTAGATTTGTAACGTAAATCATTTATAAACCTTTGCCAACACAGGAGAATACATCAACCTATTTCTAAATATGCTATTTATTGTACATCGTGCTATTAAAATAAAAGTGTTTGAATTTGCATGTAGCCAAATATAAAAATTTAATGGATTTAAACGTCGTTTAATCACACTGTAAAGTGAAACAGGCCGTTGGCGCCCTCTGCATGTATTTGTTATAATACATAATGTACTTCAGTTGGTTATGTTCATATTATGTATAGGCATATTACATGATGTATTTTAACAGTGTTATTCAATAAAACCATGTAATTACTTGGTTTTGATATTTTATTTGAGGCAATTATTATTGCCTCATCGTTAGTTTATATATAAATGGTTGTACTAAAGCCTGGTTTTCACTTAGGTTTGTTTGTGTTACTAAAACATATCAGATTACTCGATTGTCAAAATAATCAGTAGATTAATTGATTACCAAAATAATCATTAGTTACAGCCCTAGATTAGTTAAAATATTTTAAAATACAGCTGCATTGTTTTACTTTTTGTAATTAAAAGACAAATATTTTGTCATTGAAAATTTCTTTAAAATAATATTAAAATATTGTCTCTTTATAGTGAACCAAGTATCTATATTTTGTCTCATCTTGTGAGCTAAGTGTATTGTCACTCCCCTAGTGTCAATAAGCGGTGATATAGCTCATAATTTTCCAAGTGTATGATACAGCTTTCATTCTTCAGGTCAACCATATATTCATGAAAAAAAATCAGTTTGAATAAGGAAAGCAATAACTTTGCCATAGTATCCTTTGAAATGTTAAAGTTGCCATAGTCATGTGTTGCCATACCAGAAGTATTGGCCTTGTTTGCACTGTATTTTAGTGTGTTTTTTAAGTTAATTTTATTGACTTGCATTATTTTATCTTGCTCAGATTTGTAAACACTAAATGTTAGTAACTGCTACTATTAAACTCTGTAAATAATTATTTAATTTAAAATACTCTACCAGTCAAAAAGTTTTCAGCAGTAAGATTTCTAATTTGTTTAAAGAAGTCTCTTCTGCTTACCAAGCCTGCCTTTATTTGATCCAAAGTACTGCAAAAACAGTAACATTTTGAAATATTTTTTACTATTTAAAATAACAGTTTTCTATTTGAATATATTTTAAATAGTGCTGTCAAACGATTAATCATGATTAATCGCATCCAAAATAAAGGTTTTGGTTTACATAATATATGTGTGTGTACTGTGTATATTTATTATGTATATATAAATAAATACACACACATACAGTATATATTTTGAAAATATTTACATGTATTTATTCATGTATATATTTATATTCATATAATTTATATTAAATATATTTAATATGTAAACACAGCATATTTTTCTTAAATATATGCATGTGTGTGTATTTATATATACATAATAAATATACACAGTACACACACATATATTATGTGAACAATTTTATTTATTTTGGATGCGATTAATCGTGATTAATTGTTTGACAGCACTAATTTTAAAATGTAATTTATTCCTGTGATTTCAAATCTGAATTTTCAGCACCATTACTGCAGTCTTCAGTGTCACATGATCCTTCAGAAATCATTCTAATATTCTGATTTGCTGCTCAAAAAACATTATTATTATTATTATTATAATGTTGAAACAGCTGAGTAGAATCTTTTCAGGTTTCTTTGATGAATAGAAAGTTCAGAAGAACAGCATTTATCTGAAATAAAAAAAATTTGTAACATTTTCATCAGCAACATTTTCATCTTTATCATCACTTTTGATCAATTTAAAGCATCCTTGCTAAATAAAAGTATTAATTTCAATAATTTCTTTCCCAAAAAACAAAAATTATACTGACTCCAAGCTTTTGAATGGTATAATGTATAATGTTATGAAAGCTTTTTATGCGGCTGGCCTGTCAGTTTCTCAAATATTGATAGACTGATTAAAATAGGCTACTTTAGGGCTTAGTTTAGTTTGTTTGTTTCTTATTTTCTTTTTGCAATATGTCCATACATTAACAAACACCGGTTCTCTTTCATTATTAATTGTTCAGGTGTCTGTGTCCCCGTCGACATGGCAAAGGCTCCAGATATTTCACCAATGGGTCCTAGAAAACGGAGGTATTTTTCCAGCAATTACATGTCTGAATTTCTACTTTAAATATGCTCTTTAGAGTTTTTATACGACATAAACTACAATAGCTGTTCTTTTTTACTTATATTCACCGATTCAAATAGGCTGCATTTGACTAATTAGTCCTGACGAAAGTATGAAAATACTTTATGAAAATACTTTTCTAAACTACTTTAACCACTATATCAGGCAATTTAATGAGCTAATTAAGCAATTCGTTCATTTCCATAGACAAGAGGACAGATGGATGGTTTTTGGTTTATTCTCCGCTGTCTGTCGGTGGGATCTTCCTGTTTTACCTTGTCATCGTCTGGCTTGGTCCCAAACTGATGTCTTACAGAGAACCAGTCAACATCAAAGTTCTCCTTATTATTTACAGTTTTTCCATGGTGTGCCTTTCTGCTTATATGTTTTATGAGGTATGAGAAGAAAAAAAAATTAAATACTTAATTCCCATTCATTCATTCATTCATTCATTCATTCGTGTTTTGCGTTTAGTTCACGGCATCTTCTTGGTTGGGAAATTATAGTTTGGTGTGTCAGCCTGTTGACTACTCTGAAACTCCCTTGGCAATGAGGGTAAGCACATTATTTCTATATAAATTATTTGTATTTTCCCCTAATAAGTTCATATTTCTGCAAGATGAAGAATTATAATTATTATAATTATTGCTTTTATTCATTTTGTGCGATTTTAATGCCACGCAGATGGCCAGAGTGTGCTGGTGGTTTTACTTCTCCAAAGTCATTGAAGTAACTGATACAGTAAGTGAATTTAGTCCTTTCATATCAGATAGTATTGTTTATGAATGTTTTATGATGTTTTATTACATAAGTAAGTAAATGTCATTATCATCAGGTGTTCTTCATTCTGAGGAAGAAGAACAATCAACTGACCTTTTTGCATGTGTATCATCACAGCACCATGATTTTCAACTGGTGGGCAGGGGTCAAGTATGTTGCGGGAGGGCAGTGTAAGTGTTCTTAACTTGGAGTAAGACAGATTATTTAAATTACATGCAGCAGTCAACTTGTTGTTACAATATTATACTTTAAATCAAGAGACATCTTTATCGGAAAGGTTGTGTCAAGTTTTTGAGTAGAGGTGAAGTTCAAAGAAATAGTTTACACAAAAAAATATAATTTACTAAAAATGTACTCACCCTCAGGCCATTCAATATATAATTGAGTTTGTTTCTTAATCAGAACAGATTTTAAAAAATGTTTTTATCAGCTGTTTGGACTCTCAATCTGACGGCACCCATTCACTGCAGAGGATCCGTTGCATGGTGAGCAAGAGACGTAATGCTAACTTTCTCCAAATCTGTTCACCTGATCTGCATCTTGGATTTCTGGATGAACTATTCCTAATCATTTTGTAACAAACTATTAGGTTGAACTATTGTAGGTCCAAAAAGTCTGAGACCACATTTAAAATATAATTTAAACCTGGTATTAAACTAGCACAAAAGTTTCTGTTGAAGCTTAAGATGCCGATTAGATCATGTCAAATCATGCTGGAGACGTTCATGTTAGTTTTCACTCAAATTATGCTATAATTGCAGTATAATTTGTAATAAAATATTTTGGACCCCACTGTCTTAATGTAATTAACTAAGAATTTTTTCAGCTCCTAAATGTGATTCTCCATATTTGGGGTTGATTTAGATGCAGTAGCACTGTGACACCACTAGATGATGTATTGCTTCAGAAATAGACAATGAAAGTATTGTGAAATGCATGTGGTATTGTCTTTATGTTAGGCAACTGATAAAACATCTCATGGATATTTGCTATTTTATTCAGAGCTTCATATGTTCTGAAGTGTCAAAGCAGAGATGATGTATATGTACTATGGCCTGGCAGCAATGGGCTCCCAAATGCATAAGTACTTGTGGTGGAAACACTACCTCACTTCGCTTCAGCTGGTGAGACTTTAAATATGATTTTTTAAGGGAATAATAATTTAACATGAAGGCTCGGTCACTTTTGTATCACTGTCTTTCTTTGTCCACCTCAGCTTTAGTTCTTCATTGTGACTATTCACACCGCAGTCAGCCTCTATGCTGACTGTGACTTTCCTGACTCCATGAATATTATAGTGCTCGGCTATGCCTTCAACCTGATCGCTTTGTTTATCAGAACTACATTTCCAAGAAGACCAAGATGGCATGATAGCATGGAGATTAATATATATATATATATATATATATATATATATATATATATATATATATATATATATATATATATATATATATATATATATATATATATATATATATACTATGATTGTTTGAATAAAAATGTGTCATCCATTGATCCCCAGTGTGGCGACTGAGACTGTCTTAAGGACTTTATCTCAGATCCATTTGTCTGTGTATACTCCCCTCCTCCAAACAGAGTCCATACAATCTCTACACTCCCATCCCCCTCTGGTCATTAGGGATTGAGACCCTGCAACGCTCTAGTGATCTGGCCAAATTGAAATAAACCCGAGTCCACCTTCTGCTCCTCACTCACTTATTTATCTAATCTCCCGCTGTGACACTTCATTTGTTTTACCACTCATTGGATCAGGCCAACCAATCACAGTGTAGCTGGGGGGAGTGGCTTATTTGGGGCTCTGCCTTCTCTACAGCTGCCCTCTTCTACCAGGTCTTAAAACTATGCCTTTTTAAAATACTGTGTGTTATCTCTATAAGACACTAAACATATATATATATATATATATATATATAAATTTAATACATAATATTCAATACATTATTTAATAATCCTGTGTGTGTGTGTGTGTGAATTTCTTTGAATTTCAATTTCTTTTAATTCTACTTCATTACATTTAAATTAAATTGCAGTTCCGCATTGTATTTGCTACCTCAGTTCAAAGTTAGTAATTGAATTGGAATTCAAAAAGCATTCTCGAATCAATTCTGAATGGCACACAAGAGTGAACACCTGTCACGCTGGAAAATCAATGGTGTAGAGAAAAGATTTCTCCTGAAAAATTGTTTCAGCCAGCTCTGAAAAGCAAGTTTAGGCCTACTCCAAAAATACTGGGTAAGCACCCTGTCACCTGAGTGACATGTGTCAAAACAGTGAAAATGTCCTTTCATTGCAGGGGAAGGTAATGGCATGGAATTGCGGACTATTTTGCACTGGAACATTCTAGACTCTTGCATAAAAGTAGATGGCATTATAGACATCTAAAATTGCAGTGCTCTTCCAAATTACCTCTTAAATGTAATGCAGTTTTATTATTTGCTCTATTGATAGCGTCTCAAAAATAGCATTTTATTTGCGAGCAATGTATCTCCACAGAACAGGCATAGGTTTGTGCCTCAGCTTTAATGCAGTTTGAAGAATTAATTGCATCCATATGAATATGTGAAAGCTCTCACCTGTCTCTCATTCAAATAAAAGCAGCACAAGCTCCTCTCCAACATGTCAGTCATCTGACAAAATGTGCCCAGGTTGCATTTCACCTGTTGAAGTTTACATTCCCCACAGTGCCATCAACGTGGCGACTCTTCATGCATACCGCAGTCCAATGCGGTAAACAGACAGTTCTCAAGGTGCACCTCTAAATGGCACTTTCCCTGCAACATGCCAGATGAAGGCCATCCTTTAATGTTGCTGTCACTTTAAGTCACAGCCATTCTTTCCTCTGCTTCTCTTTGTTAAGGCACATAAGGAGCAAGCAATGAATGTCTCTGATGCAGGCTGACAGAGATGGGAGTGCTTGTAAAGATGAAAAGAAAATGAGAAATCTATTCACCTCCCTCCGTCAACTTTCTTTGAATTTGATGGTCATACTTTTTTTTTTAAAGAGCAGCAAAGGATGCCAGAAGAAGATGGTAGTTGTAGTCTTTATGTATACAGATAGATAGATAGATAGATAGATAGATAGATAGATAAATAGATAGATAGATAGATAGATAGATAGATAGATAGATAGATAGATAGATAGACAGACAGATAGATAGGGATGTCAAAATTGTCAATATAATGTTGAAACATTCGGTATGACATCCACGGTTCAATATGCGCTTGTGAATTGCGGTTTTTCGGTTTTTGCATTGAAATAATTTCTGTGCGTTTTATTTCTTTCAGAACTGGCTCTGTTTGTATGCCCATGAGTCTGCACTCTGAGATGTAATAAAGGCTATTTAGATTAGCAATGGCTTACAAATATACTTAATCATGATGAAAATACCCAAGATGGCTTGAAGAAATAAATCATATATTGTCGCAGACGACTGTTTAATTTCGTTATGTTTCAACATTCAAAACATTTCAATCTTTTTATTCAGTTACAGCAATAGCAATGCCTTTGTCCATATTAGTGATTTCCTGGAACGTCATCAGTTCTATTACTTCTGAGATGCATATGTGGATTTTCTGCGCGAGGTCGCCCTCTGGCTACCAGTATGAATGAAACACACATTACATGTGTTTATAGCAATAAATAATGGCCAATGCATCTTATTTGGGGATAAAATAGAAAAAATAATACATCTCTCAAACCAAATTTTAAGTAGACATATAATAATCCATGTCTTTCTCCAGTGTACAGAAGTTTACAGGAGTTTTTTGTTGTTAATTTGTTGCAAAAAACATTGATGTGCCAAGCCATCAGAACTGAACTGAAAACCGTGGTTAAAAACCTGAGTTATGCATTGAACTGTGGGCTAACTGTATTGTTGCATCCCTAATAGATAGATAGATAGATAGATAGATAGATAGATAGATAGATAGATTTCATTGTAGTTTTGGAAATAAAAACTGAGTCACTCCATTGCTCTTCTGCTTTCTCACCACATATAAACCAGACTATTCCTTCTGCTGTGAACTTTAGTGTGGCGTTGTGTTCTAGCTGGGGTCAGTTTCCTCCACCAGCAGTCGCCCTCTCAGTCTGAACTGTAATTAGTAATCACTCAGAGAGGGGCTGAGACCTCCTCACCGCTGCCTGTCGGTAATCACACATGCCCTGAGTACCAGCAAATGAACTGCCAATGATGATGTTTAGGTACGGTACGGTTTTCTCACACAAAGAGGGTTAACAAGAAGGTTAGCAAAGCTCAGCCACTCTCCAGCAGCGTTCGCAGCCACTACATGATCAGAGTGGTCTGGCGGATGTGGTGTCAGCGAGGTGGAGGGCTAATGTGAGGTTATCACGCTGGTGTTATTGTGTTTCAGTTCGGACTGCAGGAAGATCTGCTTAGGATAGTAGTGAGGGTTTTTTGGAAAGAGTGCAGAGGAGACAACCTGACCTGTACACACACTGTTTCTTATCTTAAGAAAGCAGATCTTAGACCACATTAGCATTTTAGTAATTATTTTGTTTTTGTTAAATGATGTAGGCTATAGGAAGAATAAAACATGACAGGGACATAAATATTCTTACTTGTCACATATTTTCATTAAAATTACAGAAGATCCTCACAAAAAGTACTGCTGTCTGGTATAAAATATAGTAGAAAGTAATCACCGTTCATATAGTAATATAATAAAAATAAAAGAATGTACACACATGCAACACTTAAACAAGGACTGGATAAAATTATGAAGCACTTGACAAAAATCATGATTATGGAAAACCCAAATGGTAATGCAGCAAACAAAAGAGTTCATTTATTGCTCAAGACAAATGTATTTTAATACTATGGCAATACTCATGTGCATTTATCTTTTATTTAAATCTTAGTATATGCTGAAATTGACTTCTTGTGCAGTTCTTCATTTAGACGTGACTGCAGAACTTATATATGTTATTTATGTGCTTAATGTACATATTAAGAGATCAGTTTGTCAGAACACATGGCTCGGTTTCATTTGCTCATTGATCACGTTTCTCACAGGGGAGGTTATTTTATGGTGTTTTATTAAGGAAGAAACAGAACCCATCTGTCTTATTTACTATTCTATAATATAAAGTGGGGTATAGATGAGGATGCTATAAAACCAGTCGCACAAAAGCTGAGTCTGAGACACACATACAGTACAACAATGCTTGTGTCATGCATACCATATGCCGTCGATGATTTTGGAAAGGGAGCAGTGGTCTGTGGATGAATCATTTCAGCTAGTATGGCACAAGTTTTCACGAAAGCTCCAAATACAGGTATTGCACAGGGATGTGCTCATACTACACAGCCTGTGGCTAACCTGGGGTCTTTTGATAAGGACACTGATTTTCTATCCTGACTGTTTTTTGATTCACAGACAGTTTTGACCTGGCTAATGTCATGCTTTATCTGAATGCTGAAATCATGTGCAACTAATGATTCCTCTCTTATTCTAGGCTTAAGGTCATCATTGTCATCATCAGGCAATAACGAAGTTATTTCAAGCTGATCCTTGCTTGAAGTTATGTCATGACCTAACATTTGTGCCTAAGGTTATCAAAATAACATTTAAGAAATGTATATACGACGTTAAAAAGTTTAGGGCATTATTTTATTTTATTTTTAATGTTTTTGAAAGAAGTCTCTTATGTTCACCAAGGCTGCATATATTATATATATATAATATATTTTAAAATATTTTATATTCCTGTAATGGCAAAGCTGAATTTTCAACAGTCATTACAACATTATCAGTGTTGTAAATAAATGTGCTGCTTAATATTTTTGTATAAACCGTTTCTTTCAGGATTCGTTGATGAATAGAAAGTTTAAAAAAACAATGTTTTAGAAAGAGAAATATTTTTGTAACATCTCAACATGTTTACTTTTGATCAATTTAATTTCTGTGGCATGCTGAATAAAAGTAGGTTTCTTTAAAAAAATATTACTGACCCCACACTTTTATACGTATATGGGTGTGTGTTTTATTAAACATTATTTGTTACGAAATCTTTAAATACATGTTGCCATATGAAATATAATAAGACTGAGACGTATTACGAATATTGGCCACTGCTTTGAACGATTCATTAAAAGAACCGACTCATAAGAATCATTTACTTGTGAATCGGACAACAGGTGGCCTTGTATGTATTTGCGTGTAGCTCGTGAGGACATGTTAGTGGAAAGAAATATTTTCTTGCCGTTATTATTATTTTGTCGCTTTTCAGCTCATCGAATGAAATTCAGGCTGCAAACTACATACATTCAGGTAATTTCTGTTCACAATTCATAGCAGCGACCAGTGAATTGCAGCGGCCAATGTTTATAACATAAAACCAAACACATAAAAAGTCATTGGTTTCCATTACCAAAATGACATTGTTTAGACAATATTTGATATAGAAGGCTAATGTGATTAAAATGTTGGACTTTCCCCTCACACAACTCTGTAGTATGGCCCAAGAAGACTTGGAAAACAGCAGGTGAGATTTATGAAATAGGTTTATAGTACTTTTATGGTGCTTTTTGTCATTTTTGGAGATTGAAGCCCATGGCCACCGAATTGTCATTGTCCCCACTAATAAAGTGGTCCAAACCCCTCTAAAACCAACTTGCTAAACCAGGCTGGGAGACCAACTGAGGCCAGCCAACCAGCTATGACTCTTTTTGTTTTCAAGTTATGAGTGTTCAAAGTTCTTATTTGTTTTGTGACCCACAGAAAGCCATACAGGTGTGTAGATAATGGCTTCGTTATTGGTTACTTTATTATTGTGTGCACTGTCCCGTTAATACCTGCTAGAAGCAGAAACGCTTATCCGATTACATGCAGTAAGCACACATACATATCAATAATTGCAGTTCTAAGACTGCAAAATGTTGTTTTCAATAGCAGATGTAAGGAAATTGTGTGGGTCAGCTCTCAGTGGGCCAGGCCTTACCGAGGCCTGGTCTGTTTGTGCAGGCCCAGTCGTCATCTTTCCCCCCTTTCTGCATTATTCACCATGAGGTGACCAAGGGGAAGCACTCTCTCTCTCCTTGTCCTCCATTTGAAATGATTTTTGCCTTGCATCGAAGCACATTTCGCTTGACACAAAGACAAAGGACCTTGCACACGTGCATCTCTTGAGTCCCTGGCAATATTAAACATTAATGCTAGCATAATTTCTGTGATTCCCAAGGAGCTGAGGAGTGCAGGCCCACAGTCATCAGTGAGTCATGTGTTTTTCCCATTGGTGAAAAGATTGTCAAAATCAATTGTGCCCAGGGCAGTGAGACAACTCAGTGTTTAAGGCTGTGTTTAAGAGCTTAGCAGTAGGCCAGAGTAGGGATAATTGTAGCACTCTTTGGTTTTACTTAGAAAATGTTTAAACTGAAACTTATGTGAATCTTGAGATTTTCATTTGTCAGCAGTCATTAAATAAGAGGTTGGAAATAATATAACTAACCATTCACAAAGGCACATTCATAGCACCTATCAGAGGTGTGTGGTAAAATAAAATAAAATAAAATAAAATAACTAAATGTTAAAAAATAAATAAATATAATAAAAATGAAAGATAATATTTTAAAAAAAAATATTAAAACAATTTAATAATGTTTCAGAAATATTTTGTAAATTTTACATTCTGAAAAAATAAGAATAGCAATCTTTTAAAACAATAAAGCTAACAAAAGGTAGCAAACAAAACAAAAGGTAACAAAATCAGGTTACAGGTTTTAGAACACAAACTTTGTAGGGGTCTGCAAATATTATTCTCTGTTTTCTTGTAGGGTCATTAAGTTGCGATCCCCTAGCCTAGATGAACTGAGTATGAAGGACAGGCTAGTGATATCAGACTACATAAACACAAATGAGTTAATACATTGCTGTTTAAAAGTTTTGGTCAGTGCAATTTTTTTACAGCATGTATTTGAAAAATAATTCTTTTGTAATATTCTAAATGCCTTCGCTGTCACTTTTGATCAGTTCAATGCATCCTTACTGAATAAAAGTATTTCTTTCAAAGAAAGATCTTACAGACTTCAAACGTTTTAATGCTAGTGTACATATTTTATTAAACTTGAAAATCCAAAGACCATTTAAATGCATAAGAACATCGGTGAAATACAACAGCAGTTTAAAATCTACCCTGTGACTTCTGAAGGAGAGATAACTTTTAAATTAGATTTGATCTATAATAAATTAAATCATGATCCTAAAACTTAAAATTGCTTAACTCAGTCAGAGCAAGGTTTTTTTTTTTTTTTTTTTGAAAGATTTGTCTAACAAATGAAATTTCTTGTTTTTTAAGGAGGAAGAGGACTGTATGTGCATATACCTGATATGGTGAGTTATTATCGATGTTACATTCAGTGAGAGTAAAGTATCCTTATTAATATGACATTCCATGCCAACTATTAAATCTTTTTGCCTTTTTACTCTCATCTCTCTTTAAGCAAAGTTTCTCTTTTATAGATGTGCACAAACATTCACATGTACTGAAAGAAGTCTCTTATGCTCATCAAAACATGTTTTGATCAAATATACAGTAAGATGGTGAAATGTTATTAAAATTTAAAATAACACCATTACTCCAGTCTTCAGTGATCCTTTAGAAATCATACTAATATGCTAATTTGGTACTCAAGAAACATTACTTTTTAACCATTTTGAAAACGGTTGTGCTGCTAATATTTTTGTGGAAACCTTGATACTTTTTTTTTCCAGGATTTTTTAATGAATATAAAATTCAAAAGAACACCATTTATTTAAAATATGAACTTTTTGTAATATTATAAATGTTTCTACTGTCACATTTTATCAATTTTATACAACCTTGTTGAATAAACAATATTAATTTCTTGGGGGGGGGAATGTAAATATGTGTTTATGTGCAAATTATGTGCATGTTCCTTTTGTGTGCGGATGAACCTATGCGTCCACCTCATGCCTTGCACACGCACACCGACCATTCTGTCAGTTCGCCAGCTGCATGAGTGCGCAGATTCTACATTTAGCCAGCCATTATTTATGTGCTGCATAGACCCGGCCCCACCGAGCACGGCAAGACACTTTAACATCAAAGCCAAATGAGCAGGGCCTCCACTTTCCCGTAGGAACTTGGTCTTTTGATTCCCTTCTATCTCTTCCCCTCTCCTCCACGCTCCCTCTCTACGTCGAGTGTTTCTCCTCACCGCAGCGCGAGCTTCCAGGGTCACCTGACGCAGAGCAGGGGCCTGCCGAGGGTTGGTCTCTCCTCCTGGGCCTGCCGTGCCTGTGAATTACAGCGCCGTTCCACGTTATTAAACATGACACTCCAGCAAGATAATGGAGGCTTTCTTCATCCCCATTTGAAATCCTAATCTCATTTCTTTGATTAATAGGCGCTGATCTGCATATCAAGGGCTCTTGTTAATTTACTCCAGCAAAACCCCCATTTTTATGATGCACTTGCAAAAGAGATGGAGAGAGATTGCGAGGGGGGGGGGTAGAGCCCATATCAGTGCTCCCAGTCTCTGCCCTCCTCCTTCTCACGGTGATATGATGCATGCGGAGTGAGATGAAAGTGCTGGGGTATAAACATGGGGGCGGCGCTTTTGAGTGATATGGTGTCTTTTTGTGGATGCAGATCTCTTCTGGATCATCACTGCAGGTTTCGCATTCCACTCAACGCATTATGTGAGAGAAGACAACGCCCCTCCATTCTGCTTCCTGAACATTTCTAATCACAAGCAAGAGTGCCTTCATTTCATCACGGGCCTTCAGCAGTTTTCAAAGACCTTGCGCACATCTCCATTATTCCCTTTTATGCTATCTAGCAGTACTTTTCACAGTCACTCTCTCTTCCTGTTTGGAACCTCAGAACCAGCCGAATGATATAACCTTCCCACAGATAAACAAAGTACATTGCGGTTCTTATTTATGAGTCTTACAAACATATTTTAAAATCCAAAGTAATTTAATTCAATGTCTTGATATCATAGACTGCCCTTGATGCAACCTTTATTAGTTACATTCAATACAATTCACACATGTATTTACACATGATATTTGTAAATAATGAAATATAAATTTATTTTAAATGCACATGGAAATTGAGAGAATATTTTATCATTCAAAAGTTTAGTGTTGGTATAATTTTATAATGCTTTGTTTTGCTCACTAAGGCTGCATTTGTTTAAAAAAATACATTAAAATCAGTAATATTAGGAAATGTTATTATGAATTGTGAATTAAAATAACATTTGTATTTTAATATATTTTAAAATGTACTTTATTCCTGTGATGGAAAGCTGAATTTTCAACAGAATTTTTAATCCAGTCTTCAGTGTCATATGATCCTTCAGAAATCATTTTAATATACTGATTTGGTCAAGTACATTTCTTCTTATTATTATTAATTATCAATATTAATATCTTTGTGGAAACTGGGATACTTTTTTTCAGGATTCATGGTAGAAAATTGCGAAGAATAGCATTTCAGGATTCAGGATTACTTTTTGTCCCTCGGGAAATTTGTCTTGGACAAGAGCTTTCTTTCAGAAAACTTTCAGATTTTTTTTTAACAATGTAAAAGTCTTTACTGTGACTTTTGACCAGTTTAATGCTGAATAAAAAGATTAATTTCTCCCAAAAAAAAAAAAAAAAAAAAAAAATATATATATATATATATATATATATATATATATATGTATGTATGTATGTATGTATGTGTATATATATATGTGTGTGTATATATATATATATATATAATATATATTTGACCCCAGACTTTTGACAGTAGTGTATTTATAGTATATAGTGTATATGAACAGATACATTTTAATTCAATCAAAAATAAATTCACCTTTTATTTATGATATTTGTAAAGAATATTTTATTTTAGATGGACAGGGAAGATAAATTGGATGAAGACTTTTGAGAACATATTTAAACAGATTTAACATTTTTGCTATTTTGTTTCCAGTCTAAATGGCTTTTGTTGATTACAATGCAAGGGAGTTTTAGGGCTGGTGTAAAGATGCAGAAAAGTTCTAGAGCGGGCATTTGTCAAGCACCAGCATACTGTTGTTGTAAAAAAGACACGTGTGACCTTTCCAGCCCAGTGGAGGCATCCAGGGTATGAGATGCCTAGGGCTCCTCAACATCTGATTCCCCACCTGCAGGCCTCCGATCTCTGCTGAACCCAGGCAAGAAGGGCCAATAATAACACCCCTCCCTCAAACGGTGATGCTGTAGCTCAATGGTACCCTTTTTTGTGTCGTATCTCAGTTGCGCAGCGGGGAGATGTAGCAGCATGTTGGCATGTTAGCATGGCTGAGGAGCGGCAGGGTGAGAGCCGAAGCTTGTGAGGAATGCAGACGTGGTCGAGAGAAACTCTTCAACCGCTCTGAGACTTCCAAGCATGTGGAGAGACTGGTGGGGGAGGGATGCAGCCTGTCTTCTCCCCCTGGAGGCTGAACTCCAATCTGAGAACCAACTATTGTTTTGCGTACCTTCATCTAGCGCACAGTGATTATCTCTCTCTTGCAGGAAACGTAACTACTCTTCACCTATCAGTGGTTCATTTTTCAAGTGAGCCTCTGTCTGAATGCTCTCTGATCTGTTTTGGTTTTCAGGCACAGTGAAGAGAGCGAGTAATGGTCAGGCAGTTGGCTGCTTTGCTGAGGAAAAGGGCCCTTGATAGCCAGATTACCTATTGTCACATCCATTGTAAGTATCAGAGAAAAGTAGCCATTAGCATAAACAAAGAAAAGATGTTCAGTTGTCTGTCCATCTTTCACAACAAAGCACACTTTCTATATTTCTTCTGTAAACAACGTGCTAAAATCAATTTAATGGAATGTTTGTGTACATCTTAAAGATGAACTGTGTAATTTTAGAACCTCAAAAATAATAACAGCTTTTTTGAAACTTTCCCTGTCTGTTATTGATTGGCAAACAGATAGTCCCACCCCCAAACTCACGCCATTCGTCGAGCCAGTGTTGCTGTAGTCTCAGTCCACAGGCCATTGGCTGAACGTTTGATGCATAATGCGCGCAAAATGAGAAACACTTTGGGAGTTTCAAAGTCATCATCTGATTGGTCAAATTTGACAGGATTTCCGGAAAACGTGTGTGTGTCACATTTTTTAATGGTCTGACTGGGAACAAAGCCGTCTTGATGGCAAACCCCGACATAGAAGAAGTAAGCAGTCATGTTTGCAAGTTTGACAATGAGCAATTATCAGGATCAACTAAACGCTGGGTTTTCAAAATTGTTCACAATTGTTGCAGTAAACTTGCACATTTTTCTTGAATTAAAAATGTATTAGATGCACGCCAATCTGTTATCAATCTTATCTAAACACAATGTTAAAACCAGTCAAACTGTGATTGGTTGCTTTGCATGTCGGTCAAACGTATTTAAATAATACTAAAATAACTCTGCAGATTAGCTCATTCATGAATTACTGCTAATTCATTAGCATTTGGATGTAAATTTGATTCTTGAATGTAAATTTCATTTAAATTTGTAGTAGTTGCCCGACTCCTGATAACCAACTCCTTGGCCAACTCCTCATAACTTAAACTAAGAAATAAATGTTTTTTTTTAAATTAAATGTATTAAATAAAATTAAATGATTATTTAATATAAAGATTCATTATTATTGAAGAAAATAGCTAATGTTTATTAATTAAAGGGGTCATGAACTGCCTAATTTTGTACTGTTGCTAATTAGGTACTCCAAGATTTTTACATCCAAAAAATATTATAATTGAAAAGTAATAGGCTATTTTGTGTTCTGTTTTGACCTCCCTCATCGGAACGCTCTGAGTTAAGCGTAGCCCACTGCTGTGATTGGCTAACAGTTGTGTATGTTTGACAGCCTACATCCTTCACAGATGGATGCTGCTGTGTTTTAGGTTAACGCATAAATACTCAGTACATATCAAACGATCTGTAATAACAGACAAAGCAATAGTGATCACGTAATGAAAACAGTTACTCACACTTATGTAGTGTGACATCGGAGCAACTTACTTATAGCTGTCTCTCCCCATGAAACTGGGATATTTTCATAAAATTACACACTTCACCTCTAAAAGAACATTCCCCGCCATCATCATCATCCACAGGATTGCTGTTCGGTTCGCTAATATGAAAAGCAGGAGATGCTATTAAGATGCTTTTAAATGACGTACAGCTTTCCTCATTCATGGCTCATAGCCAGAGGTATGATAAGGTAATTAACCAGCTCATTTCAGGAACACCTCAGAGGGACTTAAAGCCAGACAATGGTTAATTTAGGGTTAATTATTAAGATGGGGGAAAGGTAAACATCGTAAGAATCAATTTGCCAGCTCCCACTGCACTGGGGAATCCGGGGGAAATCTGCTCGAAGATGCTTCACGGCAAACGAAACAACGAATGGGCTCACAGCCACAAAGCTGAAGATTGCTGTGGAATAAATGGAGGGTGGGCTCTGCTGGCAGCACAATCACAATTATGTCTGCTCAGACATCAAAATCTTGAAGGTGGTGTCGTTCGGCCAGGCGAAGCTGTCTCATAAAAGAGGCTCCTCTGAGAACAGATGTTACAGACCAAGTACAATGCAGCTGACAGGTTTACTTCGTAAATAATGCCAAGAGATATCTGTCGTTCTGAGATTGTGCTTTTAATCAGGCTCTTCCACAACAGCTGAATGTTAGAATTATAAACAGCTCTTTCATTGGCCCTTTCACGTGTCATGAAGGTGGCGATGACATTGTCAAAGGAAGGTCTATTGTGGTTCTGTCAGTTTGATGATGCAAAGGCTGGCCACTTTGAGAGAAAGCCATTTTTGTAAACTACAAACTCTGAAATTGTGATTATAATCACATTGCAGTCAGTGAAAATAACCTGGTTAAGATAATTAATGGGTGAGTCTTCTGTGTGACTGGCACTCTGAGCATAAATAACCTGGAAATATTCGTAATAACCATGGTAACGGAGAGGTAATTGCTAGAAACTTCTCGTCTCTAAGATGTGATTGGAAGAAAAGGACGAAAAAATTAGTATTTGCCCACAGTTAAAACTCCATTAATTGTATGCATTGTGTGCATTTATTTGTCACAAAAGACACACTCAGTCTCTCGGGGGCCTTTCTTTCGGTCAGAATGAGGGCAATTAGTCTTAAGGCTTGTGAAATGTTTTCCTCTTCCATTAAAAAAAGAGCTGACCAAATGTAGAGATAACGGCTGTGGAAATTATGTCAAGTGTCAGCTTTTAAAACTGTTCAAATGAAAGCTTCTATTGATTAAAATGTCTTTCTGGAAACACACTTTTAAAACATTTTGTCTAGCTACATAACCAGGGCTGCGTTTCCCAAAAGCATCAAAAGTTCATAGAGACTTTCGGTGCCAATGGATCTACAATCTACTTAGGCTTAATATGCTTTTGGGAAACACAGCCGATATCTTTTTTTTTTTTTTTTTTTTTAATATTCAGTCAGAGTGGGAAGACAATCTAATCACTTAACGTGATGTTATATTGTGACAGATATTTTTGAACTCTAGTGCGACTAAAATAATCTGTAACAATAATTTAAAATATATTCGATAAGTCTTGTGTGTCCAAATGCAGTTTCTTCATTCAAGGATAAAACGATTCATGAGAAAAACGAATCTTTTGAACCAGTTTTTTTTTTTTTTTTTAATTGAGCCAGTTAAAAGTCAAACTTGCTTGTATATTTAGTGGTGAGCTGATCAGAGTTGTTCCTGAGTGACAGTTCTGTCGATACTGATTTATACTTTGTTTACAAGTCTTAAAACAGTCTATTTACTGACTAGCTGTTCATCATGTTAAGACACGTTTATTACAGTTTTGTTTTAATAAATTACTATTGGTATAGAAAAACATTCAAATGTTTCATAAAATTCTATTGTCTAAAGTTTAATATTCAATTTATTTAGGTTCAGCTGTAAGGTTGAATCCTGAAAGGGAAACATTGATTGGTTGACGTATTGGAACTGAAATCAAAAACCTTTTTTCTTTTTTCAAGCAAACGCAAGAGGAAAACATTTGTTTCAAGTAATTTTTTTTATGGTTTTAGTTTTATTGTAGTAACAAATAATAACCCTGACTAGCATAAATATAGATTGTAGACTAACTTGGGGTCAAATTTGGTAAGTTTTAAGTTTTACGAGCTTAATAATCAAACATTTCTATTCTCTGCCACCCAGGCTGGATTACAACTGAGCCCGCTGCAGTGCATTATGGGATTTCCATCTCTGCGAAGGATGTCAGGTCCTTCTGTCACTGGAACTCACATAAGGGATTCTGTCAAGCTGACTCCTCCGTAAAGCAAGTCCTCGCTCAACCACACAACAACAGGTTTGAATCATGCAACAGAGCGAGGCGCTGGAATCTTGTGATTAATAAAGATATTATTCAAGCCTGCATTCTCTTTGCTCTGTACAGGCGAAGGAGAATTCCTGGGATGTGCGTGAGTGGGAACGCTCAGTATGAACGCGTGCAAGGTAGACGTGGAGAATGCCAAATGAATGGCACCATGTTGGAGGAATGGTGGCCAGAAGCACAGAGAACGAGATCACCCAGATACTGCTCATTCCTGCTCTGACGTTGTGCACTTGGGCTATGTTGTCTATCTTTGACGTGCAGCAGTCTGTGCATACATGAGGTACTCAAACAGCATATGTAATGGCCACCCATCACAGGACAGCTAATATTCTGGATTTTGTGGAGGAGAGGGGCCATTTTGAGGGCCTGCCGTGCCCCACCTCTCTATGGGGGACAGTGGAGGGCTTTGTTCCCCTCTCATGCCTTGCATTCCCCATGCAGCCAGGCCCATGTGCAAGGCAGAGTTCATAGAGTGGGGACAGGAGCCTTTTCTCTTCTGCTAAATCCAGCCCCAGGCACACCTATTTAACACAAAATGAACCTACGATTCCAGGATCCCTATAATTAAATAAGAACATCCTGAGACAATGAGAGCAGAGTGGGATGCTGGATGAATGTTTGGGTGGGGATTAATATACGCCTGGCAGCAAGAGGAACAAATATTGTATAAGATGCTTTTGGCTTAGTGAGTATGACAGAGAATCACACATGAATTTATGGGTTACTCGAAGAACTAGCTGCTTATGGGATTGTTTTTGCAAACGTTTGGCTCTATACATATCAATTAATTACAGTAAGGCCATAGATTCTGAAATCCTGAAGTTGCTTCGTTGGCTAATGCAACACAGTTACAGATACAATAAGCTAGAATGAAATGAAAGTAGCAACGGAACTTTATTTAGCGTATTGTGACATACACTCCTTACTGGCATCTATGGTTGCATAAAGAACCTTTAACATCCATTGAACATTTCCATTGCACAAAAGGCTCTTTATGTTGGAAAAAGGTTCTTCAGATTGTTAAAATACACTGAGAAAAACAAATGGTCCTTTTAAAGCAATAGTTCACCCAAAAATGAAAATTCTGTCATTAATTAGTGTCATTCCAAACCCGTAAAACCTCCATTCATCTTCGGAACACAAATTAAGATATTTTTTATGAAATCCGAGAGCTTTCTGACCCTCCATAGACAGCAACAGAACTAGCATGTTCAAGTAGTAAGGACATCATTAAAATAGTCTATGTAACATCAGCGGTTTAACCTTAGTTTTATGAAGCTACGAGAATACTTTTTGTACTCTTTGAAAACAAAAATAATGACTTTATTCAACAATTACTTCTCTTCCGTGTCAGACTGCGTCTTGTTTGTGAATGTGTGTCGAAGGTCTGACATGTAAGAGATGAAATTGTTGAATAAAGTTATTTTTGTGCACAAAAATTATTCTCGTGAACTATCCCTTGAAGAACTGTTTACAGATAGATTCTTAGGGGAACACCAAAGATGGCATTGCTGTAAAAATTACTTTTAAGTCGGAACCTTAATTTTTAATAATGTACATCTGCATGAAACCAATTATCGGATAAGAAACAATGTGAGGCGGTACTTGGTTCTATGCATCGGATGTTGATTGCTTTTTGAGATGTGGTTGTTACACTTAAAAACGGGGCAAGGATGGGGTTTAATTGGATGAAATGATTGGATAAGTCCTGTATACGCCACCAGAGAGAAATCTGTCATTTCATTGGTAGAATCAGTCATATCGATTTTAAAAAAAATTTAAAAACTTAAACATACATGAATGAATCTTTCACATTTTGCATGCATTTAGAAAATAAAGAAAATGAATTTCATTTCATGTCAACAAACAAAGTTAGCTATAATTAACTAGGAAAAGATGTTATTAGCTAAATAACAGCTAACTGCTGCATTTTGTAATGTGGCTACACAGATTTGACGTACAAGGCTTTTGCTTGCTTGTTCTGTCACATAGGTCTCTAGTTGCCGTTCTGTGATTGGCTGATTCCTTTTCACTGAGAGAAGAGTGGGGAGTCGCCCCCAGGCCGCTGTTGTTACCTCCATCCAAAAGAATTGGAGCAGACATTTCAGGGCTGGCTGTGCTGCAAGCTCCCTGTAGAGGATTTGTTTAATGGAAATTTGGTGTAGGAAACATCCCCCAGAGGGACACTGAGCTGTAACAAATCACAAGGATGTGCGCAGAAATATGACATTTTACCCGCCACTGGCATCACTAATCATTAATACCATGATGTAGTGTACACACACACACACCGCCGAAACAGCCTGTGAGTCCGCACACCTGCTCTTGCCTCCATTTTGTGCCGCCCATTAACATGCATGCAAAGGCCCTGACTGCTTTATCAGAATGCTTGAGGCACTGATGATCAGTCTAAACAATTTGACGCTGAGCTGCTGGTGGTGTTGTGCTGTTATCAGATTTATTTTAATCATACAATAATACTCAAAATAGATGTGTACTCAGTGTCTTTGTTCCGAAACCTAGTGAGCTGCCTTGCTGACTACATAGACAGCTGCCTTCTAAGGCAGCATCCTAACTGAAATGGGACCTCATAAGTGGATGATTTGGAAGACTCTACATGGGCAACTCAACTTTTACCAACAGTTCTATTTCAATACAAGAAATGTAAGAAGAACAATACAATACAATACAATACTTTAAAAATAGAAATATGCAAAACACGAGGGTAACATTTTGGATAAAGTATTTATTTAAATGAAAAATTAAAGGAAAATTAATAAAAAAAAAAAACCTAAAAACATTTATTTTTAAACATAACATAAAATTAACTTTGTAAAATTAAATGAATTATAAGTTTTAATTTTATAATCAGCATTTCTCAAGATTTTTGCAATGCAGTACACCCTTTTGGAGCAGCCTTTGCAACTTTATAAACATAAATATATTTAACATACATGAACAAATTTTATTAAAAATATTTATTTATTTAAAGCCGCAGTCCGTAGGTTTTGCCTCTTTGTCGCCATCTCTGTTTGAAAACCTGGAATTGCAGCTTTTTGCGGACTTATCTTGCTTGCATGGGGTTGTGTTCTGGCACGGCTCGGATGAATCTAATGTTTTGAGGTGAATGTGTGGCTGTCAGTCACCGCACCGGTGTGGATGTTTACTGTACTTCGCAATCACAGATTCTAGCCTATGTCTTGGAATATATGACCCAAATAAGAATTTTCACCGGATATTGCCATCTGAACAAGTAAGTAACAAGTCTGCCATGTTTGTTCTGACCAACTGAGGAAAAAAAGCATTACAATAAATCACGCTACCAATGGTAATTTAATTTAAAGATCGGTTAGCTCATATCACATTAAACCGTGCAAATTATTAAGATGGCTTGAGAAAGCCAATTTACTGAAATGCTATTAAACTTACAGTTATTATTATTTTTCTGAGACTAAAATTTCTGACTGCTACTCCTCCTAGAGCTTTAACTCTACAAACACAGCCCAGATCTTCAGACTGGTTTGACTCGGGTTACTATATCTTTTCTAACTCATCAGACTTACGGTTTTCATAAAAATTGAGATTAAAAATCATAAAAATCCCATAGACTTACATTGACGGAATGTCCAGATGAGCCAAGACTATACTCCAACTGTCAAAACTGTAATCTAAACACACTGAAGCCCATTAGACTCAATCAGACTTCCCTTCTATGTACTATTTCTAATCAATTTAAACTTATTCAAACTTGTCTAATATTTCTAATCTGTTTATCTATCTATCTATCAACACTCTTATAACTAGCTAAACCAACATAGCAACCACTCTGAGTACCCTAGCAACTACATAGCAACACCCTAGCAACCACCCCGAATACCCGAGCAACCACATAGCAACACCGTAGCAACCACCCAGAGTACCTTAGAAAGTGCAAAGCAACACCCTAGCAACTACCCAGAGTACCCTAGCAACTGCATAGCAACATACTAGCAACCACCCCAAGTACCCTAGCAACACCTTAGCAACCACCCTAAGTATCCTAGCAACCGTATAGCAACACCTTAGCAACCACCCCGAGTACCCTAGCAACCTCATAGCAGCACCCTAGCAACCACCCCTGGTACCCTAACAACCGCATAGAAACACCTTAGCAACCACCCCGGGTACCCTAGCAACCACCCTGGGGACCCTAGCAACCGCATAGCAACACCATAGCAACCACCATGGACACCCTAGCAACCACCCTGGGGACCCTAGCAACTGCATAGGAACACCATAGCAACTGCTCAGAGTACCTTAGCAACCGCATAGCAATACCTTAGCAACTGCCCTGGGTAACCTAGCAACCGCATAGCAACACCCTAGCAACTGACCTGGGTACCTTAGCAACCACTTAGCAACACTCTAGCAATCACATAGCAAAACCCTAGCAACCACCCCAGGTACCTTGGCAACCACATAGCAACACCCTAGTAACCACCCTGGGTACCTTAGAAACCACATAGCAACACCCTAGCAACCACCCCAGTTAGCCTAGCAACCGTCATAGCATATCTATCTATCTATCTATCTATCTATCTATCTATCTATCTATCTATCTATCTATCTCTGACTGACTGGATTGCTTTCAAAACATTCAAACTTTAAGCTTTTAAAGCTATTTTAAACTTTAAAGTGTTTCAGACTGAAACTTAAAACCTTTTTAACTTCTTAAACTTTTTAAACTTTTTTAAACTTTTCCGGCTTTCTCAAGCCAACTTAAAGTTTGTCTTGACGAACTTTTTTATCTAGTTATTATTGTTATACTTTATTCTCGAATTATTAATGTTAACAACATCAGCATTGTGTGATTGAGTATAGTGTGTATTAGCATGTAGATTTCAATTTCTGTACAGTCCAATATCTAATTTTCATACCATTCGGTGAGTAATTTCATATTAAGAAATTCTTTTAACCCAAAAAGCAAACTATACTCCCTTCGAACTGGTTTTCTTTAAAATACAAATCTTGTGTAATCCCAGGCTATCAGAAGCATATTTAAAACTGGAATATAATTTAATTTCATTCACGTGTTTCATAAACACATAATCCTTTCTGGATCACAACCCGCCATCAAAATGATAAGTTTAATTATTCGAGCTGCTGTGAGAAAAGGCTATAAACGATCCAGCACCTGTAGGATCCTCACATGCGATAGCCTAGTAACCGGGACAACTTCTATATGTTTACAAACGTGACGTAATGACGCAGTGCCATGCTCGAATTTCCCGCGAAAACCTACCCGTACCACTCAAATTAGAAAACACTATTATAAGCTAACCGTTGTGAATCGGGCTAAAGTAAGGCGATAGTTTTGAACACTGGCTGGTTATGTACTTGCTCAAATATTGATTGCAGATCATTTTTAACCAAAAAGAGTTATTTACTGCAGCTTTAATTAAAAGAAAGAAAAAATGATTAAATAATGCAACTAAATAAAATATATTTATTAACTATTTTATAACATTTTAATTGATTATTTTTTACTGTTGAATGAATTATAAGTATTTTTATATAATCAATATTTCTCTTCAGCTTCATGATTATACATTATGGGAAGCTGCATAATCAAGAAGCCTACATTTTGTAACAGCCTTTGTGATTTTATAAACAAATATACATAATATGCATTCACATATTTATTTCAATAAATTCAATTTAATCTAAAAAAAAAAAATATATATATATATATACTTTTTACAGAATGAATTAGTATTTTTATAATCAACATTTCTCTTTCTTCAGCTGCAAATTTGTTGCAATGCATTATGGGAGGTCACATAATCAAGTCACCTACCTTTTGGAAAAGCCTTTATTATTGAGACTTTATTAACATGAATATACATAAAAAATGCATGCACAAATTTCGTTCAAGAAGTATTTATCTCATCAACAAAATGAATTATGGATTATTGAAGCATTTTTATTGATGTGTTTCTATCAAATAAGTTAAAATGATTTTAAATTATCAGCATTTTCTCTTCTTTTTCTGCAATATTGTTGCAATGCATTATGGGAGGGGGCATAATCAAGTCGTCTACCTTTTGCAACAGCTATTTCGTCTTTTGCACCCCAATGAGGCCTTAAAACGCTGCCTACGGTGGCAGTTGACTAGGTTTTGGAACAGAGCTAATATGTTGCATGCACCATAAAGCTAATGCGAGGAAGGAGGGGAAGAGATCAGATTAAGCCAAGGGGTGAAACACCAACAGGGCTGGCCAGTCTGTTGGGGAAGTTAAGGGTGGAGGAGGCAGCTTTGCACAGAGATGGTGGGCGGGTGAAATTGTCTGATGTAGACAGGAATGAGCTCCGACAGCTCCACTAAGGACAGAGGAAGGAGCTTATTTCATGGCTGATTTGTTTTAATATCTGGAGCAACAGCAGGAGAGTGTGGGATAGAGGCACGGAGCGAGGGATCGAAAGCAGCGGAGGAGTGCAGGTTCAGGGGGGGAGCTGTAAAAGGAGAGGAAGAAAGGGAGAGTGTACGGAACTGAGGAGACATGATAGGGCATGGAAACAAAAGGGGGAGGACTAAGTGTTGCCAGGTGGTCAAGGCCAGTGAGAACATGCAAAAGAACTTCGAGAAAGAGAAAGAGCTGCAACGCTGAGGAACCATATGCACTTTCCTGCTACACAGTATGCAAAAAGCATGTCAAATGAGTAGGATGTCCGAATGTTCATGATGCAGTAGGCGAACAAAACCCAGATGATATATTGCATCTGCTGAGATTCTGAAGTGTGCATCCAGTGGATGCTTTGCTTTAAAAAATTTCTTCACTGATTTCTTCACTAAGTACATACTCACCTTGTTATACAATGCCCTAATGTATGTACTCTTTTTGTGAGGAAAAAGTGTTTAATTTTTCTTGTGTAGCTGAAGAGTAGACAAGTTTTGGGACATACTTCCATGTCATAATTGTGTCTAGGTGAACTGGCATGTCAAACATCTTGTCACAGGTAACGCCCTCATATGCACACTCCTTTTCATCACTCCAGTTCATTTAATTCACGCCACTCAACAATTCTTCCTTCTGTTTTTTAAAGAGTGAAAAGAGTGTTGTTGCAGACAGGATTATTATAGTTAACTAAAACTGAATCTAAAATGATAACAAGCATTTTCATTACTTTGCATCTTCACTCATTTAACGTTAACTGAAATAGTATATATATATTAAAAAAACCTTAAACATTTTAAATCAGCCTGCTGCCTCTGAAATAAAAATGACAAAATGAATGAAAATGAAACTATTTAGTCATATAAAAAAAAAATCTAACTATACAACTGACAAAAATATACAACAAAATGACTAAATGCAGGCAATCTTAGCTGCACAGATCTACATTTCAGAAATCTACCTGAAATAGTAAACCATCTGGGGACTTTTGGGATGGAGTTTCAACATACTATGATTTGGGACACACTAACTCTAATTTTGAATACTGTTTAGGACAGATAGTATGCAAATTGGGATGCAATAGTAGAAAGTTCACCCAAAGATGAAAATTGTCATCATTTACTCACCCTCATGTTGTTCCAAACCTGTATGAGTTTCTTTCTTTCTGTTGAACACAAAAGAAGATATTTTGTTGACCGAACAATTGACGGTAGCCATTGACTTAGCCATAGTATTTTTTTCTGTACTATGGAAAACCATGGCTACTGTCAACTGTTTGATTACCAACATTTAAAAAAAATATAATCTTTTGTGTTCAACAGAAGAGAGAAACCATACAGGTTTAGAACAACATGATGTTGAGTAAATGATTTGGTCACATTTGCCGTTGTTCAGGAACTTTTTGTGGACAAAATCCAGTCATTTCAATAGGAGTCCATGCAATCTGGAATTTCATGTGAGGGGGGAAAAACAACCCAAAGCAAATTTCAGAACCGATTCAAGTTCTAGTTGGTCACATACAGTGGTGTGAAAAATTATTTGCCCCCTTCCTGATTTTTTATTTTTTTGCATGTTTGTCACACTTTAGTGTTTCAGATCATCAAACAAATTTAAATATTAATCAAATATAGCACAAGTAAACACAACATGCAGTTTTTAAATGAAGGTTTTTTTTATGAAGGGAAAACAAAATCCAAACCCACATGGCTCTGTGTGAAAAAGTGTTTGCCCCCCCCCCCCCCCCCCCCCAAACATAACTGTGGTTTATCACACCTGAGTTCAGTTTCTCTAGCCACACCCAGGCCTGATTACTGCCACACCTGTTTGCAATCAAGAACCTGAATCCTATTGAGATGCTGTGCCATGACCTTAAAAAGGCGGTTCATGCTTGAAAACCCTCCAATGTGGCTGAATTACAACAATTCTGCAAAGATGAGTGGGCCAAAATTCCTCCACAGCGCTGTAACAGACTCATTGCAAGCGCAAACGCTTGATTGCAGTTGTTGCTGCTAAGGGTGGCCCAACCAGTTATTAGGTTTAGGGGGCAAGCACTTTTTCACACAGGGCCATGTGGGTTTGAATTTTGTTTTCCCTTCATAATAAAAAACCTCATTTAAAAACTGCATGTTGTGTTTACTTGTGTTATCTCTGATTAATATTTAAATTTGTTTGATGATCTGAAACATTAAAGTGTGACAAACATGCAAAAAAATAAAATATCAGGAAGGGGGCAAACAATTTTTCACACCACTGTAGATCTGCTGCACTGATCAACAGAAAGCTGCTTGATTTGAAAGTGACTTCTGTGTGAGAAGTGCTTCATACATCACTGCACTATTGAAGATAGAAAATTGACTTTTTTTTTGCACCTTTAGTCCATTTTTGTGACCGTACCTTAAGTCCTTTAAATAGTTCACCTAAAATGAAAATTCTATCATGTATTAACCTGTATGACATTATTTCTTCTGCAGAATATAAAAGAAGATATAGAAAAATGCTTTTTTTCCCCCCACACAATGAAAGTGAATGGGGTCCAACAACATTCTTTAGAATATCTTCTTTTGTGTTCTGCAGAAGAAACTGCCACAGGTTTGGAATTACATGAAGGTGTGTAAACAATGGCAGGATTTTCCATTTTTGCTGAACCATTCCTTTAAAAAAAGGACGTGACAAAACATCTGTCATGGACATCAAAAGCTTGCTCACCTTTCTAGTCTGAGATGTAAGCACAGGAGGACCGGCTGGAGGTTTGACAGTGGCAGGAAGCTGTCTGAGAGGGCTCTACCTCTAAAGCTATACACTTTGGAAGCGTGACTTTCAGAGAGGAACATACTGGAGCTGCGGTGAAGAACTTGAAAGAATCCAGAGCATGTAAGAGGTGAGAAGTTCAGACATAACTGATGATCTTCCTCTCCCAATGTCTTTTATTTCCTATTGAATCCACACAACGTTTGCTTTTCAAAATGTGCACTAATATGTCGATATTTACCACTTCAGAAATAAGTGTGGAACTACTTGAAATTCAAAACTGTCCTTGTGTTTTCTAGCCTCTTATCGCAGCGCATGTTAATCATCCTTCTGTTTTAGCATGTCGAACCAGCCCTCAGAACCTTCAGAGCTCTTAGTCCCTGAGCATTGTTCACAGTAAATGACATGAAATTCACTTCGCCTCTCCATCATTTTGTTTCCCAGAAAAGTGAGCCTTTCTAAAGCCATTTGGAGATTGTAAGTGCCCATCTTCCTTTATGCGTGGTGGTTTGGAGGTGGGCATAAAGTATGTTGGGGAAAAGCCAAAGTGACATGCTTATTCAAAAGGAGTACTTGAACATACTCCAAAAACAAAGCACGTCACATGCCGCAGTCCTGTCCCTCTGATTTGAAGGCTGGCTGGTGTCATTGGCTACAGCATACATTTATAGTGCTCTTGTCTATTTGGCAACCGTTCTCTTCCTCCATCGTGACAGCTGGTTGTCATGGCACCTGTTGTGGTGCTTGGTGCCAAATTATTGTTGCCGTTGATTGGTGACATCACCACTTTCATCTTCATCTCAGAAGTGAGGCTGAGCGGAGGAGCGAACGCTTTGAAATCAAAAGCTGGGGAGTCACTTCTGGAATCCAGCGCTATCAATCTGACCCCATTCTGAATTCAGGGCTCATCCCCTCATCATTATTAGTGACAGCACAGATCTGGAGCCCTACGTGTGTGTGTGTGTGTGTGTGTGTGTGTGTGCGCACGAGTCACAACACTGCCAAGAAAGAGGTTGCTTTATTCCAGACTATTTCTCTATTGAGGGGCACGGAAATTATTATCCTCCATTCAAGACTTTGGGATGTTTTCCACTGTATGCCATTGCTCTTGGCCTCGGGGGTGTGTTGGACAAGTTTTAAGAGCTGAGTCACATCACTGTCACATTTGGACACATGATTCTTTTCTTTTTATTGAGTTGGGGATTTTGGGGTAAGATGTGTCACCCCTTGATTCTAGGAACTGTTCACAAAATAAAGCGGCAGCAGTGCTTTCAGTAAATGGGTGATTGTTATGGGGAAGTTGGCTAATTGGCATTTTATATTGACATTTTTTTTTACATTTCCTATCTCTCTCCCACTTTGCTTCCTGTCAGCTCTACACTGTCCTATCGTGTTAAAAAAAAAAAAAAAAAAAAAAAAACACCCCCCAAAAAAGAGGAATGCTGTTTTATGTAGTTTGAGTTAATATTTGACCTTCAAGTACATTGATTTAATTGATATTATCTACATAAATTCAAAACATAATGAAAACAACTGTAAGAACTGAAACTAAATAGTGTCGCAACGCAGGATAGATAAAATGCACACAGTAGGTATGCCCAAAGAATTGTCTGTCTATAAATCAGACTTTGTGTCCGAAAGACGGAAAAATGCTGCCTCCACAGGCAGCATACAGAGGTAAGAAGGCAACAATGCACGTCTGGTCTGAGATACCTTCAATTTATTGATTTTTGAAAGCAGCATAGATATATTTTTCACTGCCTGTGATGTCCCACTATCCTGTGTTCGATTTCCATGACAGTTTAGCTAAAAAATAAAATGGTATCTGAAAGATTTGGTTCATGGGCAGTTTGTCTGTAATATGTTTTTAAATGACTTTTTCAAATTCTGATATAATTTCTAGCAAGAAAGCAGTATTGCAGTAATTAATTAGTAATAATTTGTTAACGCTGCCTCAGAAGCCTGTCCAAAATCAGTATCAGGAGGTACATTGATGCACAATTGCTTCCTAAGCTTTCATGACTTAGCCATTCTTTAAGGATTTTTTTTTTTGGATGAAATAAACAGCCATATTTTTCTAGTGTCATCTTGTAGACTGCAATTACATTTTTTTTTTCATTTGATTTGATTCTTTAATTTGTTTATCACTGGGGGCATATTTATGTTCTATATTTCTCCAAATTGTAAGATGAAATTCAGACATATTGAGAAAGCTGATAATTGAAGTAAAAGTAAACATTATTTCCTATGATTTCCCATTCCAACATTAGTTTTTCAGACACCATATCTGTTAAACTACTGAGTTATTTAAAAGGTTTTGATAGCCAAATAGACACTTTATATTTTCAGCTAGTATGAATATTGCAAATAAACACCTGTGTGACTCATCAAAACAGTAAAAAGGTAAGAAGTGTTTCCATTGGCAAGTGTGTGTGTGCACAGTAGATGTGTGTGTCACACTTTGGACAGCTCTCTCTAAACTCAGTGTCTGAGCTGCTCCAGTTAGCTAATGGTCCCTGCAATGTGTTCCCTCAGTGGTGCCATTACTCTGCATTCCACATGGCTGGCGCACTAATAAACAAACTGTGAAATGCATTAAATTCCGCAGAGAAATTTGCAGGGACAAAACGTACCCTCTTTTCAGAGGTATTTAGATTTCTTTTATTGTGACTTTCTAACTGAGAGCTTTTTTAATTGTCCTTGATTGGAAACGCAGTGAGCCCAATCATTTCTCCTCTGCTTTGTAAACAGATCTGTTAAAATCTCTTGAAAAGCGTGAAATGACTACACCGCCGGTAACCTCCTCTAAATGCGCCTGTGCTCTCTATCTTCTGGTCGGAGGCTTGGCTCCTCTGTCCACACATCCCTCTGTTTATTGTTAGAGGAGATCTCCATTTGTCAGTCTGGCACTTGGTTTACCCTTACACTAGAAGAGGCCTAAGGGGGGGAGGCAGAGAACAGGTCATGAACAGTGTGTGATAAAACAGCTGTGCCTCGCCAGTGCTAGTATACTAATCAGTCTCAAGGCTGCCTATGCAGAGTTATCCTAGTAAAGGTAGCAGGCTGCATATAATGATTTCAAACAATGAAACTATATATATTTATTTAGTTAGTTAGTTAGTTAGTTAATACACACACACACACACACACACACTACACTTTACATTTATTTAGGACATTATATAACAAATTCAGGACATTGTTTATCGTTTTCCTCACTGATATAGGAAAAAACTTTTAACTTTTTTTGGTTAAAAATGACCCAAAATCAATATTTGAGCAAATACAAAACCCAGCCAGTGTTCAGAACTATCGCCTTACTTTAGCCCGATTCACAACGGTTAGCTTATAATAATGTTTTCTAATTTGAGTTGTACGGGTAGGTTTTCGCGGGAAATTCGAGCATGGCACTGCGTCATTACGTCATGTCTGTAAACATAAAGAAGTTGTCCCAGCTTCTAGGCTATTGCATGTGAGGATCCTGCAGGTGCCAGATCATTTAGCCCTTTCTCACAGCAGTTGGAATAATTAAATGTATCATTTTGATGGCGGATTGTAATCCAGAAAGGATTATGTTTATGAAACACGTGAATGAAATTAAATTATATTCCAGTTTTAAATGTGCTTCTGATTACAGATAGCCTGAGATTACACAAGATTTGTATTTTAAAGAAAACTAGTTCGAAGGGAGCATAGTTTGCTTTTTGGGTTATAAGAATTTCTTAACATGAAATTCAAATGGCATGGCAATTAGATTAGACTGTACAGAAATTGAAATTTACACACTAATACACACTATACTCATAGTCATGCAATGCTGATGTTGTTAATTTCAGAATAAAGTATAACAATAATAATAATTTTCACGGTTTGATGTGATATGAGCTAACCAATCTTTAGATTAAATCACCACTGGTAGCGCGCTTTTCTGACCCCCGCCAGATTACTACCCCCCTAGTATTGGTAGGTTAAGGGTTAGGTGTGGGGGAGGGGTTAGGATTAGGGGTGGGGTTAGGATTAGGCAATCAGGTAGCGATTTGAACGAGAGGGGGTAATAATATGGCAGGGGTCGAAAATGGGCACAACACCGGTAATGCTTTTTTGCTCAGTTGGTCAGAACAAACGTGGCAGACTTGTTACTTACTTGTTCAGATGACAATATCCGGTGAAAATTCTTATTTGGGTCATATATTCTAAGACGTAGGCTAGAATCTGTGATTGCGAAGTACAGTTAACATTCACAACGGTGTGTGACTGACTGCTACACATTCACCTCAAAATATCAGATTCATCCGCGCTGGAGCCGTGCCGACTCACAACCCAACACAAGCAAGATAATTCCGCAAGTTACTGCAATTCCAGGTTTTCAAACAGAGATGGCGACAAAGAGGCAAAACTTACTGACTGCAGCTTTAAGCACCATGATTATAATTTTATATCAGACAAGTGACAAACTACCTGAATTAATTGGATCAATTCAGTCATATCTGTCCTTTTTTGCATGCTCTCTCAGTAGCGATTAAAATCTTGTACCACACTTTACACCTCCCCTGTTGCATCCATTGGGGAGTGGCTTTATGAAGAGAATTAAATAGCATAAATAATTACCTTATTTTTCTTTCCTTTCTCAATTAAGGAGATGAGTTCACATTCCACCCTGCAGCCCTCCACCATAAGAGTGTGTATCTGGAAGTGAACCGAGTGGTCTTGGCAGGATGCTGAGATAAATGGACATCAGTAATTCTGGAAACCCATCTCGCAAAAAGTCTACAGTGAAGAAAAGAGATGATGATGAATGGACCAGTTACACCAAGTCAAGGCATTTCCTTTTGGGTCGTTCACAACAGCAGGACTGAAGTGCATGTAAGTGTATATGTGTGCACATGTTTAATGGCATTCAGGAGGGAGGGCTTATGAAAGATGTGTGCTCACATCTCTAATTAGAAAGATTGATGAGGGCTGACACACCTTGCCTGCCTCATGTTATCAGTCATTAGTGAGAGTGCACCAGATTATGTGGGCCATGACCTATGTAATGGTGAATTACCTTTCCACCATTCTCGCTGCTTCTCTCTCCACTCTCCCTCCAAATATCTGTGCCCGATATAGCTTGAACCGAGTTAGCTCACACGTCAGACCCAGACAGAACAAGAAAACCACACCGCTATATAATGTATCTCTCAATTATACTCCAATGATAATTGCTTTGGAGCATATCCCTGGTGCTTCCCCTGGTGTAAAACTGATACCTAGGCTGATATGGTGCAGACCATCTGGTGGTTCCTCTAGCAGACAATGGTCTCGTGAGATGGAGGTTGATGGAGAGCATTTGGCTTTGCTCAGGGTATCAGCTTTTAATGCAGTGGTCCAGAACACTATGCTCAGTCAAAAGGACAGGATGGGACGGAGCGCTTCGAAGGCCTGCGAACGCTCAGTGCCATTAGAGGGGGGAGAAGGGTTGCAGGCAGTGAAAGGGCCGGATGGAGACTCTTATGAATAGTGCATGATTTATGATCTTTAATTTACTGTGCTTTCAGAGTGCATGATGTTAAGTGGAGCGTTGCTATTGCAGGTATGGTGAGATCCGGAGACCAGACCACGACCCTGAATACTGGGTGGAGCTGCTTTTATGTTGACATTTCTGCAGGACCAGATGTGGGAAAATGAGCAGCCTGGCAGGTGCCTGTATTCAAAATTGTTGTTTGAGAAGGAATCCTTAAAGAACTGGAGACAGCAGGAAAGTAATTAAACATGATTTCACAGCTTAATTGTGTTTACAAAGAACTCCTTTAGCTTGTCATGCTGTTGGAGAGAATGAAAGGCTAGTTGTGTTGCCTACTGGCTCTTTAGTCACAATGATGAGGGGATTTCTTTTTTTTTTCTTTTTTTTTTAAATGAGAGTTTTCTAATTTTGCCACTAAATGATTGCAAATGGTGGACTTGAAAATAGAGGGAGCGTGATCACACTTACCAGCAATCATGAGTTCAAAAGCAACCAAACTTTTTGTCTTTTGAAAAATTGACCTTTTCTCAGATGTTGTGAAATCCCCATGATTGGAAAAACATGTTTAAAAAAACACTGTGACTAGGTTTGTGTGGCATTCAGAATTGAATTCCTAAATTTGAAATGAATTTGAATTACAGGATTAGTTCACTCGAGATTTGAAATTTCTTGATAATTTACTCATCCTCATGCCATTCAAGATGTTAATGTCTTTCTTTCTTTAGTTGAAATGAAATTAAGGTTTTTGAGGAAAACATTCCAGGATTTCTCTCCATATAGTAGACTTCAATGGAGATCAATGGGTTGAAGGTCCAAATTGCAGTTTCAGTGCAGGGCTCTACACGATCCCTGCCAAGGAATAAGCGTCTTATCTAGTGAAACAATCTGTCATTTTCTAAAAAAAAATAAAAATAACAATTTTTTAACCACAAATGCTCACCTTGCACTAGCTCTGCAGTGCGCGTCAACTTCACACATTACGTATTCACGTTGGAAAGGTCACGCGAGACGAAGGTGGAAGTACCGCAGTGTTTAAAATTGTGGAGGAGGCCCATTCAAAAGTTGCTGTATGCTGAATGACATATTTCTATGTCTTTGTATCAGTTTATTGTTTAAAATGGTCCGTTTGTGTGCATATCCTGGATGATTAAATCTTTTGAAACCATGAAGATTTCTTCCACTAAGACAAAACGTGACCTTTCCAACATTACTATAATGCGTGAAGTCATGGACACACATGGCAGAGCTAGTGCAAAATGAGCACTTGTGGTTAAAAAGTATATAATTTTTTTGGAAAATCCAATCATTTCACTAGATAAGACCCTTATTTCTCAGCTGGGATCGTGTAGAGCCCTTTGAAGCTGCATTGGAACTGCAATTTGGACCTTCAACCCGTTGGTCCCTGTTGAAGTCCACTATATGGCGGAAAATCCTGGAATGCTTTCCTTGAAAAACCTTAATTTCATTTCAACTGAAGAAAGAAAGACATAAACATCTTGGGATGACATGGAGGTGAGTAAATTATCAGGAAATTTTAATTCTGGAGTGAACTAATCCTTTAAGTAGCAAACAAGAGGCAGAATTGCAATTAAAATTTGAATGCAACAAAGTAGAATTTAAGAAAATTTAAAGGAATTCATAAAATTTAGATTTTTTTTAAAAATACAAAAGCAAAGATTGATAAACATTTTTAGCCTCATAAAACCGCCCTTTGAAAGTTTTGAAAATGCATTTTGGACCAGACTAAGAACAACGAATGCATTACCTGTGTTGAATTTCTTTAAATTACAATCCAGTAAATTCCTCTTCCTGTCATTTTAATTCAAAATTCCAGTTCAACATCCTGTGGGTGTTGCCAATTTGATTGCAATTCACACTCTTGGATTGAAAGAGAACCAATTCTTCAGTTCTGCAACCAATCATTCAGAATACTAAAACTATTTGTGATGTAAATTCTATAAAAATGTTTACTTTCCAAAAATAGAGCTGCTTAAAATGTTGCATGATGTACTGTAGGAGGAGCAGAATGTGTCTCTGTATGTATTGCTCTAGTCTGACTACACCCAGACTCAGTGCTTCCACAGCAACAGCTCTCTCTCTCCTGTCAAACTGTTTCAGTCATGCAGTAGTGAAGAGCAGCCTCTCTGCAGGGTGAGACCTCACTGAAAAGACAGCAGAGAGCTGGAGGTATCAGCTCAGAAAGGTTCAACAATGGCTGCCACAGAAGTTCAGAGATTGCGCATACCTTATCAGACAAACAAAAAATGAAGCACTTCAGCCTTTAAATGACTTTAAATGGATACAGAAAAGTAATAAACACATAGTTTGGATTATAGCACAGCTGTGGATATATAAATTAATCTCGTTCGTTCATTGTTTTTTTCAATATAAAACCCAAAAAAAAGTTTTTTTTTTAATATTGAAAAATGTATGAACAAATCATTCACAGATTGAAATTGATTAAAAAATACAATAAGTATATTATAATAAAGGCAAGTCATTATAATACGACTTAATATTATCAATTATAATGAAATTTGAATAAATATATATTGTATGTATGTATGTGTGTGTGTGTGTGTGTGTGTGTGTGTCTTAGAAATACAGGCTGATGGTCGACCTGCTGGGCATTGCTGCCTGACGCACCTCCACCAGTGCCTTTTGTGCAGGTGTGCCCCTCTGAGCACCTCTCTGGGCATAAACTGGTCATCAGCTGGGGACCACCAGTCATGGATGTTTCGCTCCTTTAACCCCAGTACATCTCCTGGTGGCGGAGCGATGGCAGGGATCTCTCCCTGCCACCCCCTGCTGATGCCCTAGGTGTTATTTGATCCCCACCCCCTATGCTTCCTCCTTAGCCACAGCCAAAAGCTGCCCTTCTCTCCCTCCTCTGCCAGTTCTTTAATGGCTTTTCGACACCCTGCTCCTGTGCATCCCATGTCGCGGAGCAGGCGAACCGTTGAGGACCCGACGAAGCCCCTGTATCCCATATCAATTATAATGAAATTTGAATAAATATATATGTATATATATATATATATATATATATATATATATATATATATATATATATATATATGACCCACAGGTAAATTTGTAGCATATGGCAACAATATATTGTATAGGTCAAAATGATAGATTTTTCTTTTATGCCAAAAAGCATTAGGATATTAAGTAAAGATCATGTTCCATGAAGATATTTTGTAAATTTTCTATGGTAAATATATCAAAACTTAATTTTTGATTGGTAATATGCATTGCTAAGGACTTCATTTGTACAAATTTAAAGGCGATTTTCTCTATTTAGATTTTTTTGCACCCTCATATTCCAGATTTTCAAATAGTTGTATCTCAGTCAAATATTGTCCTATAGCAAAACATACATCAATGGAAAGTTTATTTATTCAGCTTTCAGATGATGTATAAATGTCAATTTCAAAAAATTGACCCTTATGACCGGTTTTGTTGTCCAGGGTCACGTATAATACATACATATTCTATTTAAAATACTAAATAAAATAATAATATTAATTAAATGTTATTAAAGCATATTAATTTATATTTACCAGTAGCTACCCTGCCATGTGCAAATGGTTCCCCAGAAACAATGTCTAGATGAAACATTCATGCATCCATAAATCCATTTTCCAAATCACTTTTCCTGTGTAGGGATGCTGAGAGGACCCAACTAAGAATAGAGACATGAACAAGAAACCTGTGTTGTGAGCAGAAGAATGAATTTAGGCAGACAAATCAAAAGAACAAAGACAATGGCAATATCCGGCATATATGTCACTGTTGTTGTAAGTTCACGTTCATGGTTCCATATCTGCATTGTATCTAGACGACTGGTATCCATAGAGACAAGCTTCACGGATCAGGGTGACATTCCAAAGTAATATCTAATCTTCAGCAACCTGATCTCATTGTCATTCATCTAAAGCTTTGCCCTTTTGGTGGTATTTATTCTATTGTGGATTTTGACTTATTTGAACATGCAAATGAGGTATAATGTAGACCTGGGGCATCTGCTGTGCTCAAATACACACATCACTGTTATCGGGATGAGCACCCACCTCCCCGTAGCCTATCGCGCTAGTCACATAAGCCTCTTGGACTGCATGGAGGCGAGCGAGGCCTAGAGGCCTGCTGTGCATAAAATCACCCCCTAACACCATTAGAAACATCCGAGCAATCACACTACATGGGTGTGAGACAGACAACAGTGCTTTCTGACCGTGCTGTTTTGAAGCCTTTCAGACTATTTGGTGGAGAGGCTCATTTAGGAGCCTGGCCATTTCCATTTGACTGTTTCCTGTCTCAAAGAAGCTTGATTACTAGAGAGGGAGACAGACTGTACAATTCACATGAATGTGATTGTTGTAGGAAAACATGATTTAGGACAACTGATTAAAGAGAAAATGGAAATATATTGGCACCATTTGAGGGTTAGGAGTTTATAAGAGAAAATGTCCTTAAAGGGATACTCCACCCCAAAATTAAAATTGTGTCATTAATCACTTACCCCCATGTCGTTCCAAACCCGTAAAAGCTTCGTTCATCCTCGGAACACAATTTAAGATATTTTGGATGAAAACCGGGGAGCTAGTGACTGTCCCATTGACTGCCAAGTAAATTACACTGTCAAGGCACAGAAAAGTATAAAAAACATCGTCAAAATAGTCCATCTGCCATCAGTGGTTCAATCTGAATTGTATGAAGTGACGAGAATACTTTCTGTACGCAAAGAAAATAAAAATAACATTTATTCAACAATTCGTCTCCTCTCTGTCTCTCTGTGTCAGCGTAGCGCCATTTTGGAGAGCATCCGATGGACGCAAAGTACGTACGCTATGGATACGCTGTTTCCGTTCAAATCAAACCATAAATAAATGTACAATACGTATCCATGCGTTACTGATGACAGAGAATAGCATCCGATGGACTTTGCGTCCATCGTATGCTCTCCAAAATGGCGCTACGCTGACACAGAGAGGAGACGAATTGTTGAATAAATGTCATTATTTTTATTTTCTTTGCATACAAAAAGTATTCTCGTCGCTTCATAAAATTCAGACTGAACCACTGATGGCAGATGGACTATTTTGACGATGTTTTTTTTATACTTTTCTGTGCCTTGACAGTGCAATTTACTTGGCAGTCAATGGGAAAGTCACAAGCCTCCTGGTTTTCATCCAAAATATCTTAATTTGTGTTCTGAAGACGAACGAAGCATTTACGGGTTTGGAACAACATGGGGGTAAGTGATTAATGACAAAATTTTCATTTTGGTGTGGAGTATACCTTTAAGTATGAGTGTACAGTGTCAACCCTAGTAAAAAAGTAATATATTTAAAATACATTTTTCATACTAAGTATAGTTCAAACCTATTAACATATCCATTCACATATCGCTCGAGACTTACTGATATAAAAATTATAATTAAACTTTATTTGGAGTACTACTTGTGCACAACGCACATTTCATAATATTAAGCCTAAATGTGTTTTAATGTCACTATTGATGAGGATTGCATGATTTTTGAATAATATCGGTCTTTAAATGCAAGATATTCAAAGTGTACCTGAAGTATACTTGCAATAGTTCCACTTTAGTACAATCAAATATACTTCAGCATATCTTTAGTTAGATTTCAGCACTATTTTTGCACAAATAAAGTGCATTAAGCAAAAAAATTAGTTGTTCCAATTTAGCAGACTTTAAGTATACCAGATTAGTACACCAAAAGTACAGTTGCAGGGTATGTTTATTAAGCACATAAATATGTAAATGTATTTGTAGCATACATTAACTACATTTTAGTATGTTTATTTTTCACTGGGGATTATTTTACTCAATTAAAAGTAACTGAAATTAAAAGTTTACTTTTAATGTGATTATTTCAATAAGAATAAAAAACAAATGTCCATATTGTGTTTTTATGCTGTCACTGTAGTCATAAGGGTTATTATTTAAAGGGTTATTATTTATTGAAAAACACTACACAAATAAATGTCAATGTTACTAAAAATGATTCTCTTTAAAATATTTTAAATATATTAACTATAATACAAAATAAATTATTTTAAAGATCTTTTCAGAGTAAAAAATGTTTAAATGTGTCTTTATGCATTAAAATATATACAGTATCTGTCTTGATGTTTCAGGAAGGAGTCCCTCGCAAGGCAATCATCAAATTTGGTGCATATAATCAAAACCCCTGCTCTAGGACTTACCAGGTGTTAAATTATTAAATGTTTAATTTTATATTCGTTTGAATATTGCTATTTGCATTTTGCATGTATGAGTTTTCAAGAATGGTTACAAAAAGTATAATTGAATTGCTTTGGGTATTAGGACTCAAGACATTTTTAAGAATACATGATAAATAGTTTTTTTGTTGTTGTTGTTTTTGTTTTTTTAGCCAATTACAAAACACTTTTTGTACAAATTCTTAGTACAATAAAACAAATCATATATACACAGTTTGGGGTGAGTAAGATTCTTGCGCTCGCCAACACTGCAAAAACATACAGTAAAAACAGTTATATTGTGAAATATTTTTACAAATTAAAATAACTGGTTTCTATTTTGATGTATTTTAAATATAATTTATTCCTGTGATGGCAAAGCTGAAATTTCCGCAGTCATTACTCCAGTGTCACACAATCCTTCAGAAATCATTCAAACATGTTGATTTTCTTCTCAAGAAACATTTCTCATTATTATCAGTGTTAGAACCAGTTGTGCTGATTAATATTTTTGTGGAAACTGTAATGCATTTTGTTCCAAGATTCTTGTTTTCTTAGAAACCTGATTGAGTACAATTATTTCAACAGCCCTTGAGTAAAGCCCAAATTCCCCCAACTAATACTTGAGTAACTGTACTTTGTTAGTCTACTCAAGTGCTTTACACACCCCTGTCTGGAGAATTCCTCTGGACAGGTGAAAGGGGGCGACACAAAGGCCTTCATCCGTGCTTTTTCCTGCAGCTGCATGCTCAGCACAGCCCCAAAGGACATATCAGTGCCTCCACAGTAAACACTCCTTCTATTTGTCCTGGGCACTCTCATGAGACCAGCTCCATCCTGCACCCTTAAATAGCTTTAGGCCACAACAAAGAGTAAGGACTGGGGGAGGAAGAAGGTGAATGAGGGAAAGAGAGAGAGAGGACACAGCACAGAGGAGGAAAGAGGGTGAGGATGTGTGAAGAGGGGCTAAGAGCTTCTGTCACTTCTGGTGTGAACACCGAAGAAGCGGCCAGCGACGGGGGGTTGAGTGGACGAGGATGGACCCGGTCATAAATTTAGCTCCTGTGAGGCTGAGTGAGGGAATACACAGACAAAGAGACATAAAGGAGATGACACTGGCACACTTGTGGGAGGAAGCCGGCATGCTCAAGTAATAGCAGTTAAGCCGGGCCCAATACACAAACACCTAATTGACACCAATGTCTCAATCATCACACTGTCAGCACAACAAATGCTCAATCTGACCTGACCCTGACAGACATCTTATCAGCCCAATCAAACAGATCAAATGAGACTGAAAACCTCTCACCACAGGCAACAAAGAGGATGGGCTTTATACGTTTTGCATGCCAACTACATGCTGTCTTCTCTATTGTGTGGGGAGAAGGCTTTGTGAAGAGATCAGCATGCCTTCAAGACATTAGCTGAGCCACACTCTGTGAGACAAAAGGCTTAGGTAATTCTCTTTTTTTCTCACATGGGTGACTTGGGCTCTCTTCTCTTGCTAAAGTCTGACTCCATTTAATGAACGCTGCAAAGAGCGATGACAAGAAGGGCCTGGGGGAGGGGGCCTCCACACCGCCACGAAGATAAAAATCAGGCCCTACAGGTGGAGCTGGGTTCTCTATCAACACCACCATTGTTCCCCTCTCCAACCGCCGCATGGCAAAGAGCCGTAACCTGCCCCGATCTTGCTGACATCATCGCGTACGAAGAGGGGAAGGCAGTCAAAACCTTCCGATGAACACATACGCTCTTGCTTGTTTGGTTTGGTTATGCTGAAAATGACTGTCGTGACGCAGTCTCAACCATTAACCCTAGAGGCTTCAGCGCATTCTTAGACACTGTGTCAGGCTGAACAACACCCCGCTTGAGTTTGCCAAGTCCAAACAGAGCCTAGAAGAAGAAGAAGCGGCGTGAAATGATCGGAAAGGTGCATTTTAAAAATATTCTGTTGTAAAAAAATATTCAATACAAATATGGCAGTTGTGGTTGCCAGAAATTCAGTTTAGAAGATATGGTGACAATATTTCTGGGATTACAGGATACAATATTGGTGCCTGTGTATTTTGACAACTGTGTATTTCATCAAATGATATATTAATATCCCATACAATACCATAACATGCCATATCTACTTGGAACTACCCAAATTTGCTTTTTACCTTAAAATGTACTCATAACCACAATAATAATACAGGTGGTACAAAAAAGAAATTAAATAAATAAATAAAAACCATGATTAATAAGAGTTCATCGTAAGTAGCCTGTCCATGAAACATAAGTCATGACCAGTACTCTATATGCAGTACACACTAAGACCAAACACGATAAGGGTACCACATATGGCACTAAAATAATGCAATAAAAATGTAACACAAAACACACTAATGTACATTACTGATAACAAAAAATACACTCATTTGTCACTCAGGGCATTTTGGTAATGTACTTTTACTGTAGGGTTGCCAGGTCCACGGTTTTCTGGCTGATTTGGGCTACTTTTAAACCCTTTCCACAGGTTGTTTTTTCTTTCTTTCTTTTTTTCTTGTGGGTTAAAGGTTTAAATTATTCCATAAATTATATACTAAATGAGATGCTTGTATTGAAATATTTTATATTCTACCAATGACAAAACTGTGCTGGCTATTTTTTTTTTGCCAGTCTGTTTTAATGCTCCGTATATATTTTATTACTACTATATAGTGATTTTCAAGTTGGAATTGTGCATATTGCATAACATTAATGTAAAATATGTATTTTAGGTATTGGAGTGACATATTTTGTTGTTTGGCCTAGGGTCATTGGGCTGGTTTTGACTGTCCATTGGGTTCCCTAGTGAAAAATAAATATACTTAAATGTATTTGTAATGCATTTATTTCATGCTAAGCATACTACAAATACATTTTCATATTTATGTACTTAATAAAATGCCCTGCAATTGTACTTTTAGAATACTAAACTGGTATACTTCAAGTCTACTAAATTGAAACAACTAATTTTGTACTTAATGCACTTTAATTGTGCGGAAGTAGTGCTGAACTCCAATTAATGACATACTTAGTATATTTGATTGTGCTAAAGTGGAACTATTGCAAGTATACTTTAGGTACACTTTAATTTAAAGGGCGATATTATACAATCCTCATCAAAAGTGACATTAAAACACATTTTAGGCTTATTAATAAGAAATGTGCATTGCGCACAAGTAATACTCCAAATAAAGTTTCATTAAAATTTTTATATCAGGTCTCGAGTTATCTGTCAGTAAATATGTTAATAGATTTGAACTATACTTAGTATGAAATAAATGTATTTTAAATATATTACTTTTTTACTAGGGTTAGTTTGGTAGACGTCACGTGACAACCATGTTTTACTGTTTTTCACTGTAAATTATATAGTAATTTATATTTTTTACTTGCAAAAACCATACATTAGACAGTATTTTACAGTAATCCAACTGACAAGTTTTTCAGTGAAATGGAGAAATGGAATTCTGTAAAGAAACAAACAGGGAATTTTAAGATATTCGTTGCAGATTAATAATTTTTGATGGCGCTTCGTTTAGCAATATGCAGTCTCTTTCACATGACGGAAGACTGACAGATGTGTTGAAGCCATTGAATTGGGCCTGAAAATAGATGGACAGGAGGCCGCTGATGGCTCGAAAGGATGCAAGACCCTTTATTGTATTGTTGTTATTCCCACTGAGACCTCCTTTGATAGGGTTTTTTTCCACTCTCTTGTACCCCATCAATCTTTTTCCAATTACCTGTCTTGTCTCCCCCAAATCTGTCACAATTGTTGCCTTGGAAACTGGTAGCGTCCAGTGCCATTATATTTCGGTCCATTGTTCGATTTGTGTTGATGTGGCAACATTCCCCCAGATGAACAATCCTGAAGAAAATCATGGTGCGATCAGGTTGGGAAGCACTTGAATCAGATGTAATCAGTACTGTAACACAACTGCGCTGGCTTAGAATGAAAATGTTTGATAAAAATGTCCGATAGCAGAAAAACATTGCCTTCGATTCGCCTCCATAATAACTGGTTGGCATGTGAGGTGCTGTGCGTAAAAAAACGATGTCTCTGCCCTCAAGGACATTTCCGTACACTGGGAGCCCAGGGTACTTTGAAAAGCACCAGAAGTGACAAGACTCCCTCTTCCAGACTGTCATGCATATACATATACACGTACACACAGAGGACTCGCAGAATGTCATTAGACGCCTGGTATCTTGTGTGGTGAGCTGTCAGCTTGTCATCTTTCAGTCGGTGCACTCGACTGGACAGCAGCAAGCATGCTGGGATGTGACAGCCAGTAAAATGGAGTCCTGTCATTACTTCCACCCACACACCTGCTGTTCTGGTTCCCTAAGAGACAGCAGACAAATAAACATTTAAACAAACAATCAAACAAACATTCTCAGTGTTTAGAGCCAAATATGAAAAACATGCCCTTGTATAAATAAATGGACAAGATGTCAAGTTTCAATTTGGTTGAAAAATATGATCTTTTACTTAATTCTGTCATTCCCGGGTTGTAATGTTAACATGAAGTGCATGTCTGCAGAGTTAGACAACATACAAATATCAGCAAGTTGTCAGCAGCCCTCAGGCCATCGTGGTGTGCAGTCAAGAGAGTTGCAATAAATGTGGGCAACATTAGTATCATCTGCACTCTTAATGGCCTTTGTCTAGCAGATCCCATAGGATTTTTTTTTTTTTTTTAAACAATTAAGTGAAATGATTTCAAAATTAACAATAAAACACATAATTGGCCTAGAGCTGCTAAGAAGTGGGAGATGACAACAGCACAGGCTGCAAGAGCGACTGTCTTTACAGGGCTGGAGGTGAAGCTTCTTGAGTGTCACAATCAAGAGCATGAATGTGTGTGTGTGTGTGTGTCTGTGTGTGTGAGAGAGAGAGAAAGGGGGGACTAATAGGGTGAGAAATAGACTTGCAAAATGAAGTTAGAAGTGTAAGGTAAAAAGTGGAATGTTATATCATAAAGATTTATATCTGTTACAGTATATGTTTGCACTGTTGTGGAGACTTTACTCCAGTGAATACTTCTCAGGGAGCTTTTCTTTTTGAATTTCAATTTATGTATAGACACATGCCCGGGAAAAACACTGTAGAGTTCGCTAACGCAAATGTATTATAGGTAGCAGGAAAGCTTTCACATCAGAATCTACCATTACTTTTCACCTAATTTTAAACAGTAAAATAATTATGAAACACAAAACAATTTAAAACCATTGTCAAGTATAATGTTTTGGCCAGCAGATATTGCAGTAAATCAATTTTATACATTTCTAACATTCAAAGCGTGTGTGAAAACACAATTTTATTGTATCAATTTTATCTTCAATATTTAAAGATCAACAAAAATGCTGACCTTCTTTCTGAGCAAAACATATTCATGAGTGCAGAATATTTGTTGCACATATACTTATGATACAATTTTATTACTCAGATATGACAAATGTGCAATATGCAATTAGAATGAAATATTTACTAACTTTATAACCTGTGAAAATTATTTTCTAATTATTAAATGTACACAATACTGTTTGGTGTTGACTGTTTTATAAAGAAGTTGCTTATGCTCCTTAAGTGCATTTATTTAATATTTTACAATATAAAACAGCAGTATTGTAAAATATGAACTGTTTTCTAATTTAATATAATGTAAAATTTATTGTATTTTTATTCTTGTGATGCAAAGCTGAATTTTCAGCATCATTACCCCAATCTTAAGTGTCACATGATCCTTCAAAAATTATTGTAATTTGCTGATTTGCTGCTCAATAAACATTTCCTATTATCTATGTTGAAAAGTTGCACTACTATTTTATAGAAACTAGAAATATTTTTTGTAGAAACATTTTTTCAAAAGAACAATTATTTGCAATAGATTTTTTTTTCTGTTGTCACATTAAATGTCTTTACTGTCACTTTTGATTAATTTAATATGTCCTCGCTGATTGTATTAATTAAAAATTAAAAATAATTAACTTTTTAATTAAATGGTTTTTTTTTATCTTACTCATCCCAAACTTTTGAACAGTATTGTAAAAGTAGACTGCAAATTTCTGCATGTGCTGAATTTAAATGACATTTTTCAAATGTTTTGTGAATGCAGTCCTAAGCTCATTACAGTTAGTTTTTCCCCTATACCCAAGTAAAATAAATAAATAAATAAAATAAATTAAAAAAATAAAAAATCCGCAGGCCGCAATATATGAAAGAAATATACGTTTCTAATATATATCTACATGAGTTATGACAAGTACATAAATTCCTAATCATGATTAGAAGGACATTGACAGCACCAATCAACTGACATTACATACTTGGCCACCAGGGTGGGTAGTAGACATCTGTGAAGAGTTACATTATGATGAAAACATTTCAAACTTTTAGTCACACCAAACTCAAAGGGCAGCTGGAGAGTTCTCCGCATTTTTACGACGCTTGAAGGGTAAAACATGCACTGCACAGATCTTGGACATTCAGAGAATGGAGATTGTATCGCTATACTGACACGAATTGGTGCGCTTTTAAAAACAAACGCTCGGTTCTCTGCGCTTCTGCTGCTCTTTGATCCAACGGAAGACGCTTAAAAACAAAACACACCGCAGCAGACCAGATTCAGAGTTCACGAGTTGAGTTTGTAACAAACTGTCCGTCGATCAGCACCGTGCCTGTCATTTCGGCGCACACATGCGCATCGCCTCGGTGCAGCGCGTCCTCGCGATTGGCTGGAGCGCGTTTGTTATTGGTGGTGACGTACGTGAAGTGACAACCCTCCCGTTGTGCGCTTCTGGAGCCACGGTCCTCACTTCAGTGTTTATTTGGTTGTCATGGCGGAGGGACGTGGAGAACTATTGCCTCAGCCGCTGCTTCACCTCTCCTTGCCCCCGGCCAGCAAGCGTCCGTGTTTGCGTCCCGCTCCTCGAGGACCGGGTCCGGGGCCTGGCCCGGGATTCCCGAACTCTCGCTTCCGTTGCCCGGAGTCTCTACTGGACTGCGCCGCGAAGGCCGTAGCGGAGAAATGGGCCTTCGAGAGGGTGGAGGAGCGCTTCGAGCGGATCCCCGAACCGGTTCAGCGCCGTATCGTGTACTGGTCGTTCCCGAGGAACGAAAGGGAAATATGTATGTATTCGTCGTTTCAGTGCCGAGTGGCGGGTGAAGAGGGTCCGGTAGTGGGCTCGAGCTCGTCCGTTGGATCTGGTACAGTCCCCGGAGGGGTTACGAACACAACAGGCAGCGCAGGGACGGGGGGTACCGGAGACGGACTGCCTTTCCGCCGGGGAATCCGGCTTTTGGAAACCGGTTGTGTGGACAACGTCTTACAAGTCGGTAAGTGCCGCTTTAACCGTCCAGAGTCCGTTGAAAGTTACATCAGAAATATTTGTTTCACTTTTCCAGCAAACGAAGTTTCTTGAGAAAAAATGGAAGTGGTCTCGTTTAGAAACTAATTTGTTTCTACATAACGATTTCTCACTGCCAGTAAGAGAGCGTTTAAATGACTGCCGTATTGCGAAAGAAACGGAGCTCAGGTTTTAAAAATTAAAGGGCTTCCCGTTGGGTATGTTATGTTGCAATGGCTTTAATGCGAAATTCATTGGAATCGGTAGCTGCTATGTTCATGTAACACTTGATGAAACACTTAGATGCCTTATAAGTTACAGAAAAGACTAAAACGGATACTAAATAGTGTGTGTTTGAACGAACACAACGAGGTCTGTCGAAACCAAACACTCTTTCTCAGGTCGCGAGGAAGAAAAGACTAACGTGCTGGTCACAATGAATCTCTGTTGTAGCACGCAGCGCTGCTATTTTGTTGCTAATATTCCAGTTTAAAGTTGTTTTCGGCGAATTATTAGCTTTTCTCCGAGTATGTGTGGTTGCTTGACGGTTGTTGGGTCTCTTGATATAATTAAGTCCAGGGTAATCCGCTTGAATCCAAATCCCATATCTTTTGTTTATTTGCTGGTTAGTCAGGACAAAGGACTCGTATTTGCTGTAGTAAAACGAATGATAAAACACGTTCCTAGACTTGATCTAGCCCTCTGTTGTTTTATTTCGAAGACCCTTTGTTGATATAAGCGTTAAAATGAGTAAAAAAATGTACTATTGGGCTAAATGTGTCGTTGGGTTGTCCTCGTAGAGGCTACAGCACAATAGCTCAATACTCCCCTCACATCGGGCTAGTTCTTCTGTATTCGCCGAATGGCAGTTTTTTGGTGTGTAAAAATGTTTTTCTAAACCATAAAGAACCGTCACGGCATTTTCAAGCTTCATTTAAAAGAACTAGCTCGAAAAAATGGCCAAAGTAACTCGAAAAGGCTTTGGTATTTAGAGCACGAAGGCAGTTTCAATGGCTGCCCAAATGTCTATACATTTTCCTCCCCCACTCGCTCCACTTCAGTAAACATACTGGTAAAATGCTATCGTGAAAGAAAGGGAAAAGTGATTTTTAAAAATAGGCACAAACCTTTGTATGCTTCCAAAGAACAAAAATATAAATGAAGTGCTGGTTTCAAGTCGTAAAATTGCACCTCACTTGTAAGGCCCAATATGACATTTATAATGCTTGAGGCTTTAATTAAGATCAACAAAACCTTTCACAATATTAAATATTTAGCCTATATAACACATACTAACAGTATAAAGCAAAAAATCTGTCATTTAGTAGACCTGCCACAATTTTCCTATAATGTAAGCTTTCTTTTCTTGAAATAGCAGTTACAGGAAATCTCCAATAATTGTAGGTGTTATGAGAGTAGTGAAAGTATACATATAAATAATTCAATAAAGAAGCCATGATTCATTTATTCTCACAAAGATCCACTGTGTCCCTTTAAAAGGCCAGTGTTAGTGGAAATGTGATAACCTAGCTGTAATGAAATAACCTGGGCACTTATTTAGCAACCTTGAAAAGCTCCCTTCATGAGTCAGTGTAGCCCCTTTTTCACGTTAAATAAATCTAGTTAAAGTTATGTTGTGTTTTTAAAGTTACCGTATATTCGAGAATATCCTCAAAAGTTTTTAGACTTGGCCGTTTTCACGGCTATTGTATTTTAAAGGCACAGTCCCTTCGTCTCAATTTTGTGTTATTCTGCATACATGATTTTAATAGTGTTCCGTGAAGTAGTTCAACTTTATAAGTATAATTCTGAAGATAATAAGCAGGTGACCAAAAAGCACAGCGTTCCCTGAGTACTACTAAGATTACATTTTTAAACATTAACTTTTTAAGTGTGAATAAGCACAGTCTTTTGGATTGTAAAAGAAACAATGGACAGAATAGATCATTGATAGATCAGGCATCTGACAGTAAGGGGACGTCACCACTTGATAAACTGAGATAAAGCAGGTTTAATTGCATTCTGTTTTGCTCTGTGTGTGTAGATTGTGTTCTTTTAGTTTTGATGGATACAGAAACTGAGAACTGGACATGCGTGCATTCATTACTTGTGTCCTTAACCATGAGCAGTCTCAAAAATGTGCACTGTGTGTGTGTTTTTTCTCACCAGTACAACTACAAGTTCCACTCGTACATGCTTGAATAAACTCTTTTTGCTTCTGTTTTTGTTGTACCATTGACTCATCAATGCCACAGTTTCTTTTAGACCTGTTTAAAACCCTCAAAGACACCGTAACAGTGTAAACCGCTTTTAAGGTTTATTCAGCATGTTCGCCAAAACGCAAGCTCGCAAAGATTCATACACAGAGGCTTACTCACGGTAAGCCAGGCTTACTCCGAAGTTTGCCAGAAAGTTCACAACATAATTTGTACTCTTTCCAGAAGCCATAGCGCAACACCAAAGCCTGAGGATGCGGTAGATGTTAAATTCATCATTAGCTCATGAATGGTTAGATTTTCTACTCCTAATATTAAGGGATGGACAGCTTGTTACAGGAAACCGATTTGATAAGAATAATTAATTCTCGTTTGTGTAATTCAGCCCAGCCACCCCACCCCGGCCTACAGCCTCTGTCTTATAAAGTCCTTAGAGAGGAGCTTCTAGCTTTGAGTCAGCCTTGAGGATTATTGGGTCATGCTTTGTTACCCAGCTGTAGAAAACTCCCCCCATTCACAGAAGGGTGGGGGTTTGTCGTTGTGTGTGTTTGGTGGGTGGGAGGGTTGTTAAGAGTATAGCTTTTCGCAATGAAGCACAAAGCTGTGATGTGAAGCCTTTAGAAAACCTTCTTCTGTGGTTAGGAGGCAAAAGTTCGGTGGGATTATGGCTGGAAGAGCCACTGAGAGGTTGTTTAGTCCCCTTAATGCCTCTGTAAAACCAAGGCAAGCATTGAATTGAGTTATGTTACTCTTCTGCCAAATGACTCAGTAGGCTTCAGGTTGTTTTGGAGACTCAACTCAACAAACTCCTTTTGCCATTGGACACAGTACTGTTCACTTTGGGAAATTGGTCTTTCTCAGTCCTTTGGTTTTAGTACACACATATTACAGTGTTATAGAAAGTCATTGTGGAAGATCGATTGAAGCCCGTTTGTTTGAGTTTGGAGGATAGCAGCCATTAGGCCTGTGGCTGCTCTGTGATGTCACTAGGCCTGTTTTTAGCTCTTTGTCTCCTTTGAGTGTTGCCATCATTTTGGTCTTTGTAATCGGGACACATCTCATTCAGCACCATACAAGTTCAACAAGGGACTGCTAATTCTGCTCTATCTTTCATCAGCCGTACAGACAATATTTAATCAAGGTAATTAATTCCATGCCTGCAAGTCTCAAAGAAAATCACTTAAACAAATCTCGTTTTCACACTTATTAGCACTCTTAGTTTTGAAGGACATGGCCATTAAACATTCCCCCCCCCCTTTGTCTTTATCAAAGGAGGGAAATTAATTTGGAAATAGGGGAGAGGATGGTTAGCCGCCTTGTCAGCTAATCAGCGGCGACTGGAGCAAGGTGAAAAACAACTCGCCGCATTCCAGGACAAAAGACCTGTCAGAGACTTTGATCAGGTCCTCGTTTCCGAACGCTGAGCTCAGACTTGATTAAAAAAAAAGTGACGCAGTCCCACATTCGGTTGGTGTTTTGAAAGTACGCCCATAGAAAAGCCTGTGTATCGCTATGCTATATGTGTTTTTCACACAGTGTTACGAGTGTTTTTATTCCCTCAGTGGATCTGGCACTCGCCCAGGCTCTGAAAAATCAATTGCGACCTTGGCCTCTTTGCATTTTGGTGCAGCCTGCCCCATACCCTCCGATTTTAGTTTATCAGCGACGCACTCCTCAGACTCGGCCCTGTCTGCTTCACAGCTGTGTTTGGGGCAATTGGTTTAGTTCAGTATCTCTGCTCCTGCAAAATGGAGCTCCGATTTTGAGCCAGGGGCAAGGTTTCCGTTCAATCCCTACCCACGTGCAGCTGGGCTTGCAGCGAGCTTCGTCTCCCTGCTGCGGCTTATCTGCATTTTATTGGAACTCTGAGTTGCATGTACATGTGCATTCACTCATTATGCATTATTGCCCCTCACAATCCTAGTTTAAAAGTGCTGGCTGTTAAAGGTCCCTTATGATAGAAGCTTTACCTCTTTGATCTCTGCACACAGGCGGCTGATTATTTTGTCGATATTTCGTCATGAAGTAGTCGCTTTAATGGAACTTTTATGCTTTTATGCACTGGGAGGAGCGGAGTATGGCTGGCAAGCCTTTAAAGCTCCGATTTACACAAGATACACATGTTTCAAAGCTTTTGGAAGTGCTGTAAACTTTTTTTTTTTTACTTTATCGCTGGGAGGGACATGCCCCTTTTCTCTCTCTTTTTCCTCCCTCCTGCCAGCTTCTCTGTTTGGGTGTCATTGTCGGAGATAGAGGCCGCTGAGAGTTGCTCCTCTTTAAAGAAGGGGCCTCCAGACATGCCTAATAGGGCCTCATTTGGCTGTAATTGCCTAACAAATGTAAGAGAATTCCAGAGGAAACAAAAAGAGAGAAAGGAGAAGGCAAATCAGCCAAGCAAGAACAGAGGAAAGGGGAAAAATTGGTTTGGAGGTGAGATTGCGCAGAGGAAATGGAATCATATACTATGACATGCTATGTTTAGGCAGGCAGAAAATAGAGGACGGCCCCTACCTTCAATTTGTAAGGACGTGGAGGAAAATCCTTACATCTGGGGCTGTAACACTAAACGCGGAGTGCAGGAAACTCAAGCAGCACTCAGGCAGCTACCCTCCCCCATAGAAGGCCTTTCATCCAGCTGAGATTTTGTGTGCGGGGAGTTTTTGTGGCCAGTTCACATGGAAACTTAATTTTCTCAGTCTGGACGAGAGAGGAAGGATAATGTGTATTGGAGATGAGGTCAAATATCCTGCCAGAGGGTAAAAGAAAGAGGCCCCAGTCAGTGGCAGTTAGCAGTGTGCAAACCTCTATGCAAATGTCACATGGGAGGCTGTGGACTTTTTAAAGCCATCACTTCATACGTGTGTTTATTCTAGCCATACAAACCCTTCCATTGCAGTTCCTGTTTTTAGCTTGACTCGATGCCAGCCACCAATCACACGGGTGCACTGAAGGCCCCACCATTAGCGCTGTGTGCTTTAAAGGTCTCTGCGTGATTGTATTGATTCTAAAGCCATTTTTTCTCCATTATTTAATTCTGCATATTGAATAGCTTCATCTTGTGTTATTGATTTGTACCTGTCTGTTTCAGCAACCTTTATTTTTTATTTAGGTTTCTGCCCAAAGCTAAGTCACGGGTTGATTCCTTGTGATCATTTTCACAAAGTAGCATATTCTTGATAGTATAGAAAAAAGCAACAACATTGTGATTAGAATTTTTTATTTTTTTTTATACTCATGTAGGTTAATGGGTCATTGACATTACACTATTTATTTGTCCTATAAATGATGTTTTTAAAAAATACAATAACTGTGAAATAGGGCTTCCAATTTTATCGGTTAATTCGAATTTAATGTTTTGCCACTATATTATTTTTTAGAAATCGAGGAATCGGTTAATTCGAATTTCATGTTTTTGCCACGATTTTATTTTTTAGAAATCGAGGAATCGCAATTTTGAGTAGAAATATTACCAAATGTTACAATTAGACACTTTGACAATATAATGATAACAGTAAAGAGAAAAGAACCATCCAATGTCGGCACACGTGATTAACCACTCATTTACACAGAATGCACTTTTGTGTTGATGAAGATGTGACGCAGGCAGTGAAATAGGAAAAACATGCAAGAAGATGAGAGTGAACTTCTTTTAACTTGAGCGCCGCGTTTTTAGAATGCCATGTCATGCATGAGATGCTGCAAGAGATGCGAGTGCAACTGTCAAATGCGTCTATGTTTACATAGAAAAAACTATGGAAAAAGCAGCACCAGTGAATAAAAAAATCTGTAAATACTAATGTATGTCTGATATTTCATGTTTGCATCATGGTGACAGGCTGAAAGCTGTTTTTATTTTTACAGAACATTATAGTTAATAATAGTCTACTGGTGTTATACCTTCAGTCATTCTGAATTTGAATTACTTTGACTTTTGAGATTTTTTTAAAGCATTTTTCTCATTATTTCTGAATATATAATATGTATAAGACAAGTTTGTACAAGATGTAGTTGTAGTTTTAGCATCTTTTCTGCAAAGATATTTAACAAGTGATTTGTTTAACATTTAGCCTACATCATGTTGACAACTTCATGTGTGGTGCACTTGGAATAGAATTTTCTTTAACTAGAGGGTTAATGAAGAAAAAGTTACTTGAATCATGTTGTAGTTAAATTTTCAAGTTGACTAGTAAAAAATCGAGAATCGGTCAAAGGTTCTGAAAAAATCGAGATTTTAATTTGTTGCCATATCGCCCAGCCCTACCTAGGGTTGGGTATCGAAAACCGGTTCTATTTTAGAACCGGTTCCATATTTCCAAGAACCGGGTATTCAATAAGATGCATGCATTTCGATTCTGCTTAACGATTCCTGCGTTCACATTTTAATTTGATTTAAAACTATTTTAAGTGCAGGAACGGAAAGAACTTGCACCTTGTTTGCGTGCAGCGCACATGAAGCGCAAGCTCGAGCACAGAGAACAGCGGTCTTTGTGCAGGTTCCCAGTTTGTGTCCGTTCTCGAACCGTTCCGTGCATTTCCACTGTAGAAAAGGTTGTTCCGGGCCAGAACTGACTTCTTTCATATTTATCGACCAGTATGCAGAAAACTACGTCAATATATCATCATAAACACAGCCGTTTTGTCTAAAGCGAACGTAAACAGATGAGAAAGAAAACGCACGTGTACAGTATTTTTAGATCTGCATGCGTTCGGTTTTAAAGAGACAGCAGCCTAATAAAAGCGCTGCCTGTCATTAATGTTAATCAAAGAACATAAGAAAATCATTCACTGATCTTGACTGAATATATTTAATAACTTTAATCTATATATTTATGAAAAGAAAACTATGCAGTGTTTTTAAACTTTTAATTACAGTTTCTGTACCTGAAATATGGTTCAGTTGTATTTATTTATGCTATTGCTAATTGATTTGTTTGTTCCTATTTTATTACTGACTATTTACTTGTCTTTAACACTTTAATATTTGAAATTTATATTAATATAGTTGTTTTTGCTGTGGAATTTTTGTTAAAAGCATAGGCAAAGTTCCTCTTGCAGTGTCCTGTAGGCTGCCGATTTTTGCTCATGTTATTCAGCTGCAACAGATTGCTTTGTAAAAAGACACAGCATAAATGTTGTACATCTAAATGGTTGACTTTTAATTTTTTTTTCATATTGTATTTTTTATCTTATTGGAATTGAAACTAGGAATTGATAAGAATCAGAATCGATAAGCAGAAGCGGAATCGGAATCGATAAAATTCAAACGATACACAACCCTAGCCCTACCGTGCAATTCGTACATACAGTGTCTTCTATGATGGATGTATGGGTGTTTTAATTTGTGGTTTTGTTTTTTTGTTTTTGTTTTTTAGTTTGTTTTTTAGGTTTAGGTTGTAAAATGTGACTCCCAAAACATATTAATGGTAGACATCTTAATATTAATTTGTAAATTATAGTTTTATTTGTAAAAATTTCTTTAACTTGAAAATATATTAAATTATTATAAATAACACACGTTAGCCTATAACTTTTACTATTATGTTATTTCGTTTTTCTAGGTTAGGCCACGTTCCTTTTTTTAAATTAAAACTTCAAATTTCAAAACCTTATGAAATCAAAGAGTACATTTCTAAGTACTTGATGTATTTTAAACAAGATTTAGCTATCCTTTTTTATGTATTGTGGAGATGTCACTGACCCAAGTATCGCAACTTACTTGCTGCCATTTCACTGCCTTTACAATTAGATTTGCACACAGATGGTAAAAGTCTACCTGACTGTGAATATTTATTCAGCTGCAAGCAGGATCCAGTTGTTTGGATCACTTAGGCGTTGGGTTGACTTGTTCAAAGGTCAGATTTGATTTGATTAAAATCCCATTAATTGATACCAGAACTTGCATTTTAGTTTTAGACCGCTGAAAGCATAACATACTCAGTGATTTTTATTTATTTATTTATTTTTTTATCAAGCGGACACGGCAAGTGGACTGCAAGCTGCCTTTGCACAGATTTCAACAATTTAGCACAGCCTACATCCATTATTTTTGCATTTAATTATTTGTCTCAAGTGGGCTTTAGAAGGTCTGGCAGGGGTCTTTGAAGGGCTGATGGGTCTTTGAGCATAAAGCCCAAAGTATGTGAATTCTCTACTTCAAACGCCTTCACACCACTAACTGAGGTGCCTTTTGTTCTTGCCTTCTCCCTGCACTTTCAAAAGAGGATGAGCACTTACAGTTTTCACTTTTTCCATTGGGTGGAATGGCTGAGTTATGCTAATTTGCGGCTGTCAGTCCCGGCTCCCCTGAATAAACATTAATTGCCTCCAAAGATTAAATACACATCAGCAAGGTAGATTGCCAAAGCACTAAAAATACACCATTTAGGTACATTGGCATATCATAAGATAGTCAACTGATGTTGTTTAGACACTTTAATGTTGTCTTTTTGTTTGTTCTGAGCTTTTATTGAACATACTATATTGAAGATTTCTTGTGATTACCACACTGCAAGGTCAATGCATTACTCAAAAGTAAACTCTTGCATATTGTATCTTTTGTCCTAAACTCTCTGGACTTTAAGTTGTTTCATGACTGAAGTCTTTGACCTCTCTTTGACTTACAAAGCACCGTGACTTTGCATATCTTGTGGAAAACATGACTCTTGTTTTTGCGTTTCCCGAGCATATCACCTCTGAAACATCCTGCCTCCCCCTCAAGTAACCGAAGTGAATAGTGCACGGCTGATACGAGTGGTTAACAGTGAGAAAGAAAGCACAACATGCGAGGAAGTGCATCAGAGAGACCGAGAGCTGGGTTTCACAAGAACATCATCTTCCACCTTGTGATCACCGCTGGTGTTTAGCACGATATGTTCTCCGTCATGTGATGAGGATGGAAGAAATGGGCATGTTCATGTTCAGTTGCAGATGGCCGTGCTCTCTATTATGCTTGATTAGCATCAAGTATTTCCATCCCCATTCTCTGTCAATCATTACTCGAATATGAGAGGCGTAAAAATGATTTGGCTACTGAATAATACAAGGACTATTCATTAGCCAGTCTTACATTTGTACGCCTATCTTTCGGACAGGACCACCTCTTTTTTTCAACATTAAAAAGATATTCTTGATGAAATATTGATAACTCCTTTTTTCAAAGCAGGGTTTGCGGGAAGGCGTCACATGCTGGTCTTAGTGCCCTGGTAGGTGCACACACTATAAATATCAATGGCTTTCCGTCTCTCCGTCTCCCCCTCTCCCTGCCTACTGGCTTCTTTTTCAATATAGCCTAATGACAGGCCTCTGTTTCCCTGCAGTGGCTGTGCTGATATGGCCCATTAGGCACCGGTTTCTCGCAGGCAGCTGAGTGAACAGATGACTGCAGGAAAATGGTTGGAGGAGAGAGGGGGAAACGACAGAACTAAAAGGCAAATATGAAAGGCAGAGTAAATAACCAACCTGTCATCCCCTGCTCCCCACCTCCCCAGCCACCCTCCTCTGGAGGGCAAGAGAGACATGTGAAAGAGTGAGCGAGAAAAAGAGAAGCACCTCATTAGTCTTCCAGCCCTCCCTGACTCTGGGACTGACAGTGAACACGTCAGTGCAGCAGCAGACATGCAAACATGCAGAGAGGGGGCTACCCCATCCCCTCCCATCCGCTCGTACTCCAAACATGATTAATGCGCGCAACAGCCGTGGGGCTATACGTCTGGAGCACTCCTCCCCGCGCTGCACGCTCTTGAGAGCCCCAGCCCTCGACATCCTCTCCGGGACGCCCGCACCCTAGCTCCCTGCCAAACTCGCAGACGTGGTCTGGAAATGTAATTCACCATGTCCTCCACAACCAGTGCTGTGGGACCCAGAAGTTTGACTTCTGCACTGTTCAGCAGAAATAACAGTTCAGATAATTGGTTTTAGTCTCTCGTAACCCCCAATAGTAAGCTACAGCGGCGGCACAAGAATCAATTGATTCGCTCGGGGCTCCTTACACATTGAACGTAGACGAATCAGGCTCTAGTGTGTGGGCAACCTGTGGTTTCCAGGTCATATTCGAGCACCTGACTTTGCCGAGGCCCAACGCAGAAGTCATGTGCTGGAAAGAAAACAATGTGATGAATAAGCTTGGCTCTTGTATAGGCAGAGGGGGGAGAATATGTGCTCTTCAATGGAGGATTGTGGTACTTGTCATGGTGTAACAGGATCAGTGCGCCCTCCACCCTAGAGCGCAGAGGGCAGCCATTGTTACTCTGCAGGAGAAAGGCAGTGGGGGCCGCCGACCCGGGCTGAGCTCGTCTTGTGGGGGTGATGTCCTCCGAGCCCTACACCAGAGACAAATGCAGAGGACACTTCTCTTGCCGTTCTCAGAGGTCACTGGGGAAAACAAATAAAGCTCATCAGAGACAAGGAGAAGAGCAGGGAGTAAAAGTTTACAAAACTGAGTTTACCATCAAGTTTTTAACTTGTATGTCGTCCTTAAGTAATGCACTTTGCAAGGGCATCTGTGATACCTTTCAGATAAACACGTCCGCCAGTACACCACAGTTACTTCTTAAGCATCTCGAAAGCAACTTGTCGGCCGTCTTTTGATTTTAAATTCAAATTTTTTTTGCATGGTATAATTTTCTCCTCAGAAGGAAGGAACACTAAGCACTTTTTGTGCTGTGGCAGCAGAATACGGCAGGCGGCGTCAGAAAGTGTAAATCAGCGTTGAAAGCGCACTGCCTTATCTACTGGATAAAACCAGCCTGCAACAATGGCATTAAAGCACAACTCATGAAAGCCGCAATTAAACACTATCTGATCTGATTCTGTTCGAAAGACATATTTTTTTCTTCTACTTCTCTCTGTATAATGAACGCCCTCCACTTTGGTTGAAAGACACGGGACTGTCAGTATAATTGGGAAGTAATCCTGATAGAACCGAACAGAAACTTTGTAGTTGCAGCCTAGCAAAGGGTCGAAAGCAATCTGTAGATAATGCAACCACAGTGCTGTAGTATTATATACTATTAAAATTTTTATTAATATTTTGAATCTGCTTTTTAGTTATTTTTTTACATTTTTATTTACATTTTTTTAAGTAACTTCATTATAGCTTTTGCAGTTTTTAATAATTTTTTGTTATTTCCGTGTTTTAAACTAAACGAAAAATTAGCAACAACAGCTAACTGCAATAGATTTTCTGTTTTTTTTTGTTTTTTTTCTGCACCACTTTTATTCTAAACACTGTTCTTCAGCATAAGCTCTAAATGATATAATGACGCTAATGCATGCGGCTCTTTATTTGTGAATCGTTTGTTTGCTCGCACCTTCCCTCATATTGACTTCAGATATTGACATTGAGCCGGTGGCGCAGCATTACCTTCTTTATAAAACTATTACCATTCTAAAGATATTACAGTGTAATGGATTTGTCTTGCTGTATTTTGAGCTAGCCAATCTGGGCTTGTATTGAAGCACCCGGTGCACAATTTGTTTTCATCAGCAGTAAATGGTGGATCATTGTGGCCGTGACGGGAAAGCACAAAGACCAGCTAATGAAAGGCAATGGCTGTGGCCCCGGTCTCATCACCACTCACTGCGCTCATGGATGAAAACAGGTGTCCTCTTGGGGCTGGGGTTTCATTTAAAGAGGGATTTTAAAGGAATATTCATGACAGCTATCCTTCATCGGGTGGGTGAAGGGAGGAAAAGAAAAAGAAAAAGAAGTGGGGGGGAAGAGAGAAAACGTCAGTGGGGTAAATCAACCAGTGATTGAAGAGGCCTGTCTGGGATAATTCAGTTTGATTGGAGTCTCGGTCTCTCATTAGCATTCCAGTTTCAACAGGGAGACGCCCCTCAGTCCCCACTCCACCATGCTCATCTCTTTCTGAGGATGACAATGCCCTGGTGCAGGCGCTGAAATGAACAGGAGGTTTGGTGTACGTGGTTTACCATTACTATTCTATGGTGCACAACATTGAGTCCACTTCTAACACCTCAGGCTTGTTTATCTTGTCACCGATTGGAAACTTGTACTCTTGTTCTGATGAAAAGGATCAGTTATTAGAGGCCATTTTCACGGTTTCTGGTTGAGTCATAGCGTCTGGGGTCCGGAAAATCTTGGGCACAAATACAGACATTCAAAACCCTGTGTTTTAGCCTAGACAATACACCATCACAGTGAATCATAAGGCTTGGTGTTTACTTCTGTTGCTTTGTAAAGGAACCTGGTTTCAATATGCTGCCTGCACAGGAAGCCAAGCTCATAATGCTTGTTCATGTACAGGCAACTATTTCCTTTGTGGCATCCTTGTGGCTTGAGACCACATCATCTTCACCTGTCTCATAGTTTCATACGATCTGGCCTCTTTTCGTTCTGTGTACCCAGTATAAAGGTTAGGATTATGTTCCGCTCCGAATGCTTTATAGAGACCTCATTTCGCACCTGGCATGTCTGTAGTCACCATTTGCAATGTCTAACCTGTCTTGAACACTAGCTTGCATTGTCCTCTCAGATGGCGAAGCTAATTCTGCAGTCCTCGGTAAACTGAGGAGGTTAGTGCTACACTTGATTACAAAAGCCCAATCTTGGGAACTCCCTAAGGCTAAACAGCCATTGGACCGTGTTAACATGGTCCTTCAATTGTCCAATCCCACCCTCCACCCCTAGGCGCTCGATTTTAATCAACAAAAAAGTCTACCAATGCAGATCTTGTATTGCTATCATAAAAGGCTGATTTAGCTTAGCTTGTAGCCTCTTTTGTAAAGTACTAAAATACCTTTATGGTTACATCACTTACCCAGGATGCTGCAGGCCTCGACTACTGTCAAATTAAAACCAGCTTGAGTCGGAATAGTGATCCCTCATTCTATTTATCCCTTTCACGTAGTTCCAGCTTTATTTCACTGTGTTTCAGCATGGCTGGAGTTGAAGGGGTTTCCCTCCTCTCCCTCGGGTGCCACAGTCTCTCGAAGTTCAGCCCGATTCAAATAGTGTGTGCATGTCATAAACACACCCTGGCTTTGAAGTCAATAGATCACCACAATGGACGGCTGCCTCTCAATTCCCCCAGTTGTAAACCTAGAAGCCTCTTTGTGCAACACACTGTCTTTCGGTTGAACTTCAAAGCGTGCAGTTTGCTTCAGTCATGGAATAATGTATTCCAATGTGATGTCCAGATGAAAGTGATGCAGATACATGTGTGCACCTGCATATAGATGTCGTTCTCTAAAACAGTATGCTTTATTTTAACGCTGGAACTGAAGAGCACTTCTCAGGTTATTCCGAGTAAGTCCTGTAATCTGTAGCACAAGGGCGCCAAAACACCAGAGTTTACATTGTGTCAGAGAATATGTATTCCTGCTTGATTTCAGATTTGCCCAGCTCATTCTATTTCCTCAAAATATATCTTTTGCATTCTAGGGCTGCACTATATATATATATATATATATATATATATATATATATATATATATATATATATATATATATATATATATATATATATATATATATATATATATATATATATATATTTGTACCATGAGTTTGTCAGTATGCTCCTTTCTTTCCCATTTTTTACATTTAGATCTAGATTACCTGTGTCGTCATCATGTAATAACTTAACACTGTTAAGCCCAAAGTACACTTCACTTTTTGCGCGTACGCAAGGGATAGCGTACAGTGCACGAGACGCGAATTGTGACATCAGAACAGTACGCGCACCACCCGATTTTTGTAACCGCGCGTGCTTTGTACGCTCAGGTCGCACATGCGCACTGAAGTTTTTTTGCAGTAATCAGTTTTTCCACATGGTGGCAACACTGTTCCGGGCCATTGTTTCACAGTTGAAAACGAAACTAAAGAGACGGACAACAAAATAACGGAGACTGCAACAACAGACGCTCACACTGACAAGCGCTTGTGAGCGAGAGGGTATAAGACAGCTCAGCTTGGGTTTAAAAGTGTTCAAAAATATTTGTTATCAGTCATGACTTAACGGGGAAAAATCGAGCAGACGCTGAACATTGATGAAGCTTTCTAGAGCACATGCGCCGACCGCCTACATTCGCGCACAACTTCAAATGGAGTATACTTTGAAAGGCTTTGGAGTATACTTTGTAATATTTACCTCATCTCCAAATGAATATCCATTTTTCATATTGTACAGTATAATGCATAATGCCTAAATTCACTTGTAGCATTTAAAACAATGTAGCTTTTTCAATGTTTTATTTTAAATGAATTTAGATAAAATAATATAGAATTTTAATGTGGGCCATTTATCATTTGTAGCTTAGCTTCCCTTTGACGTACATTGATAAATGGAGTGGTCTTTGCTTGATTTCTGTATATAACCCATTCACAATTTGAATTAAAGTTTTATTTTTCATGTTGGTTTTCACTTGACCTTTTTAAAGCAATGTTTACTTGTAAATATTTGAAGGTCACATGCTGATTTAATGTGTTATTTACTTATTAAATTAGTTCATTTTGAATGATAACAATAATTATATATTTTGAAATTTTTAAAAGGATAAATAATTCCAGCTGTTTTTGCTATGGTACCAAAATTACCCGTATTGGTATCAACTATGGAAATTTTGGTTTTAGGACAACTCTGTTTCGTTCAGTCTACCTATTGTTCTAATGTGTAACAGTACCAGCATCCATGAGACCTTCTTGACAGGTGCCCTGAGATGCTCAAAAGATTTGCCTTGTCTTTCTTGATTGAGAAATGTTGTTTGAATTTTCCCCAGTCTGTGCTGATTAGACAGAAAAGACAGCCCCCCCCCCCCCCATCCTTCCATTAATATTTCTTTTCCAAGCCTCCTTCCTTGCATTATTAACGAGCCCTCCCCCAATTAAGATGGATGAGACTGCTCTTGAGGGTATTTGTTCAGGTAAGATCTCTGATTAGCATATCTGATGGATCTGCCTTCATGCACTGATTAAAACCTTCCTCTTTCCCTGAGGCAACTTTAAAGAAAGAGATGCTCAAATGAGGACCCCCACACATACTGCTAAGACAAACCACATCAGACCATGCTACAGTGACAGTTTCATTGCCTGTATCTAGTGTTGCCACGTTACCAAAATTTCTGTATTCGGTACCGATACCAGTGAAAATCCACGGTTCTCGGTACCAGTTTCAGTATCAAAGCAAAACACAAAAACATGCTAATTAAAAAACACACCATTTTTATTAATAAAGTCAAACAAAAATAAAATGTACAAAAATCAATGCCATTCTTTATACTTATTTAAAATTGTGTTTCAAGTTTTTCCACAAGTAATAAAAGTATGAAAAACAATAAACAAGTTTCACCCAAATTTAATTTATCTTTTAATTAATGAAATTTAAACACATTTTATTTTTTGGTAAGTTAAAGGGGATTTACTATTAAAATTAAAACATGGAAGAAATATTGTGTGATTTTCTTAAAAAAATAAAGTTTTATTAATTTATTAAACAGTAGTGGTAGTATCACATACATTGTACTAAATAATAGTAATATATTTCTGGCACAATGTCTAAACCGAACATTTATTTTGACGGGTTGCCGTGAATACCTTAAAATTTCTGTGTGTATATGATATGATGCTGGTTTTACGCAAATGAAACGGTAAAATGCTCATGGAGTGACTCTCAGAGGAGTTCTGGAGATGTTGTTTATGTGTTTATGTCTTCATTGAGACGGCAGACGCTGAAATCACCGCGAACATCACGCGCGCTTCCGTGTATGTAGTAAACAAAACTGCGCGTCTGCTCCATTCATACATTTAACTGTTACACAGAGACTTCCAGAACATGCAGGATTCATATTTGAATGGACTTTTGCGGCTTAATATTTACAGATACTAGTCCATGTCGCGATTTGATTTAAGTGTAACTACCTACTTTTGATTAATTCATCCAAACTTTGACAAATTCCATGACATTACGTGTTAAACTGTAAATTCCGTTTTTATAACTGGATTCCGCGATTCCGTCCGTGTTTTCTGCAGAGCGGAAATCACAGGGCCCTACGCGTCAAGATCCGGGTTGACCGGGTACTCGGTACCACCGGTACTTAGAAAAAAACCTGGTACCGTGACGTTTTCATTTTTTTAGTACCGACTTGGTATCGAAGTACCGGGTCTTTTGACAACACTACCTGTATCCCTGCTATGCCCACCCCTTACTGTTTCCTTATTACTTTAAGCTTCCTTCGGAGCACAAAACCGGCTGGTCATGCATTCCCTTTATTGTTAGGGCATATATAACAGGATTAGCCCTAACAGAATTTATGAGGAACATTGCTAAAAGAATTCAAGTTAAGAAATAGTTAAAGGAGCCATGCTTGCTTAAACTTGTAAATGTAGCTGATTAACCGAAGCAAGCACTCACAATGAAAATCTATAGGCTCCCTTTCTGAAACATTGAAGCCTAGTCTCAAGGACACGAAAAAGCAGCCCAATGAAGATTCATGCCCGTGACCCTAAGGTCCAGAGTCCAGTGTCATGGTCATAACTCATGTGCTGTCCGCATAATACGAGCGAGATCGAGAGTAATGAGCTGTGTTGAACACCCTAGCTACAGCACAGATGGGACTTTGCTTGTACATGTCAAACACAATGGAGTGGAGCATGTTGGGATAGAGTGCTGAGGTTGTTTGCATCAGTACAAGGCTTTTGCTTTGTTTATATAGTTTTTAGTGTTTTAGGCTGTAGCTGTGCAAATTTCATAGACCATGCGCACCTGGCTTCACCGCATTTGGCTGTCACCGCGTTTCCTGAACACGCCGATCTAGTCTCTCTCAGCACTGCGGCAGTCGGGAAGATCTAGGGTGCTGCCTAGTTTTATGAGGTTGTGAGGCTGTTCGGTCCACTTACCTCTGAGGTCATGCAGATAAAGCCCTGACGGAGAGGGGACGGAGAGGAACCTCATGCTGCTAGCTCTCCGGCACCTGCTCCCAGCCTTGGGAGACAGACTGCACCGGTGTCTGCTGCAGCCGGCTTGGCAGGATCATCTGTAACACTCTATTTTTGTCTTCTTCTGCAGCTACGATGGGAAGTGCTTGGATGGGCTTATTTTTGTACACCTGGATCAGCAGTTGGGAGAGGGGAAGCTGTAGCTGTAGCGTTGCTTGTTGTACTGGTTTGTTAAGGAATATTGATTGATACTGGTGTCACATTTTTATATTCAAGTGCCAGTTTGATTTCGAATATCTGCTGATGTTTCCAACTCCAGGTGTGTGAAGGAAGCTCCTCTGATGTTCCTTCATTGTCAGAGAAAATATGTGCATATTAGGGATGCTCTACATTACAATGTGGCCGATACAATAATCATTTTAATGTTATGCTTTTAACTGGTAAATTCAGATATGCATATGTTTCATTTTGAAACATTTTCATTTTGAAATTTCTCACGGATGTATGTCATGTGCAGAAGAACAGATCTGCTGCAACTTCTGTTACATCATGACTTACTGATTAAAAACTGATTTAAAAAAACTGGTAAATTGATAATATGGTACAGATATGTTTTGCATTCCTACCTCAAATTATTGACATTGTTAGATCCATGGTAGCCTCATCGACATTTTCCTCCTCCTTCCACCTATTCTTTCATGATTCTACCAGTTTTCTCAATGTTAACTGTTCCTTAGGCTCAAGTAGATAATATTTGATCTGAGCACCATGGCTCATCCTCTAGAGAGAGTCTCATCGGACCTCTATCTACACTCTGGTAATAGAATTGCCATCACCTCTGGAAGAGACATCAGGCCTGGTTCCTACATCTCCGCTCTCAGCTCCCTACTCTCGTTCTTTTACTTTACTCCCTCCTCCATTGTAATACTGGAGTTTGGCTTTGTGCCCGGTTTTCTCCATTGATGTCTTCCTCCCTCCCACCTCCCGCTGTCCCTCCATCTCTGTGAAGTCCACACACTCCGCTCTTTGTGGCTGCGGTAAAGGAGGCAGCGTGCCCGTGGAATTCAAGTAACGCATTCCACTAGATACCCCTCCTCTGCCTCGCACGCACATTAAAACCCTCCTGTTGCCACCCAGTGCTGTGCCACTTGTGTGTGTGGGTCATTATGTTTGGCGCGTGGCCCTAGATGGGGTGTCCTGCCACCCCTCACCCACTGCCTGATTCCGTCGGGCCTTGGCAGATGCCTCCTGCTGACACAGGACCCCCGTTTGTATGAGCTGCATTGCTGGATTGACTGCTTCCATTCCAGCCTGTCACCCTGAACAGGTCGATAAAACTATCATCTCCTCCTTCTCCTTCTCTTTTATGTTCTAGCATTGTTGATTTTCTTTGCACATACTCGCATCCGCAAAGCAGTTATTTTGTGAAAATACGGACATTTAATCTGGTGGTGGGATGTGCTTCCGGGCTTCCATTTCATAAGCTTTCTATCTGAGATCCGTCTGAACAGATCCTCTGGTAGGGCAGCACCTCCTCAGCTTACCTCATGGGATAAAAGAACCTTTCACAACTGGGTTTCCACTTTACTAACGCTCAGGAAAGTTATCTATACTTAAGTACAAAAAACATTATGGATCGTACACCAACATACAAAACTCTCTGGTAGTGCTAGAGTGCAAGCAGTGTAATGGGAAACCCCAAAGAGTAGCATTTTTGAGTGGGGTGTACAGAATTTCATCCTCCCTCATAGCGGTCAAAAGAAGGGGCCAGAATGCTTTGGTTTAGGAGTGTATGTTGTGTGTTTGTTGTTGCTAGAGTGCCCACGGTTCGTCTAAAGGTCTGCCAGACCCTGCTGGGTCCTCTAATCTCAGGCGGTGAAGAAACACCCTTCACTTTCCATCAGAGTGCTGCTGGTGCAGGCCAGAGAAAGGTGCCAGTTGTCTCCATCCTGTTTATCCTTCACATTCACAATTTGAATGAGAGGGAGATGTTTTTTTTTTTTTGGTCTAGCAAACCACACTTGTGTTTCTCTGCTCTGGAGTTGATGGATGTTCAGGGCTTCCAGAGGCCCTGCCTCTACCTGGTTAGGTGGGTTTTTCCAGCTTGCCCGTGGCGGTGCCAAGTTTCGAAGGGTCCAGCTGGCACAAGCAAAGCCCTTTGTTTTACTGCGCTCTGCATTCAGCCCCAGTCGCACAATGTTTTGTCACTGGCCTGAGTAGGTATGCGATGGCAACGACCTTGGCAAAAGAGCGAGGTGACAAACGCTGTATTGTGCGAGCTGTAATTGTTGCCTGTGCATGTAGATACTGCATCATGATAGTTTTATTCTCATTCAACAATGCTGAACGTCTCTATACGTGCTTTGAATTCTCCATGCTTCTGACATTTGCTGTTGTGTTTTTGAACAGCAGGGCACGTCTGCAGAGTTTGGCGAACTTCTTGAGAGATCACAAGTACCTTATTGGCCAGCTTTCTCACAGAGACCTTCCTTTGGTTGCCTTCTCCAACAGGAACAGAGGGCGATTTATGAATATTCATGCAGCTGTCCTTGGTTACTAAAAGCAGTGCTTAAATCTACATAATTTGTGTTTAAGTGCCTTTCAGATGGCCTTTCCTTTTTTGACACTCTCAAGAAAAGGAGCCATACTTAGTAATCAAGCTGCCATTGTAGGATGGATCCTAACAGTCGAAAAGCTACTCAGGTGTTCTGGCTAAAAGCAGCCAAAGGCTGTTTTTAAATCACTTGTGTTAGTGTCCAGTCACATAAAGCCTGAATGAAGTGCAATTGTGCATTGTCAAAGCTTTGGAGAAAATACAAAGGTGTTGAAATGCTTTTAGAATTTTATTTCAGATTAATCATCTATAGTATAGTTGTTTGTCTGCATTGATAATATACAGTGTATTTCACCTGATTCTGTGGAACTGTCAGTGTCCCGACCATTTGTGTCTCTCCTGGCTTACCGTAGAGAGGTTGTCATTGGTGAGCTGCTCTTTTGAGAGCTTCAGGGCTGTTTTAATGAATGGGTATCTGGCAATAGGCCTTTTCTTTGTACACAGAGCCCAGCTAAAGTGCATTGTGTTGTATTGTTTACAGAGCATTTCCTATTATTCTGAATGCGAGCGCATGTGAATGTCAATGAAAACCTTTAAACAGCCCAGTCTGAAATAAGCTGTTTTACTTATTTGGGATGAATATTTTAGTTTTTCCTACATGAGGGGCATTTAAGGAGGTGGTCAGCAGTCCCTCCCTTGCTCAGTCTTTTTATTTTAATATGGCAGTGTAATTGCACACCTGAACTAAACAATGAGTTTAATGTGATTTATTCAGTCACTATTGAATTTAATGCAGTAGTAGCAGCTCTGTCTTGATCAACTTGCTTTATTAAATTAGAGGATATGATAAAACTTTATTTAAATATATTTATTAAATAAATATTTTTATTATCATTATTATTTAATTACTTAAAAATGATTTATGTGGTATTTTTAGTGCACAAAACATCTCATCTGAAATGTTTAATTTTAGCCTTTTCTCTAATTTTGATCATTTGTCCCCAAACTGGGAAAAGTATCATCACAATGCACCAGGGGCAACCATTCTGCACTTACAATAGGACATTGTCTCGATTTGAGAGAGCACCATTGCACTCCAGCCCTCTTGGATGCTGGAGTTTGTGCTGGCAGCAGTGTCCCTACTCTACATTCCTCTATCTCCTATCTGTCCGTTCCTGTCCTCCTCCTCTCCTCCTCCTCTCCTCTCAGTCTGGGCCAGCGATCTCCCAGCAGTGGTGGTCGCACAGGACCCTGCTTCCAAGCTGACGCCTGCTAACTGCTGCTAGCTCTTTGCGGGCAACAATGGCAGGCCAGGCCCCAGCCTGAGGCCTAGACAGACCCATGGACAACAAAGGGGGCCTGTGAATCGGAGGCCCAGTGGGCAGCCGGTGCAGGGGGAATAAAGCAGGTCAGGGCCAGATTAAGAGAGTTGAGAGGGAACACAGCGCAGGGCTAAAGGGTGCATGCCAGCTTAAAAGGCACTCCTGAGAGAGACGGAGGGATGGAGGCTGCAGACAATGGGCAGTTTAAGGAGGAGGTGGGGGGATAGTTGGAGGAGGAGTGTTTGTAATTAGAGATGCCGCCATTGCTGCCTCAGTTGATTCCTTAGCTGTGCACACCTTCAGGGTCTCATCATCATAATGCATGCAAAAGCTAAGCTGGAAGGGCTTGTTGGGAACGATTCCTTTGTGTTTGCATTCCCCCTCCCTTGTTTTTTGTCCTTGTCCATATGCTTAGTTTGTTTTGATGAGCATTTTCTGCAGAAAATTGTAGGGAGGGGCTGATTGGAAGTGGAGTTTTCACACCATTTAATGGAAAACTCAAAAGATAATATGGTTTGGTTTTCTCAGCACAATTAAAGCCTCTTTATTAGCAGTACATTGAAATTATAATTCTTGGCTGAAACCAAAATTTGTGAAGCCTTAAATGCTAATTTAACACTAACTTTAATTTTTGTCTGGAATAATGAAACAAATTCTGTTAGTATTACTATAGTTTCACTTGTTAGTTTTTCACTTTTCACTTGATTTCACTGGTTCTTCATTCAGGCAGCCTTACAAATAGCATCTACACTCCAACAACTTTTTTAAAAAAGTATTGTATAATTATTTTAAACTCAAATTGATGTAACATGAGTTTTGGCTATTAAATCACTATAAATCTTGTTAAAAATAAGCAGTTTTTTTCTGGAAAGTTGGCAGGTTTTTAAGTAACAGTTTCTTTGTCTTCTCAAATGAGAGACAGTCTTCTCATGTATTAGATGAGATGTTGCACTAAATGGCCCCACATGGGAAAACATTCTTTATTAATACACTAAACCAAGAGAGCGATCGCTTCAGAGTATAGGGACTTGTACAGCTAGGAAACACAAATATGAAATGGTTTTGCAATTTTTGTTCTGCTATTAGGCGTTTAAGATTTCTGTTCACATTTTTGTCTGAAATATCAGTGCATCCCTGCTTTATATGAGAGAGAGGGGGAAGAATAGTTCAGTTTAGAAAGCAGCAGGAGAGGAAGGAAATGCAGGCGAGGTATTGCTGCTGGGACAAGCCCAGAGTACATATTGACATTTTCTTACCTTGTAGATGAAAACATAAAGCACACAACAGATGTGAGCTTATTGGTCCTCAGAAGTTTTTTTCCGTCTTTTATCTGATACTGGTTTTACAGCTGCAGGGCAAACTGAAGTCATTCCTCCTTGTAGGAAATGGTTTAAGATGGAATGCCGTGGGAGAGCAGAAAAGAGTCTTGACGCTGTGAGGCCTACATGAGTTACGCGCAAAGCCGTTTCCTCAGTCAATCGGTTTTCTTTCCTTTTCTAGTATTGATTTGGGGATTTTTTTTTTTGGTTTTGAATGGATGAGTCATGAAATATAAGCTTCTTAAAGCATTATCTATCAGTGCAGGCTATGCTTCTAGTGTGAGAGAGAGCTCAAAAGAGCCATTGTGTCCTGCAGACTGCAGCTTGTCAATTGCAGGCCAGCAGATGGTTTGTACATGTTCGCATATTAAACGCAACCAAGTCTGCATTTAGGGAAATGAGTGGTAAAAGGCCAAAGTGCCGCAGAAAGACTTGGAGGGCACATGCTGATGCACAAGGACTGATGGTGGTTGGCTGTTCACAAACAATCCATCAGTGATCAGGGAATGTGCAGGCCGGTGACCTTTCCTAGCTGTCAGATTGTCTTATACATGCAGACTGCCCACAAAACAATACCAGAACTCCGCTTTCTGTTCATGCACAGTGTCTGGATGAGACTTGATACTGACTGGAGTTTAATAAAATGTCTTATTTTGCATGAGACAGGCATTGTTTGATCATCTTTTCAATCCATCTAGCAAAAGAAAATGCAACGTTGTCTTTGAGCGTCGTTCTTTTGTGCGTCACATGTTTGCGAGACATATTTGCTTTCTTTTATAGCATCTGCACAAAGACAAGAACAGCTCAAGAATTACAATCTTGTGCGCTCGGCTTACCGCACACGGTTTTGGAGAAGCATGCTTTCCCTATTGAGCAGGCGAATGAAAACGTATGCATATTCATCTAGCTTTTTTAGATGCAATAGAAGAAAACCTTGAACAGAAATAACAATGAAAGGATATCCCCCGCCTCTCTTTCCACACCGCACGGGTTTCACTTCAAGTGCATCTGCTTTTATCTCAAGCAGGACATCTGGTTGCGTTTATGGCCTGTCCAAAAGTGCGATTCATCTCCTCCTTTTCGCCCCGTTCGCCTTCAAATTCATCCGCCTCTCCGGCTTGTTTTCAGCCTTCACCGGGTGAATTATCTGAGAAAAAAGGCTTTTCAGCCGGGCCTAGTTTGCATCAGATGCTAAATTGTTGGTTTTGAACTACCCGGCGCTGTATGATTAGCCCAGCTTTAATTTCCCCCCTTCAATTCACTCACAATGCGCACGGGCTCGGTCTAATGGAGACCACATACTCCTCTTCGGGTCTTATCTGCTATTTCCATGGACGTCAGACCTGCTGCTCGGCGCTAGCCCGCTGAAAGGGACGCTGATTGAGCCCCGCGCGTCTCTTTCTCGAGCTTCACAATTCGGTGGATCAGAAATCAATTATGTGTGATCGTGACAAATGACTTGGGGGGGCTGCTGTTTGAGGGACATCACAAATTAATCAATCAAGCCTTTATCAGGGCAGATAGAAGCCCCTGTGCATGCTCTGAATGTGTGTGCCTGTGCATATGCATGTCTGTTGTATGCAGATATATGGGTGGGGGGAGCTAGGATGCTGATGCGGTGTTAACCATATTGCTGCTGGGACAGATGGAGGATGGAGAGGAGGGGAGGGGAGGGGAGGGGAGGGGAGGGAAAGGGCGGGAGGGGGGAGGCTCTAGTGCATGCGGCGTTGGCCCGGTGCCTGCTGTACAGGACCCCGTTTGGACTCCACGGCTGATTAGAGGTTAATGGTTTAAGAGTGTGTGGGGACTCGGCCGTGATTGGCCGAAAGGCTCTCGAGTGGGCGTGTCCGAGGGGTGGCAGATGGCGTGGATAGAGTGAGGCTATGAGTAAATGAATGAAAGACGGGGACTTCTCTCCTGTTCCCTGATCAGTGGCCATTGCAGCGGTGTGAGCTCCCCCTTATACGCCTCCCTCCCCAACAGATGGCCATTGGAGCTCAGTGGCTAAAATGACTCAGAAATCCCAGGCTGGATAAGCGTGCATTAGCGGGCATCACCAGCGGATTAATTATGACTGTTACACATACACAGAGAATCGTAACGTGGCCGGCTGACTCTGTTGTGTCGTGATGATGCCACGAAGCTTGGCGCCACGATTATTGGCAGCCCAATTGGGGTAGTTTCCTGAGAGAAAACTCTCATATTCCTGTCATATGGACGGTGACACGGAAGCCCGCAATCCTTTCCCAGAGATGCAGTACTTGCATACTTCACCCAAACTCTGTGTAAGAACATCGATTTGAAGTTACTTTTGAAGGTTTTTGTTTGCATCTCATGCATGAGCAAAGGAAGCACGTCTGTTTTTAGCACTTTTTCTGCCGTTAGAGTTTGGTTTGATGTTCTAGTTTCTTCTACTTTGTCTCTCACCTAGTTTCCTTTGCTGGCAGTTTAAAGTTCACATTACTAAGTGTGGCTGTTGTATGTCTGTTATTGCTATTTAAAGTAAACTTCGGTGGTGATATGGCATAAACAAACCTCTTCCATCTTATAATAATCATTTCAGTTCTATGAGAATAGCAATATCCACACCTTAACTATCGCAATAACATCACAGAAGAACATTGACAGCCAATTAGAATCCACATGACATTAAAGGGGTCATCGGATGCAAAATTCACTTTACAAGTTGTTTGAACATAAAGTGTGTTGGAAGTGTTTGTACACATCCATCCTATAATGATAAAAATCCACCTAGCTTTTTTTTTAAAATCCCTATTTTAGAATCCCCTTTCTCAAATCAGGCTGCTCTGAGATTCCTGTCAGATTGATGTAGTTCTGCACAGACCGCTCCCATGATAGTTGATTGACAAGGCCGTCTTACCTTAGACCCGCCCTGAGTGAGCTGAGAGCTGTCCGCCATTGTGGCGACTCCGGTGCAGGGGAAGACAAGAATGTCTCCGATTAAGCAATTGAGGTGTTTTGTTGTTGGATGTAATAATGAACATAGCAGTCATCATTTACTCCCAACATCTGAGCCGGTGAAGAGCCGTCTATGTTCGTGCAAATCATTCGTGATCCAGCCTCACCTACAGAAGAAGTGAGTAATAGGGTTTTTTATGAATCTTTGCAAATCGCCTTTCTTAATAATGTGCTAGTTAGCCAGTTTTGCGGCTGAAGTTTACAGTCTGCTCGTCACTCCACGGAAGAGAGGGGCGGGGCGAGCAGAGCTCATTAGCATTTAAAGCAACATGGACTAAAAAACAGCACGCTGAAAACAAAGCTGATTTTGACGGGGTAAAAAAAGGTGTTTTTTACACTACCATCGAGAAATTTTAACCAAAGTATGTCGTAGACTTTTCATTAAGACCCTAAAGAATCATATCAACTTGTGGAAAATGGGCATCCGATGACCCCTTTAAAGAATGAGCATTTAAACCAACAGACAACATAACTGCAGCACACACTAAATAAACAGATTGTTTTACTGTGCGTTGGTAAGGATGCTAATTAGGCTTGCTGCGATAGTTGGTATGTTAAGCCGCAACACCAGTTATGTCACTTGCCCACCGTGGCAATGCCCATCACCATCGTTTAGATTTTTTTTATAGTAATAAAAATCATTTAGTTCAGTTAGAGAACAGACACTACAATTAAAAACTGAATGCGGCTGCTCAGTGCAGCGTGCTGAATGACAGTCACATCACAGATCAGATTTTATTTAACACATGAAGTGAGTCGAGCTGACCGACAAGAGGAGTGAGGTGAGACAGACAAGACGACAGCGGATGATTTAATTTCAAAACGAAATGCAAAAGAGCCTGTTTGGCAATATTTTGGATTTTGAAAAGCCTGTTGCCATTTGCCGTTTATCTAAGGTGATTTTGGAAGTTTTTGTAAACATTTGTTTATTTAATTGGTTCCACAATGTTTGCTTTTTATGTAAAGTTATTGCTTTTTATTTTATTTAAACTTTGTATAATTTATTTATTTTATTTGACATCAAGGTTTATGCCGTGACTCCAAGCTTTCTTATTCGCTTTTCTAATAAACGTTCTATGTTTCTTATTTATTTGGTTCCACGGTGTTTGCTGATTTTTAGTTTTGTATACCTATTTAAGTTATTTGTTATTTTATATTAGGCATAGCCTATAGCATGGTGTATTTTTATTCATTTTGTTAATAAAAGCTCTATAATTTATATATAGGCTAAGTGAGTTTGACGTTGTATTTTCTTGTTGCTTGAATTGATGCTGAATTGCCGCTAATTTTAAATTGAAAGTAAAACGTGCACCCGGCTTTTACAAGCTATTTGAAAGCGAGAAAAAGAGGGAACCCCCCCACCCCATGGTGATACCGGTATTATCGGTTACACGTCGATTAACTGGTGGGGAAATTTCCTCTCCGTCACAACCCTAACGCTAATATAGTTATGGTTAAATTTATTGATCTTGGCGTGAATGGACCTTAAACCTTCTGTACAGTTTAGCAAGCCTCTGAAAAATGACGAAATCATCTGTTGTGCCTGGTGCGGACACAGCAGACACGCTCAAGAGTTTCTTTGTGTGGTCAGAATGACTGATATTAACTACAGCAGTGTCATTATTTCTTCTAGATGACGTTGCATGGCTCATTTTGACTGACAACGGCACTCCATCGGCTTATGACATCCATCCTCGCTCCATTTCCCAGCACAGTTCATCTTTCTCTCTCTATCCGTCCCCCTTCCTCTCACCCAGGTAGAAAATAATCGAAAAGCCTCTAAAGATGGGGGGAGGGTCCGATCTATGCTCGCACCATGTTGGAGGTTAGCCTGAAAAGAGCAGTTGTGGAGAGCATGGTGGAGCAGTATTCAGTACTGCATCTGAGCAACAAAAGGCCTGGTGGAGAGGGTGGAGAGGGTGGGGGGGGTGAGCTAGCGATATGAGAGAGAGAATAAAAAGACAAGGAGGGCTCTTCATGTCCATCAGTAGCAGATGTGTGCTCTCTCCAATGCAACCCCTTTCACATGAGCCTATGGGCTCATCTGCTCTTCCGTAACCTCACCAACGGACCGCGTCATAGATGCTCGTCATGGCTGATCCTAACACACGTCGTTCAGAAATCCACTGTCACTGATCATCACATTTTGTAATAGCTGTGCTTACTAAGGCTGTTGTTGTTGTTATTATTGGTACTATTACAATATTTAAACAAAACCCGAAATGTGAGCATTAAATTTCAGTGTATAAGTGTGACCATTTGTACTGTGGACATGAATGAGACTCTTATTCTCTCTATTTTATAGTTCCCTTTTTTCTGTCTCTTGCTCGTTATTATGAGCATAAAAGCCCCAAGTCATCCCTCTGCAAAAGCCGATTCTGTATCTGATAAAGGATGACACATAGGAGGAGTGGACTCGGTCAGCACAGGACAGCAGAATGACTTCTCTTAAAAGCAGCTGGGAAATGTACTTATTTCAGCCACCATTACATTAAACATTATCATTGTAGGGAGGCTCGCTCATCTCCATTTGATACTGGGTGGGATGTGTCCTTCATGTGACTAATGTGACTCGGCCGTTGGAAAGATCAAGCAAACTGATGGTGATATCCAGTTCAAATTCAGGCCTGTTTAGTCTCAACTGTAGTTTTTGCAGTCCAAGATAATGCATGATCTGATAATGCAAAGGTTCACATGAAGGCGCCCTCATTGCCTAGGGCATTTTTGAAATGTAAAACAATTTAGTCTTTGCATACGTTGTGGTAGGCAAGATGATCCATTGTTTGCCTTGCAAACGTGCATTAGGCCTAACACGTTTGAAGTTTTTGCCAAAAAAAAAATTAGCATAAAACCCTGTTTTGCAAACAGGATCAGTCTTATAGCACACTCGCAATCGATGCCTCAGGGCTGCACTAACTTCATAAAGAAACGTCAGTTGTGGCACGACGAAAATGCACCGTTTGACCATTCTTGCCGTAGTCCTTAAAACAAAAATGAACCATATAAATGCACTCCCTTCTTACTCCTGTGGACATTTGTCTCTCTAACCAAATTCACTTTGAACTCTGCATTGTGCCAAAAGTAATTTGCAACACATAGGGGCACTCCCTCTCCTTTTCTGTCTTTTATCAAAATGAAAACAGACATCACCATAAACTCCCCTTAATCAGATGGCTCTGTTGTGTTGGCTGTGCCTGAAAGGGTTTGGCAGTAAATTGGACGTCGGATTTCTTTTCTCCAAAATCTCGGGGCTGAGGAGGGGGCCGACTTCTCAGAAGAACTTGTCTGGAAAAGCCTTTTGTGGGATTTGGCAAGGGAACAGCCGGCTTTGCTCATGCTTATTAGGCACCCCTGTCGCACCAGCCAAACCCTAGAATTAATTGTGATGTGTGCGGTTGTCTGTTTCCCTGCACATGTGTGTATACATGTGGGCGCATGTAAAGACACTTTCTAGCTCTGGTGTAGTTTGTTCTGGTCACGGAGGCTTTATTCGTCAGCTGGACACATTTCTGGGCAAATGGGGGTGGTAAAGAATGAGACTTGCCCTGCCTGTTCCTGTCGACAGCCTGTTCCTTGAATCATTTCGGCTGTTGACTCTGCAAGGATACATGGGATCCTGATTCTGTCACTTGTAAGCGTGCATAGAGATTTGAGATTCAAATGATCTCTGAACCTATGCAGTTTCCTGGGCATTGTGATGAATGGCTCTATTGCAATGGTTTAGAGTGATACAGTAATTCTAGTCCCCCAACCCCCTTCTTTTGCCTTCCATTATTAATAATTTAAGTGTCAAAGTGAAGAATGAGCCCTCCTATTGGCCACAAAGACATGCGTACAGTTTTTCTTCCTTCAAGCTTTTAGTTCTTTGGTTCTCTAGGACGTTGCAGACCAAATAATCGTCTAATGTAATCATCTCCAAAAAAGGCTTTTGACCAGTATATTCATATATTTTGGGAATTTTGAGTAAAGTTATGAAATTTAATGACATTTTAAGGACCCATTTTCCTATAGGGCTCTACTGTAGCACGATCTACTAGGATTTGAAGATAGCACTCTGCAATTGGATAGCATCTCACATATCTTGTGGTTTGGTAACCACTAGCTACCAAACTAGTCTCTTATACAGTCAAACAATCAGATGTGGATTTGGTAGCAACCTAATTTGCCTTTAGCCATTCAATGGTTACCAATCTTGACTTACAACCATACGTTCACACAGTTAGCAAGAGAATTGTTTAGGACCAATGAAAGACATATGCTACTCAAATTACATCAGATGTCATTATTAACTTCAACTTTTTCACTCTGCTTCTTCTTACGCAGGTTTTCACCTCAGTGGCACAGTCACAGAGCCGGCAACGCAATCCGAGCCAGAGACGACACATAAGGTGGCCATCAGCTTCGACCGGTGTAAGATCACGTCAGTAACATGTGGCTGTGGCAACCGAGACATCTTCTATTGCGCGCACGTGGTGGCGCTGTCCTTATACCGCATCCGCAAACCCGAGCAAGTCAAACTGCGGCTGCCCATCTCAGAGACACTCTTCCAGATGAACAGAGACCAGCTGCAAAAGCTGGTGCAGTACCTTATCACAGCCCACCACACAGAAGTGTTGCCCACCGCCCAAAAACTGGCAGATGAAATCCTGTCCTCCAACTCTGAGATCAACCAAGTACATGGTGAGCAGCATAAACGAAGAGTCACGTTTCCACCCTTTTGAAAGCTTTATTCAACACATTGTGCAAAAATAAATACCACCTCTTCCTGATCGTTTATCCAAGGAGCCTCCGAAACCCGGAAGTCCATCCTCTTGCCCTCTGACCTTGTTTTAAATAGGAATGAAGGGGTCAGGCAGAAGCCCCTTATCATTGTTTAATCAGTGGCTACACCTTGAATCCGGAATGTGCAAAATGTGTTAACCTACCAAGATGTTGGATCAAAAGTGCAAAAGGACACCTACGCTGGAGGCCTGCTTATACAAGGACACACAGCACCTTCTGTTTATAGCAGTTTGCACCTCACTAGCCCATTGCAGCCATTATAAAGCCATTAAGTACACTAATAATTTACTATTATGCTGAACAGGGTTACAGTCTACCACAATCTAAAGCATTACAACAAGCGCTCTTATTTCAAAGCACTTTACATCCAGCACAGTTGGCTCCATAGATATCCTGTACATTGTAGATATGGACGTAGTATATAACACCAATGCTTATGTCACACACTGATGATAATCTACTGTATGAAAGTTATTATTGCTCCCCTAAGTCCACCCAAGCCTTTTAAGAGCTAATCTCTAACTCAAGATGGATCTTCTTATCATATAACACATGCCAAGGACAGGGAAACGTGCAAGCAATGCAAAATCAACCGTTCCGCTTCCATATATAGCATTTATATACGTTTAAAACCCAGAGGGGGACCCAAAGGGGGCCAATAGGCAGATCAACTCTCTGTGCAGTCTGTATATGAAGCAGCTTCATGGTGTCTTTAAGTGGAATTCAATAGGGCTGAATGTGCTGATGTGTTTTGTTCTGCAATGGGGGGGTGGGGGGTGGGGTTGTAAACCTAAAGTGCATCGACATATTGGAAATACAGTAAGACCTTCCTCAGATAAAGTGATCGCCTCTAATGCATTTGGCTTTTCTACCCTTTTTTTTCTTTTGCAAGTCACAGTGGCAATGGGAAGCAATCTTTTAAGAATCAAAATTTGATAGCTATGATTTGACTCACCTCAGTGATATGAAAGTGAAAGTCGTGTTGTCAAGTACGGTGACCCATACTCGAAATTGGTGCTCTGCATTTAACCCATCCAAGTGCACACACACAGCAGTGAATAGTGAACAAACACGCACACACACACCGTGAACACACACCCGGAGCAGTGGGCAGCCATTGCTCCAGCGCCCGGGGAGCAATTGGGGGTTCGGTGCCTTGCTCAAGGGCACCTCAGTCATGGTATCGAAGGCAGAGAGAGTGCTGTTCACTCACAATCCCCACCTTCAATTCCTGCCGGTGCGAGAATCGAACCGGCAACCTTCAGGTTACTAGCCCAACTCTCTAACCATTAGGCCACGACTTCCCCCTAATCAGTTTGTAATGGTAAAAAATATCAGTTTGTAATGGTAAAAAGAAAAAAATATGGGTATTCTGCCGAAAGGAAGTGATATTATTGATTTCGGCTGTGGTTTAGAGTAAGCAGGCTCAGGAGCTGCTGTTTTTCAAAGTGTTAATGTGTACAAGCAGACTTTTTTTCTTTCTATTGTTGAATTGCATAAGCTTGTAACCAAAGCTTCCACTCTGTTTTTCTACCGATAAATGATATATGTTATTGCTGAAAGTATCCAAAGTTAACCGGGTGTATTTCTCTCCCAGGGGCCCCGGATCCCACAGCAGGGGCCAGTATTGATGATGAGAACTGCTGGCACCTGGACGAGGAGCAAGTGAGGGAACAGGTCAAGCAGTTCCTCTCTCAGGGAGGATACTATGGCTCAGGCAAGCAGCTCAACTCCATGTTTGCCAAGGTGAGATGCTCTGGCTTTCTGTGTGTGAAATGCTCCGTGCGAAATGTGCTATTATGGTGAATTATGGGCCCATGAAATCCTAGGAGACCCATTTAAATCAATGTATTTTAATTAAATGTCAAGATGCCTCTTATTTTCAATAGCCAGTGCAGTTCATTGCTTTACCTGTCTGCTATCTGAAGATTTGAAGGACTGCACTACAGCCTTTGATATTGATACTGAATATAGTGCTTAGACATACACAAGCATTCTGATCTCATAGTCCTTTCAGCTAAAACACTTGTGCTGTTTTCCCTGTATAAGATGCTTTATGTTCTAATTACTGGTTTTCTTCTTCAAAATATGATGCTGATTTGTGTTAGATACAGGTGCGTGTTAGTCCTGCACGTGATGCATGAGGTTAAACCAGGATTTTTGTGCAGGTGAGGGAAATGCTGAGGATGCGCGACTCAAACGGGGCACGGATGCTCACGCTCATCACGGAGCAGTTCATGGCTGACCCACGCCTATCTCTGTGGCGACAACAGGGCACAGGCATGACTGACAAATGCCGACAACTCTGGGATGAGCTGGGTGAGTTTTTTTTTAATTTTTTTAACCTGTATGGCATGTTTCTCAATCATCATCCTTGTTTGTCCTGTAACAACATTCTTATCAACCAATCAGAGATTTTAGGGGTTAGATAGAAGGTTTGGCCTATGGCTGTTTAATAGGATGTGGTTCCTTTATCAACAACACATGATGATCCAGGAACATGTCCTACTAGGCCAAATCACATTTTTTGAGCAGCGTAGCACAATTAGCCCCATCCTCATCCCTCTTCTGTAAACCTTAATCATTAGTACTTACTCTTCTGCTCCTTGGTTCAATATCCTTAGCCTTAAGCACATTCGTGCATGTGCACCATCTGACCTGCAGCGGTTCAGTCAGAGCAAGTGGATCAGTGCACGACTTAGTCTGCAGGCACATGCAGAGGACTGGCCGTCCGCATCTATCGGGATGCCAAGAAAGGGCCAGGATCAATGAGCTTTAAAGCTGCCTCCTATTGATCGGGCCATTTAAAGAGGTTGATGAGAGCACATCCTGAAGAGCCTCATTTGAGAGCTGCGTCTCTGGCTCCCTTTTCCTTCGAAACGGTTGTAGCTGTAAACAAGGCGCACCTGCTGGGTTGACCGTGCATTCTGATTTTGCAAGAGCAGGCGCATCACTGTGACCAGAGTGTCTAATAAATGTGCAAGACAGCTCAGTGTTTTAGTTGACAGCCATGCTGATTGGCCAGAGCTCAGCAATTTGGCCAATCAGGGCTGCATGTACATGACAGCAATGGAAAAAGACACAGGCCAGCCATCTGTTACCTAGATACAAAAAGGCATCGCCAGTTACACGAGCCCACCAGACAACCCTACACCTGCCAAATTTCATATGCTCCCCGGTGCCAGTGTTTGACGTTGATGCGCTAGAGCCTCATCTATTAAATGCGCCAATTTTCCATTTCACATTTAGGAGCAAATCAAAAGCTGCGTTCAAAGCTAAACCAGTTAAAAAGTGTATAAAAATGGGAAAAGTGGCAACCTAAAATCTCCTTCCTTTGTCCTTTTATGCTCATCTTACCTTTTTAGTTTCTCCCTCGCTCATTTATAAGCCACACTTCAATTATAAAGACAACTGTGCGCTGTGGGTTTGCAGGTGCGTTGTGGGTGTGTATCGTGCTGAACCCGCACTGTAAAAGTGAAGAGAAGAGCGGCTGGCTGAGACAGCTGAAGAAATGGGGAGACATGGACATCTGCCCTCTAGAGGACGGCAATTACGGCAGCGAGCTGCCCAACATCACCAACGCTCTGCCACAGAGCAACCTGGCTCAGGGTAAGCCTCTGATCAGTTGATTCAAACCTGAAATTATCCACTTATCTCAATGTCTGTTCTTCACATAACTGTTTTACTCTGCGAAGACTCACTGGCCCGACCTAGAAGAACGGTGTTCACGAGAGCAATGGAGGCCTGTGACCTGCACTGGCAGGATAGTCACTTGCAGAGAATCATCAGTAGTGACTTCTACATGTCCCCGGCCTACCAGAGAGAGGGAGAGAGCCTGCTCTTCAACCCCCAGGGCCTGCCACTGTGGCTAGGTACATATTTACATACATCTCAGGCATTTCAAGCTATGTTTGCCCATGTTGATTCTGTTGAGAGCAGCCAGTCAATACAAGTTTTTCCTACAGCAGACTCTGAACAATAAAGGCACGACAACACCACTATAAAGCTTTAATAATCACTCTAATTCTATGAGAATAGGGAAGTCCATACCACAGCTATAACAATAACGATACAGAGATACAATATAGTTGCAATCACTTTTCCAGCTGAAGAACAATAAAAACAATGACAGCCATTTAGCATCTACATGAGCTTAAACATTAAAGAGGTCATATGATGCGATTTCAAGTTTGGCTTTCTCTTTGGAGTGTTACAAGCTGTTTGTGCATAGATAAGATCCCTGAAGTTGCAAAGACTAAAGTCTCAAAACCAAAGAGATATTCTTTACAAAAGTTAAGACTCGCCCACGCCCACCTAAAACGGCTCATTCAAACACGCCCCCACATGTCTACGTCACGGTGTGGGGAGATTTGCAAAGCACTGCCCAAATGTATACGCAAAGAAAGAAGGCTGAACTATTATTCTCACTGTAGTGTTGCTGTTGCCACCGGCGCCATGTTCTGGAGATGCTGTTTCGTTGTGAAAGCGGAACTACTTTGTTTGGGCTTCCAAAAGAGGACACAACTAGAAATCAGTGGTTAAGTTGTATTTACAACACTGTTCCAGAACAGTTCAACCCAAATATTAGACTGTGTGCAGCGCATTTTACAAAGGACTATTTCCTGAACCTGGGAGAGTAGCCTACAATGCTGGCTTGCACAAAGGCTGTTTCTATAAAGTGGGGCAATTCCAACTTTGCAAGGACAGTCTGACGCTTCTGACTCACAGCCTGTACATTTCTGCCACTGACGATTCAAACGTGAGTTTTGAGCAGTGTAGAGTAGTGCTTGTTGTTTGTCGTTTTTCTGATCACAAATGAAGACATGGTAATCGCGCCTCGTAAAAAGACGGTATAAGTCATTATAATCAGTAATTATGTCCCCACTGGATGCAACAAATGTCTCGTTTGTAATGGGTTTTATTGTTTTTGTGTCGTCGCGCCAGGACACGACATCACAATACGGTAAGGGGCGTAACATTTCCGTCTCACGTTTGAGGTATTCAGCCAATCACAACGCACTGGATAGCTGGCCAATCAGAGCACGCCTTGCTTCTCAGAACGATGAGCTTTGTAAAAATCGACACGTTTCAGAAAGGTGGGGCATAGAGGAGCAATAATAATGTACAGTATGTGGAAAATAATGTGTTTTTGAACCTTAAACCGCATAAACACATTGCATTACACCAAATACACAAAATAATGTTCTTTTTAGCAACGTCATATGACCCCTTTAAATCAACAGATGACGTACCTGCAGCATGCACATAAAATATAAAGAATGTTACTGTGGGTTGGTGTGGACACTAATATAGTTATCATAGTTCTCGTTCTTGGTGTGACAGGACCTTAAGTCTGAGAGGAATTGTCACTCTCAGTAAGACACTTCCTGCTGTGTGTCGTAATCTGTCTGATTTCACTTCTGCATGAGCTTCCATTACAATTTTGTCTGAAATTGAAACCGTCCTATCTGAAAGGAGCCCCCCACCATGTTTATACTGTGTCATGTGACTCGTTCCAGATCACGTGCCTACAGCATGCGCCAGGGTGGATGCTCTGCGTTCGCATGGTTACCCCAGAGAAGCCTTGCGACTGGCTGTTGCCATAATCAACACCCTCCGGCTACAACAGCAACGGCAATTAGACATATACAAGCATCAGAAGAAAGGTAACACACATTGATCTGCTTTGTATAACATACGGCCTTACTCCAAGTGTGCATGACGAATTCATTATTGTTAATCAGAAGCCTTATCTTTTTGAGAGTGACCATTTTTACGTGTATATGTAGACATTAAAAGAAAACTGCAGGACTTTTAATTTTTGAACAGAAATTTTATGAACAGCCATGTGTGCTTTTAAAATTAAAAAGAGTGCTTGTTTCATGGTAATTTAAGTATTGAGATGTTGATGCTGCATATGTTCCTAATACAAGTAAATATCTCTCGGTGTGTCCTCAGAACTGCTGCAGAGGGGAATGACAAACACCACCAATCTGGAGGGCTGGGTGGGCCACCCCCTCGACCCCATTGGCTGCCTTTTCGCCACCCTCACAGAGACGTGTCGAGTGGAGGATGACAATACCATGGATACCGGAGGTACACAATTATAGGCTGTCATTTGGCTTCTGTCCTTTTACGACTCTCCGAGACACTTTGGGCATTATTCGGTTCCTCGCTCAGCAATTGGCCTGTCTTTGAGAGCTTCATTCAGTCTGCTGGAGCCCCATCTCCTCGCTCTTTACAATTGCCTTCCTTTTCTGAGCAGTGTTAAGGGGTGCCATTGTATCAGAAAGGTCATTCTGCCCACTCAGTGGTGTAAAACGTATAAAATCAATCAGCATTTGCATTCCATACGTCCTTCCCAGCTCAGGCCAATGGAAAGTGTTGACCATTGTATTCCTGTAGTGAGGAACCCACAGAGAGGCATTGTGTGCCTGAATAATACTGGCAAATGGTACTGTGACTTGGAAGAGTTTGTGCATATCTGTACGCTTGTCCCGTCGTAGCGCTCCCCTTTTGGCCACGGCGCTGTAGCGGTCGTGTTGGTTTGTTATGTGTGCGCCTGTTGTGCATTACACTGTATGTTTGTATGTGTGCTAGAGAGCATAGCTCTTTGTTTGACTCTGTTGCACAGTTGGAAACATCTGGCATGTGCTGGGATAGGGGCGGACTCTTGGTTTTATCCAATCAGAACGTCCGAAGGTCAGGATCTTAGCTTAGCAGGACCAGCAACAGCAGCTGTAGCGGCAGCAGCAGTGTGGAAAGCCAAAACAATGCTCTCTCTAACCCCTCTGCTTTACTACTTAGGTGGTTTACTGTAAACGAGATCACAGGATATGACACTGTAACTTGGTTAAGTTGTTTTGTGTGGGATGATTGTGAGATACCAGTAGAGATCTTGTTTTCCAGTGTAGCTAGATGGCGGTGAACCCATTGATCCCTGTCTGTTGTCCACTGTACAAACAGGATTGGCCAACAGGATAAATTTGCCAGGGGGATTTAAGTGAGCTGGTGATGAGGGTCTAAACTCTTACCAAACAGATGGTGTTTTTCCTCAGTTTTCGTGCAGATATCCTTAGGCATTGATACAGATTACTTAGTCTGTGGTGTTTTATGTTACCTAAGATTGGGGTCAGTGAGAGCTTTTATTTATTTATTTATTTTTGAAAGAAATACTGTTATTCAGCAAGGAGGATGCATTAAATTGATTAAAAATTGTAACAGTAATGATTTTTTTTTAAAAATTTTTTTATATTGTTACAGAAATTTCTGAATTCTGAAAAGTATCAAAAATATTAAGCAGCTCATTTTTCATCACTGTTAAGGAATGTAACTTGACCACCAAATCAGCATATTAGAATGATTTCTCAAGAATCACGTGACACTGAAGACTGAAAATTCAGCTTTGCCTTCTCAGGAATAAATTATATTTTAAAATGTACTGAAATAGATTTTTTTTTTTTTTGTAGTAAGAGTAAAAATGTAGTCAAAATGTAATAATATTTCACAATATTAGTTTTACTGTACATTTGATCAGATAAATATATGCACCCTTAGTGAGCATTAGAGACTTCTTTCATTTTAACATTTTAGAAATCGTACCATCCCCAAACTTTTGAATGGTAGTCTACATGCACTTGCCTTATTTCCTAAAATTTCTTTATTGCTTTTTCTTTGCAAAAAGCACATTTTCAACAAGCTATAAACTGACATTGACAAACACCACTTTGTGTCCAAATAGATTCGGGTGAGCCCAAGCCTCCGGTGTACCAGCATGTGCCGGTGTGGGGATGTCCAGATGGAGGGGAGTCGTACCTGGCGCTGGCGCTAGAGGTGGCGCTGATGGGTATGGGGCAGCAGAGGCTAATGCCCGAGGGCCTGTACGCCCAGGACAAGGTATGCCGGAACGAGGAGCAGATTGTGGCCAAGCTGCAAGAGATGGAGCTGGATGACGTATTAGTGCAGACACTCCGCAAACAAGCCATCCTCCTTTTAGAAGGTACAAACTCTTTGTTCTTAATATCACGTCTACTTTTCAACCTTTTGCTCTTGTCATCACCCTGTAGGCCCTATCCTCCCTGTGTGGAGCTGTTTCCTCCCCTTACTGTTCTCTTGCTTTTCCCACAACCTTTTTCCCCCATGTGGATCGCTGTCTACTTTTATCTTTTCCTCCTCTATCTCTAGCCTGGATATGTGTGTGTGTGTGTGTGTGAGAGAGAGAGAGAGAGGGAGCGCTATGCCTGTAAAAAGATCTGCAGGCTGGCCTCTGCAGTGTCCCCAACTCCCTTCCCCAAAACAGGCCACCCTGCATCTGAGCCTCCCACTGACACGTGGTGTAACCTTAGAGCAGACATCTGCGCTGCTACTAGGGAGGACAGACTCTGTCAAAGCCCATGAGGCCTTGCCGCCTGTTTGCCTTCTCATCGTCCTCCCCAGCCGTCCCAGCGATACGCTCCACTCAGATTTCTCTCTCTCACTTGCTGTGTTTGCCCTCACTGACTCACCAGCCTCCTGTCCATCAAGCCTGACTCAACCCTGCAATCTGATATGATAGACAGCGCAGTTCTGATGTGCTGTTCTTTGTCTCTCTCCATATGTCCAGGTGGTCCCTTCAGTGGTCTGGGGGAGGTCATCCACAGAGAGAGCGTTCCCATGCACACGTTTGCCAAGTACCTCTTCACCGCCCTCCTGCCGCACGACACAGACCTGGCGTACAAACTGGGCCTTCGTGCAATGAGGTGAGACTCTTTTTCTCTCCATCTAAAGTCCATTGTAATATCATAATTGTTTACAAAATTCACTTTTAGCGCTTCAGTCTGTCTTATGTGGGAAAACAGACCAAACAGGATGTCGACTCATCCTGCACTGCACTGATGTCCAATCAAATTCTCTCTAGGATGAGAATGTCCCTCCCCCTAAAACACTTGCAACTTACTAGCAAGTAGCAAATGGCTGTGATGTAAATAAATTCTGTAGTTTGTTTTTTCCTTTAAAAAAAAAAAAAGAGGGATGAGCCCTTTGTAATGCCCCACACAAACTTCCTCTTTCAAAGATTTTTTTATGGTTTTAAAGTCTCTAATGCTCACCAAGTCTGTATGTGTTTGATAAAACATACAGTTAAACATTATTGTGAAATATTATTACAATGTCAAATAACTTTTTTTCTATTTTAATTAATTGTAAAATATAATTTGTGATTTTTAAAGCTAAATTTTCTGCAGCCAATACTCTAATGTTCAGTGTCACATTATCCTTTAGAAGTCATTCTAATATGCTGATTTGCTGCTCTTATTATCATCAATGTTGAAAAATGTCAGTTTTGAGCTATTTAGTGCATCATTGCTGAATTAAAGTTTATTTCTTAAAAAAACATACTAACCTAAATATTACTACTGTCAACAGTAGTGTACATCAGAACTGGAAAGAAAACTTGCATTTATAAGTCACATCATCAAAAGAAACTTGCAAAAGAGTGTTGGAGATTCTTCTCTGTCATGTTTATCATGTTCATTTGAAATGTGAAATGTGTGCATTGTTTTCACCTTTATTTATTAAGCACATTTCCTCACATTAGACTGAATCGCCACGTGATGTTACCCTTACTGACTCCAGCCATATAAAGCCTCTGTGGGACCTTATTACTGTATATCTGCACTGAGGCATCATTATCCGAGTCTAGCTCATCACAGTCCTCACTAATACACAATCAATAGCACTGCTGCCTCTGCGCACCTTCCGTGAGTCTGAGCTGGTGTGGTCTAATATGTTCACTCAGGCAGGAGTAGCAGAGCATAGAGCGCTATTTCTAATCACTTGTCATCACAGAGCTAGCAGAAAATAGCACACAGTATTCTGCTAATCATGTCTGGGTAGACTGAGTATAGAAAACAGTGCATAGCAACAGAAAGTTAAGCTTATATATCAGTCTTGTTATAGCCTATGTGAATAACTAGAGTCTTAGATGTGTGACTAATCCAGAATAATCATGTTCACTGCAGGCTTCCAGTGCTGGAGTCCACAGCTCCCTCAGGTGATGTAGGACACCCTCACCATGGTATCTCCATAGTGCCCAGCAGATATCCACGCTGGTTCACACTGGGCCACCTGGAGTCTCAGCAGTGTGAACTGGCCTCCACCATGCTTACTGCTGCTAAGGGTGAGCGCTACACACATACGACAAGTCATGTGAGGTTCACTTTAAACAAACTTTTATGTGCTGTGCCGGTGTTTAGCTAAGAGAAGTCTGTGTTGTGTCTTAGGTGACATGTTGAGATTGCGGACTGTTTTGGAGGCCATTCAGAAGCACATCCACTCCTCTTCCCTCATCTTCAAACTGGCCCAGGATGCCTTTAAGATCGCTACTCCTGCAGATAACCCTCCTGACATCACACTGCTCAATGTAGCTCTGGAGCTCGGCCTTCAGGTAAATCTAAATTGATCCTTATTTGGTGTCTGGTTTATTTCGTTCATCAGTGAGTGTGTTCACATGTGTGATCCTACACCAAGTATGTATGTTAAGGTCACCCTAAATTTTTCAGTGAGCCCAGAGTGAGATTTTTTTGCCTCGTCGTCTGGTTATCTGCATATAAACCTTTTTTGGTGCTCTGATGTTTAACTTAATGTGCATATCTGTTTACATTTTTGACATTAAAAAAAGGGAAAAAAAAAGTTTTGGCTTGGTAAGATTTTTTTAGAAATATGCTTTTGACAAGTTTCTCATATTAATCAAGACTGCATTTATTTGATACAGTAAAGATTCAGTTATATTGTGAAATATCATGACAATTTGAACCTTTTATTGTCTCATTTTATATAATGGTCTTATTTTTAATAGTTTTCAGTGTTTTTATGTACACTGTGTGTATTAGTTCCAGTACACTAATCTTTTGTGTGTCTAATGCAATATGACATTTCTCTGCAGGTGATGAGGATGACTCTTTCCACACTCAACTGGAGGCGGCGGGAGATGGTTCGTTGGTTAGTCACATGTGCTACTGAAGTCGGTCTGTATCAAACTGATTTTTTTAATTATTATTTTTTTTTTTCCTGCCAGGTTTAAATTAACACTCATTTCATTTAAGACACTGACATGCACTTTAATAGTTTTGTCTTTTTAAAATGTCATGTAAACCCTGCAGTTTGACCGAAATCCATTTTGTCAAACTAACTGACCTAAATAATGCAACTGTAGCTCAGCTTTGTCCAGCATGTATGCACATTAATCAGACTACAATTGACCTCTGCCCATGCTCCAACGTGTATTTAATCCATCAAACACTCGAATGTTTCCCTGAAATTGGAGATAAGTTGAATGGCTTGGGTAGTTTATCATGTGGTTACTAAATGCATGTAGAAGCACAAGCAAAACTTGTTCTGATTGATTCTTTTTTGTCTCATTGCAGGTCTGAGAGCTTTGGTTAGCATATTGCAGAGTTGGTACACTCTCTTCACCCCCACCGAAGCGACCAGCATAGTGGCAGCCACAGTGATGTCCCACAATACCATCCTTCGCCTGAGCCTCGACTACCCACAACGGGAGGAGCTGGCCAGCTGCGCACGCACCCTGGCCCTGCAGTGCGCCATGAAGGACCCCCAAAACTGCGCCCTGTCCGCCCTCACCCTCTGCGAGAAGGACCACATCGCCTTCGAGACGGCTTACCAGATAGTCATCGACGCCGCCTCCACAGGCATGACCTACTCTCAGCTCTTCACCATCGCCCGCTACATGGAGCACCGCGGCTACCCCCTTCGAGCCTTCAAACTGGCGTCTCTCGCCATGACCCACTTGAACCTGGCCTACAACCAAGACACTCATCCGGCCATCAACGACGTGCTGTGGGCTTGTGCTCTCAGCCACTCGCTGGGCAAGAACGAGCTGGCCGCCATCATCCCTCTGGTGGTGAAGAGCGTTCACTGCGCCACGGTGCTCTCGGACATTTTGCGGCGCTGCACAATGACGGCCCCCGGCCTGGCCGGCATCCCTGGCAGACGTAACTCGGGCAAGCTTATGAGCACTGACAAAGCCCCGTTGAGACAGCTACTGGATGCTACCATCAGCGCCTACATCAACACCACCCACTCCCGCCTCACACACATCAGCCCGCGCCACTACGGAGAGTTCATCGAGTTCCTTAGTAAGGCACGCGAGACCTTTCTTTTGGCCCAAGATGGCCACATTCAGTTCGCCCAGTTTATAGACAACCTCAAACAGATCTATAAGGGCAAGAAGAAACTCATGATGTTGGTACGAGAACGTTTCGGTTGATTGCGGGGAGCTCGTTCTTCTTTCATTCTTCATTTATTTAAGGCATTATTTTATTCATCCTTTTTTGGTCATCTTTGGTGAAATTTTAAGTTTTATTCATTTGTTTTGATCTATTTTCGTCTCGTTTTTTTATTGTGAACAATTCCTGTTCACTAAATTATTCTACCAGGTCGAACCTGTGGAGGGGAGAAGAACAACTGTAATTATGACCATTTATGTTTTTGTTTTGGCTCTTTCTTGATTTCGTTTAATCAAGATATTGTGATAAAAATGTAAAAGTGGCACATAAAGAGAAACCAAATGATTATTGTGGTAAATTTTGAGCGTGGGGGAGGCGTTTGGTTGGTTTTGGAATGGGCTTGAACACTCGAATCAAAACGGTCATTCCTGAAACACTCGCACACAGTGTTATTTTCATACCTCGATCGTATTTTACGGATCAGCTTTAACTCTCTCTCTCTCTCTCTCTCTGGAAAAGGCCTGATTTTAAGAGTGAGACGGGCATATCACTTCAAATTTACACTCTGCCGAACCTCCTAACCACGACTCGAGCGAGCCACAAGACGTGAGCCCTCCCCTCTCTCCTGTGTTTGTTTCTAGCGGCTCATCTTAATCTCTGTTCCAAAATTCAGCACGAGGAAGACAGTGTGCTCGGTCCTTCCGTGCTGTTTCCTGGTCTTGCTGAGTTTGAACGAAACAGAGATATTTACCCATCAATATCAGCCATATATGTTTCTCTGTTACCTCTCAGTGGAAAAACAAAAACAGAAACAAAAAGACTTGTGTGAGATTGAGTAGCAGTAATAATATATATGTACTAGCACTTCATTAAATTCCATCCCCTACACGACGCATTCAGATCAGCAATTACTTACTGTGTACAAACTAGGTGAATTGTATAGATGCATTGGACAAAAACAGCTATTGCATTGGCAGAGCGAGGAATTAACTGGCTTTAAACTGTACCGTAATATCTTCCACATTCCATGACCTCCGCCCTCCACAAGTGCCCCAGTGGATCCGAACACTTAGAATGCACTCCGCGGCTTCCATCTGAAGGGAAACGAGAAAAGAGATGCTCAACTCCGTTCTCAGGGAATCACTTAAAGAAACAAAACAGAAAAAAATAGTAGCATAAGCATTTAAGATATTGTAAATATGAAAGTGTCAATTCAAAAAATTGTAAAGTTATAATTATTTATGATAACTGTATGTTTTTCTTTTGGGATACTTGAATTTGTTGGGCTGGGAATGTGACGACCGGAAGAGGAAAGACTTCAGAAACATTTCTCAGGTGCTCCTGTGTACATTTCTGATTTACTGTTTTATTTGTATCCTCTTTTATTTTATTTTTTTGTAATGCATTTTTGCAAGAGGAAGCATGTAAAGAAGAGGAAAGGAGAGGACAAATGTTTATGAACAGACTATGCAGAACCACTTCACGATTTGCCCTCTTCACCCCGATCTTCCTCCGTCTTTTCTCCTTGTTTGGCTCGGGGGTGGAGGCGCTCTCCCAAAATTCAACCGTTTGTATCTTGTAAGTAAAGTAATCTGCACGAGCTTCGAGTTTGGATGGACTTTGCCTTTGATCTATGTACAACTCTTTACTTTGAAGCCTTATAGTCTTCTCTGAAAGCACTGCATGTGTTTCAGGACATTGTGTTGCCAATGTCGGTGGAGTACAGCACAGAGTAAACGGACCTACACCTTCAACTGGCCCGAACAAGGATGAAGGGCATCTGCTATTCTATTCTCCTTCGCTTTGACATGGTCCACATACTTTAGGGTCGTGATTATCTTGTATTGGGGCTTTTTGAGGGCAATAAGGTCTGTTTTGAGGTTGCGACTTACCATTGCCTAATCGAGACTTTGATAGATGCTTCATTAATGGCTAGATCTTGAGGAGATTTCTCTGTGTTGTTGGTTAAGGTTGGTCACTTTCATTTAAATGGTTTACTGGTTTCCACTTTTGGTTAGTTTTGTTCACAGAGGTTTGATTTCAAAGTTTATAATAGTTGCCTCAACTGTGGCATACTCGAACCGCAAGGTGTTAGTCACGTTATGCAGCCTTTGTTCCTCAACTGGCTCTGTCAAGGAACTCAATGGACGGACCTGAGAGAAAGCTCAAAGATTAGGTTTTTTTTTTTTTTCTTTCTTTTTTTTTTTTTAATTTTTTATAAACACATCTTCAGAATGATAATAGTGCTGCCTGTTCGATTAAAAAAAAAAAAAACAATAAAAAATATATAAAAAAGTAAAAAAACAAAACAAAAAGGTAAAAAAACAAGCATTTTCTGTAGCTAACTAGTTGGTCCAATGGCATTGCAAAAAGAGAATAACCTCCTCTGGCTTTTGATTTCTCTCTTCCATACTCTTAAGTGTCTGTATGTGTTAACTGTACCAGTGTTTTGATCTGTCCCTAGAGTTTAGAAGGAAAAAAATAATCGCTGGTAGAGATTGTTCACTAGTTCATCTACTGTTTGATTTTGTTTCGTTTTAATTTAAGGGAAAGTGTTTGTCGCCTCTTTGTGCTACTGAATTATAAAAAGGTATCCAGTATTTGTTGCCACAAAAGTATAGTTCATCAACACTTTTTGTTTGTGCAACCTCTTGAGCTAATGTCTATAAACAAAAATTTATTACTATTTATGTAATGCTACTACCATTTTATATGATTTGTGTTGAATTTCAGTGCTTTTCTATGAATAAAGTGTGAAACACGTCTTTGCCTTTTTAAATTTCATAGATATACAGCTAGCTCAAGTGCAACTTTTATTCCTGTGATGTTTGTTCCTCTTGAAGCAGGAAATTGGCACATTGAAGGGCTTGTATTTATTTTTTTAATTTTTTTTAATTAATAGATGTGTAGATGCTAAACCCATTATATGAGACTCTTGCAATAGTAGCATTTACTGCTACCAGGGCTGCAAATAAATAGAATGTGGTTATTTTGAACTTTCTATTCATCAAAGTATTCTGTAAAAAATAAATAAATATATGTATAAGCAGCACAATTCACTGCCTAGGAATTATAATGTTCTATCTGCATTCTGAGCAGTTTTGAGATAGTAAGCTTCAAAGTTCTTGCATTCCATAGACTGTAGATTCTGTAGAACCCTTTTTGTTTTCTAAAAAAAAAGGCCCAAAATGTTCACAAAGAAACCTCACATAATGTAAATAAGTTGTCACAGACTAAGAATATGTGAATAACTCAATTTTGTCAAAAAATGTCTGATAGAACCTTATAATTCCAAGGTGACAAATTGTTTTCAAAATGGATAATTCATATTAGAATAATTTCTGAAGGATCATGTGATACTGAAGACCAGAGTAATGGCTTTGCCACCACAGGAATAAATTATATCTTAAAATATATTCAAATAGAAGTTATTTTAAAATGTAATAAGAAATGGACTTCTTTAAAAACAGAAAAAAAAAAAACTTTTACCAACCCCAAAATTTGAATGGTAGTGTATGAAGGGGATATCTATCTATATATATCCATCTATATATCTATAAATATCTATCTATCTATATCTATCTATAAATATCTATCTATCTATCTATCTATATATAAATAAATATATATATATATATATATATATATATATATATATATACAGTAGTCAGCATTCGAAGTGGATCAAAACTGTTAATCAAAGTTGTCCTAAGACAAGAACACATTTCGGTTTTAGGACAACTTTAATGGTTTTGATCCACTTCAAATGTTGACTACTGTATATATATATATATATATATATATATATATTACCCCATTTCCCCCGGAGAGCAATACTGAAAAAAGTAAGAAAACTTGAGCAGAATCATGCATTTATTTATTTATTTTAGCTTTGAACACCTATGCTAATCTGTATGTTAACACATCTCAAATTTTGGTGTCATGAGGTCAGAAATATCACTGCAGTTATGCAAAAAAAAGCTTGATATCATCACACATCTTGTCCAGACTACATCTCCAGCTCTCCTCCTGTCTCCTCTTTAGAACCTCAGCGTCTGAATCACAATAAACTCCAGGAAAACCTTGCGTCAGTGATCGACTGTGTTAGAGATGCAGTCGACAGGAACAATGCTCTTTGGGCCTGCTTATACAAACTATCCCATCCATCAGGGTCCCTAACAGCTGCTGCTCTTCATTGTATCTTGGACCCAATGCAGCGCCATGCTCCTCTGAGGACCACTGAGTAAGTGTTTGTCAAGCATGGCAGTGCTGCCGGCTGAAATATGGATGGGGTTGGCTCTGTTAGACACGCTGCAAAGAGAAGGCATTTCCTTAGCTCAGTGATTTAGCAGAAGTGACATGCCAGGAAGAGAGACGAGTAATTGGCTTTCCCACCTTGTTGTGAGCTTCCAGTGCGGGCTGAGCCTGTCAGATTGGAGCGAGGAGTAGGTGTTGGGTTTGGTGGGGGAAAACAAGCATTGTTTATAAGTGTAACAATGTTACGGAGGCTTTTCTTTAATTAGAACCCAACCCATCTTGAGAAGGAGGACGTCTAAACGTAGTCATGGTGCACACGAGCCTGTCAGGCAACTCTGAGAACTGTTGTGCTTCTGGGCAGGTTTGTGCAGTGAGAGGAAGCTTTGTCCTTTGCACCCTGCATGGCAGGTTCTGCTGTCAGCGTAATCACACATTGTGTTCATAGGGGAGCTGATTTGCAGAGCTTTGTTCTGCTGCTCTGATTTTCCCAGAATCCCTCTGTAATTGGGGTGTTGGAAGATTGGGTAAGGAGGGGTGGGGCAGCTTGGGACTTTTTGTAGGTGGGAGGTGGGGTGGGTTGACTGGGAATGGAGAGCTGTAGTGGATTACGGAAGAAAGAACCTATTTTCAGATGAACAGAATGAAAGATCAAGCTGAACAAATGTGGTATGTGTAATTGGTTACACTTTTTTTAATAACAGTTACATCATTTATTAATCTAGGTTTATGGAAATCTATAAATATACTCATTGTTAATGAGTTCATTGTTAATTCATGTACACAATACAGTGGTTAATGTAAAATTATACAAATTACTTGCAGTCCTCGAATTTGCTTGGCTGAGTGGAGTTCCAAGAATCCAAAAACACTGCTTTTGTCTCCAATAAGACAATAAAATAGTGAGAGATTGATAACGGCAGTCGGAGAGAATAATATCAGATTCTCCCACTGCCAGAAACACCCGCTAGTTTTTTTTTTTTGTTTTTGTTATTTGATGCAAAGGTAAGCCAAGTAAGCCTATAGTGTTATAAATGCATCAGTAGTTCAACCTTAATTTTATGAAGCTACGAGAATACTTTTTGTGCTCAAAGAAAATAAAAATTACTTTATTCAACTATTTCTTCTTCCGTGTCAGTCTTTGGAGCCGCAGGAGCCAGCGTTTTGACGGAGAACCCGGATTCGCTGCGCCTTGTTTGCAAGCAGAGGAATGAACACACGTGTCATAGTACTCTCCTGAACGTATGTCAAAGACTGACACAGAAGAGAGGAAAATGTTGAATAAAGTTATTTTTGTTTTCTTTGCACACAAAAAAAGTATTCTCCCAGCCTCTTAAAATTACAGTTGAACCACTGATGTCACATGGACTATTTTAACGATGTCCTTATTACCTTTCTGGATGTTGAACGTGGTAGTTGCGTTGCTGCCTATGCAGTGTCAGAAAGCTCTCGGATTTCATCAAAAATATCTTAATTTGTGTTCCGAAGATGAACGAAGGTCTTATGGGTTTGGAACGACATGAAGGTGAGTAATTAATGACAGAATTTTTATTTTTGGGTGAACTATCCCTTTTAAGTGAGATTCCATTCTGAAGGGAACAAACAAACATGTTCAGTTCAAAGGTCACTGCGAATGGCATAGGGAATAAGGGAACAGGAAGTAGAGAGGGAAATTTACCCACCAGTCCTCACTCTCCAGCACTTGAAGAAGGTTCAATAAAACAAAGGCGGTGGAAAAAAAGTTGAGGCTTCAATGTTTTCTTTTTTTAATCCAATTTGTGGTTTGTACGTGGAGAGTGCAAGACGTGACAGTCACAGATAAAGTACTCATCTAGTATCAGATTACATTTATTTTTATATTACACATTTAGCACTCAATTTAGCAATTGTAAAAATGACAGTTTATATTTATCAAGTGATTAAAGGGATAGTTCACCCAAAAATTTAAATTCTGTCATTAATTACTCACCCTCATGTCGTTTCAAACCCGTAAGACCTTCGTTCATCTTTGGAACACAAATTAAGATATTTTTAATGAAATCTGAGAGCTTTCTGACACTGCATAGACAGCAACAGAACTACCACAAGGTCCAGAAAGGTACCAAGCACAACAAAATAGTCCATGTGACATCAGTGGTTTAACCGTAATTTTAAGAAGATACGAGAACGTGGTAGAACCTTTGTTGTTTTAGGGTCAGAAAGCTGAACGAAGGTCTTACGGGTTTGGAATGACATGAGGGTGAGTGATTAATGACACAATTTTCAGTTTTGGGTGATCTATCACTTTAACAACTGAATAGTTAAATATAAATGCACTTGGGTGTATTATACACATGTATATTAAAGTATGGTAGTTTACATATCATTTACAGAATTATATCATTATACCTTCTAATATGCGCTCCTGTTGTTTCATCTGTGTGCACATTTTATCAAATGAAGTAATTTTAACAGTATCCCGTATAGGCCATGCTCAGTGAGTAGGCAGCAGTGACTGGGGATATAAGGGATATATGCCATTAGTGGCACCAAACATTGTTGTCATTGCATTATTCACTCACTCAAGCATTTGGTTCAGTACACTGAGTAACACGCGTTTGGGAATGTCGTTTGAGGGTGAAATACTTCCCCATGCAGATTTTGCATCAGATTCGAGTTGGTCACACATTTGCATTGACCAATAGAAACCAGCGTTGCCAAATCCGTGGTTTTCCCACGGAACTAGGCTACTTTAACACTTGCTGCGGGTTGTTTTTCATGTCCATGGCTTTAAGTGACCACAATAACATGATATTAAGCCCTTAAAATGCAAACTTTTCCAGGGGAACCCCGCCAAAAACATATATTACCCCCGGAACGTGATTTTTACTGGGGGATCCATCTTGAAATGTGATTGGGCTACTTTTGAGTAGCGATTGGCAATTTGTTGTGAAAACCTGGCAACCCTGATAAAAACCTGCTTGTATTGAAAGTGACTTCTGTGCAAGTTGTGCTACATACATTGCTTCAAATAATGGACCTTTTTTTCCCAACAAAAATTCACTTACATGATCACACTTTTGTTTTGTTAACATGGCATTGTAAGAAAAGCAGCCAAGAATAAACTAATTTTTAATTATCAATAATTTCGATTTTACAAGTTGGACTCCACCATACTGACACCAACTTGAAATCCATCCCCAAAATTTCAAATCAATCTTAGGCCATGCCTCCCAAAACCCTCCCATCTGATAAAGCAGTGATAGTGCCAGGACCTGACAAATGATGTACAGCCTGCTGTCTTCAGGAACATATTGGATTTTCAGGCCTGCTGATTTGCTGAGAGATTGAGTCCAAACCCCCACTTTCATCCCCCTTGTGGCTTCCTAAAGGAGACCTTGGGGAATTCAGCTTTTTTTTTTTAGTGGATTCATTGTCGCAATTAAAAATAATGCCAGGAGCCCCTTGAGGTTTCACAGAATAAGTGTGTGCACGTGTGTGTATGCGCTTGTCCCTCACTAGGAAAGGGCCCAGCCCCCCAATCACAGCTGTGCTCCATGGACACAAACTAGCGGCGAGCGACAGAGGCTTAAAAATCCAAAAACACTAATCAGCAAATTGATTACAGGACGTTTCTTCTTTCAGCAGGGCTTACAGCACCAAACACACTCAAGGCCAGACTGATCCTGCATTGACAACACCGCACACCGGTGGATGAGGGTAAAAGAGGGCTCCAGCTGCCACCATTTCACACTAAATGACCGTATGTGAGTGGGGAAAAACATCCATCATGTTGTTTCAATTTACAGTCTGTGGTTGCTTGTAAAACAGACAGTAAACAACTTTAACCGAAAATGAATTAGTAATCATTCTGTTATGCTAACAAATGACAGATTTGCAAGCTCGTTTCATATACACAAACAGGGTTCAGAAAGCACTAACACGATTGAAAAATGTATAGTAATTCCAATAAATCCTTGTTTTGAAGTTCAGGGTTCTTCAAAACATCTCACATACCTCACATCACATGATGTGTTGCTGGGGAATCCCACTCCCACCCTCCCAAAAACAAAAAACAACTGGATTTAAGGATTTGCTTACCCAGGGTGCTTATTCCTCGTTTGGTATTACATCCTCTGGGATTAACATTTCTATTACTAAATGTGAAAGGCAGCAAGAGAGACAGTAATCATAGATCAAGAGAGTGAACCCCCCACCGAAAGACTTGTGCAAAACAAAGGGAATAGAAAAAAAATGGTTGCACGTGATTTAGGTATGTGACATTCAGCTAGGAGAAGGTCCCCTGAGGGGTGTTTGTCTTAAAAGGATCACTCTTTATTTCGCGTCATATAAAACATCCATTGATATGTACACACATTCTCGGAGGTTCATTAGCGTCAGTCACAATTCCAGTCTCAGCCTAGATGTTACTATGGTACTGCATTAAAAACAAACCCATACAGCGCTTTGGATTTAATCAGATTTTATCCGTCTTCACTTATTCCACATTCTTCAGTGATCGTACAGTGCATCAGCTCTAATGAAAACAAATCAATCCAACTGAGAAAGACATGTTTCGACTGAAAATTATATTAAAGATTAGATGGATTGTAGTGGAGCCATTATTAAAAGTCGGTAAAACAGAAAGACGGCCTACATAATCATTGAAACGAGACGGGACCAGCCTTTTGGGCGAATCTCTCAAAAGCCTGTCAGGAAATATCTGGGTCACATTTCACCACAAAATCATTAAGAGGAAAAAAGAAATTATATTTTGCATATAGAAAATTAAACCTACATTTCACACAATTAAGATATTTGGCACATAGGCAAATACCCTCATTTACCCTCAAATTCTCATTTATGTTTTACTTTGCTGATATCATTATATGATTATTATTGTAATACAGTATTTAAAAAAAACAACAAAAAACAAACAGCTTTTTCAACTAAAATCAGCATAAATTAAGGCGAGCTATACTTTTTTTTTAAGTTTAAATATACATATACAGTATACTTTTAATAATTATATATATATATATATATATATATATACACACACACACACGCATACATACATATATATATATAAATTAAAAAGTATATTACATATGTAATAATATTTCTTGTTGGGAAAAAAAGAAGGAAAAAATATATATATATATCTATATATGGCATATATTTATATGCCATTTGAAATTTTCTTCTAAAATTAGCATTTTTCTCAGGCTCTCGTGTGTAGGTTCAGTAATTTCACTTTAATGTTAATGAATAGGTTTTTTCATTGCCATTAAAGTGAAATAACTTATAAATATAGGAGCCTGAGAAAAAATGCTCATTTTAGAAGAAAATTTCAGATAGCACTTGGAGGCTTTTGCATCTGAACTCTTCATATAGTTCTGTTTTTGTTCTCACATTATGGTACTGTAAATGGGAAACTTTTTGCATTATGGTAATGAGAATTTTAGAGGGAAATGTGAAATGTATGTTCTTAATGGTCCTTTTCCTTTAAGCACAATATATTTTCTTATTTCTTTTAATTTTGGAGTGAAATATAACAACATTTTTGGACAGGTTTTGAGGGAGGTTCATCCTGTAACATATCTAATGCTATAGCGCTGCACACCAACAGTTGTTGTTTCTCCTGTGCTACAGGTCTTCTGGTGGGAGAGTAGCATCTTATTTGCGGTTGAGGAGCTGGCGAGAGTGGGTGTGAACGGCCTCTACGAACGCGCCCACATTTTCTGGGTCCATATCAGGGTACAGGCCATGACCCAGATTAGCGATGTAGCCCTTGGTGCCAAAGCTCTCCAACATCCTCTTCACGATCTCTGATATGCGCTCCTGATCACACATAGATGAAGAGAAGTGTTTGGATTGGATATCATACATCAGGTCAAAATCTATAAGCTATGGTTTTTCAAACACTCCCATAATTTCTGAAATGATGGTGGAAAAAATGTATTTCGGAGGCATCGAGACAATGCTATGAAAGTCATGCTTGTAATGAACGAGCAATGAAAGCCAAAGACGGCTCTGTGTGGAAAACAGCTGCTCTTACGGCTCATATTTCCAGCAGGGCCTAAATTTGTAAAAACAAAATGGCCTCTTTATTTTGAAATGGACTAACCAGAAGTAAAGTAATGCTTCTGAAGCACAAAACACTTCTGTACAGCGTAGACTATACTGAAGTGATGCAGAGAACTGGTTGGGTTTCAAAGGATCCATGATTCTGTTGAGTTGTTTTGATGTTTCTTTCCTCACCTTTGTGGCGTACAGAGCGCAGGGATCCATGTTGCCTTGCAAACTAACTTTTCCTCCAGTCCTGATTCTGAAAAACACAAACATAACATAAATATAAGAACCGTTCTTACACTGAGAAATAGTCAAACATCACAATACACTCACACCAGCCACAGGTTTGAACACTGTTTCTCATGATCTTAAAAAAAATTAGCTAAAAGTTACTTTAAATAAAATTGTGGTTCTGTATGGACCTCTTTACAAAACTAAATTTTGAATCAATTAACTTTTCATTTAGAAATGGATGAACTGAACCAGATAGTGTAAGAAGAGCAGCCACTATTTGAATGGGAGTGTTTAATAACAAAAAAACAAAAAAAGCTATTTAATTTGTTTAGGATAGCAACTACATAATTCCCATAATTCCATTGGTTGATGACTCGATTATTTAAAATGGATTTTAAATTATATATGAAATGTATAAAGAATAGTTGTTTGTCCAAATATTTGACTAGTACTATATGTACATACACACAGTGCCTTAATGGAGTATTCAGACTCAACCAAAGCCTTTCATTCTAATCGATTAGAAATACTATATTGACTTTTGGCTGTCTCTGATATTTCTGTTTTAAATCTATCAACTGGAGAGTTTTTCATCTGTTTTATATATTTTTATTATTTGATTGTATTATTATTATTATTTGATTTTATTTTTTTTGTACAGCACTGTGGTCAATTATTAGTATTGAATGAATACTAACTATTAGTAATAGTTAGTATTATAATGTGCTTTATAAATAAATTAGAATTGATTTGGAGGTGGTAGTAGAATCATGCTGTAAAAATGATTTTCATCAGCAGATTTGGGATTATTTTTATTAAAAGAAAGAATGGATGGTGCAAATACATACAGTAAAAGACAATCTGTTTAAAAAAAAAAAGTGAAACTTGATCGCTTACGACAGTGATCCTAAAAACAGGGCTAAAGTACAAAAAGGAAAATGTCTTATAATGGGCCAGCTAAAGCCCTGATCTCACTCCAACTGTGACACTATCTGAAATATGAAGTGCATAAATTTCATCTAAAAAAAAACTTGACCAATCTGGAGCAAATCTGCCTGAAAGAAGAGGCCAAAAATCACACCTATACAAATGTGAGTTTCAATTCTTTGAAATAAAACTATCAAGGAACAAAACTGCAGTAAAGGATCTGGAAGCAAAAATTGCTTATGAGTGTGAATACTTTTGCAAGGCGCTGTATGAATATAACACTGAAATCAGAAAAACTCTCACATCAAAGCTGCATCACATCTCAGTGACTGACCGTGCTGAACGCGGATCTATGGTCCAGTCGAGACCCACCACTTCATAACCAGACTCAGAGAGGTCCTCAAGCCCATAATGACCATCTTTAGCAAAAACAATCTGAACATGAAACAGAAAAGTCAAAAGTTATAGAGGAGCTGAAGGATCACTGAAGCAGATTCTCAGTGGAAACTTTCAAAAGAGATACCTGCAAGAAAACCTGACCTGATACTGACAACTAGTGGCAAATCATGTTATTACAAGTGTTCATGTGTAGTGTGCATAGAGTAATATTGCTGGTGTCTGGATACTTGCACTCAAAAAGAAAACGTTAGCACTATTTAATCATTTTCATTATTAAGTCAATAAAAACAATGTTTAGCAGCTACATAGTTTGTTTACATTTTAATATGAATACATGGAAATATATCAATTAACGTAGTATGGCATTTCTAACTATCTGAATGAACATTAACTAATGTTATTATATAATAATTTTATATATATATATATATGTATGTATAATGTTATATGTTGTTCCAGTTTAGCAGACTTCTAAGTATTCCAGTTTAGTATGCTAAAAGTACAATTGCAGGGCATTTTATAAAGTACATAAATATTAAAGATTATTTGTAGTATACTTAGCATGAAATAAATGTATTTCAAATACACGTTACTGACATCTTGGGATGAATCACTTATGTTGCTGTTTTCCACATTTCAATCACATATTAATAAAATTAAGTGTTACTAAATCATAGTTAAATCTAAAGAGAGATAAAAATGTCAAACTCTATTTACCATAGGCACATTGTCCAAACCAGATTCTTTGATCTTGTCTTTAACACGGCGAGCAATGTCTCTCAGATATGGCAGAGAAAACTCTTTAAACTCCACTGGGCCCAAACAACCAGTATGAGACTCGAAAACCTGCAGAGCCTAAAGGAAAGACAAGATAAGGAAATTAGTGAAAACTGACTGTGTGTTACATACATTCTGTGTCTATAAAAACTTTACAGAACATCTAAATAGTGCTACAGATTTTTAAACTGTTCTCCTCCACGATCTCAATTCATTGGTTCTCTCACCTGAGCTCCAGCTTTCACCTGCCCGAGAAGATACTCCACTATGACGTCTGTTAGCTGGCTCAGGAGTTTGTGGCTGGCCTCTGGATACCTGTAGAGCCAGCGTTTAGCCTTTGAGTGCGTCGTGGAGCCTCCTCCTTCAATCATGTAGGACATTAGAGTCCACTGCCATTCATGAGAGACACAACAGATGATGATGGAGACCATTAATTCATTAATCCATTCAAAAGTGTTTTTAAAAAGTTTTTTATGCTCACCAAGCTGGTATTTATTTGATATACCACAGTAAAAACAGTAAAATTGTGAAATATTATTACAATTCAAAATAGCTGTTTAATATTTTAATATATTTCAAAATATAATTTATTCCTGTGATGACAAATCTGAATTTTCAGCAGTCATTACTCCAGTCTTCACTGTCACATGATTCTTCAGAAATTATTCTAATATGCTGATTTGCTGCTCAAAAAAACATTTCTTACTTCTACCAATGTTGCGTGCATGGTACTAATGTGAACACGAATCAAAGACTGAAATGGAAACGAAGAAGTTGTTGAATGAAGTTGTTATTTTTGTATTCTTTGTGCACAAAAAGTATTTTCGTAGCTTCATAAAATTAAGGTTGAACCACTGATGTTACATGGACTACTTTAACAATGTTCTTATTTTCAGAGAGCTCTCAGATTTCATCAAAAATATCTTAATTTGTGTTCCAAAGATGAACGAAGGTCTTATGGGTTTGGAACAACATGAGGGTGGATAATTAATGACAATTTTTATTTTGGGTGAACTATCCCTTTAATATCTTTGTGGAAATATTCTTTGATGAATAGAAAGTTCAAAAGAATAGCATTTATTTGAAACAAAAATCTAATTTAATGCATTCTTGCTGAAAAAAAGTATTTTAAAATAAATAAATGAAAAACTTACTGAACCTAAACTTTTGAATGGCAGTGTCTATAGCTCAGATTAACAATATGCTGCTGGCAGGAGTTTAAATCATTAATTTAGCAAAACAAACAAGCAGTTACTGTCAAATCTCTACACATTTCTATTTAGCTTCCAACAGAAATACTAAACAATTTATCTTTTTATTTGTTATCCCCAAACATCTTGTGCATTTTTAAAGCAGTATCTCAAGTCATGTGAGGATTGCTGCTTGGTTTTCTCACCGGAGCTCCAGTGAAGCCGATGAGAGGAACTTTTCCCTCTATTCTGTGTCGTGTCAGTGTGATGGCTTTAAAAACATAGTCGAGTTCAGACGACACGTCCACTTTAGTCTTTAGTCTCTGCAGGTCTTCAGGCTCCTTCAGTGGTTCTGGGAATGTGGGGCCTTTTCCTGGACTCATCTGAACCTCCATTCCCATGGCCTGGTCATACACATTTTAGATATGAATAGACATAATATTCTTTGGTATTTTTCAGTAAGTTAGAGGTCAAATTATGACCCGCGTTCACCTGAGGGACCACCAAGATGTCAGAGAAGATGATGGCAGCATCAAATGGGAATCGTCTGAGTGGCTAAAACAGAAAATTGAGACAGTGTTAAAACTCATTATGTTATAAGAAGCAGGTAAGAATGAAGGTGCTCAGTGGTGCTGACCTGTAGCGTAAGCTCACAGCAAGCTTCAGGGGAACGGCATGTCTCAAAGAAATCCTTCCCTGCCCTCGATTCCCTGAACTCTGTTGACAGAGCCACAGAGACACTAGATAGTAAATACACTGCATATAGTAAATAAAAAGAACAGCTTCATGGTAAACGATCACATTTAGCACAGGCGGTACTCATCAGCACATAAGACTGGTACATACCTGGTAGATATCGGCCAGCCTGTCTCATACACCACACTGGAATGTGCTCAATCTCTTCTCCTCGAGCGGCTCTCAGGAATGTGTCGTTCTTCAGCTCTGGAAAGTCTTTGGGGCTGGGATGGAAAACAGCCATCAAAATATCTCAATAACCATTTCACACAACATTACTTTTCACTCATTTTTCAAATTTATAAGTGGAATTCATGCATCATGTGTACTCAGAAGCCCCTCCCTTTGGTTGAGATGATCAGGTTTCACAGATGTGTTAAGCAGCAAGTGACGAGAGTAGATAAAGGCTTTTGAGATCAGGGGACTAACGGTTTACTATTTCTTCACAGCTTGATAAGCATTTGTGTAGAGAGAGCCACAAAAAACACATCCTATTGTCTACATTACAAAGCCATGCAGATAAACACTACCATTCAAATGTTTGTGGTCAATATGCTCTTTTTTTGGAAAGAATTTAATACTTTTATTCAGGAAGGATGACCAAAACAGTGTATATTTTTACATTGTTGCAAAAAACTCTATTCTTCAAAGAATCTGTAAAAACGTTTCCACAAAAACATTTAGCGGCATAACTGTTTTCAACTGCGATAATAAAAACTTTTGAACAGCAGTGTCTTGACTTGATTTAAGTTTACTGCCACAGCTTCAGCTATTTCATGGCAAACAAAGATTATACATTAGAAAAACAATACAGTCATACACAATACAAAATACAAAAATCAAATAAAGCAAATATAAAACAAAGTTTTGTACATAAAATGATATAAAAGATTTACTTTTGAAAGAAATTGTAAAAGTTCTTCTGAGCCCATCTTTTAAAACAAGTCCTAAAGAGATTGTACTGATAATAACCTTTGTCTTATGACATTAAATATTGGGCAGAACAAAAGCACGTTTCACCGTCAAGTGAGTCCCACAATATTGACATTTTGGTGCTTCTTCACCTAACAACAAATAACCTTGTATACGACACCTTGTATACACAACTTGGTCATGCCAAGATTTAAAAGAATAAATATATCTTGTTCCTACAATAGAATTTATTTCAAAAAGTTTGTTATTTTGACATTTTTCCCATTCCGCTTGCCATTTCTCCAATATGTATCTGTTGATTACTGGCTTTTGAACAGTAGTGTATGTGATGTGTATTGAAATGTAAATATATAATTACGAGTATAAGTGCTCAAAAAACATTAAATATTAATGATACAGGGTATAATGATATTATTATTCATTATAGTATTATCAATACTGAGTTGCTCTTTGCTTATAAAATAATAGATTATATTTTGTGAATTAATTAAAGAGATTTATCAGTAACATAATTATTGCAATTCTTTTTTTTTATCTGACATTTGAGTACTTAAATTAGACAGCTAATTTAAGGATATGAGTTTCCCACAGTTTAGTTACTAAACTGCATAACATTATGCAACATGCTACTTTTCTCACAATAGCTACTAGCTACTTTGTATTACCTGCCTGTATAATCGATATGCTTCATAAACGAAAGTATTCGCAATTACAGAATTATTTTATCTTGTCAGTGAGCTGATATGGTTCTACAACACGTATAGGCCTCATGAAATCATTATAACACGCATATCAGCATTCATTCATCTCATATAACACGCATATCAGCGTTCTTACAGAATCAGACTGTCCTTATCCATTATTGCCAGCGTCAAAGAAGAGTTGACTAAGGGTTTGCAGGCTTGTTTTACTCTGTCTCTGCCTGACACTGTGTTGAAACAAATGAACAACGTCACGCCTTCAATCTGAAGGGCGCGGCCATCTTGAAATGGTCACATGACCACGAATGGGCGGGACTTAGAGAGGACTGGAATTAAAGGGATAGTGCATCCAAAAATGAAAACTCTTCTCATCATTTATTCACCATCTAGTTGTTACAAACCTGCATTAATTATTATTTCTTCTGTTGAACACAAAAGAAGATATTAAAAAATTAGGTAATCAAACAGTTTCTGGTCCCTATTTTTTCCCCCACACAATGGCTCAATGATAGCTGCTCAGAGGCTACCAGCAACTGTTTGGTTACCCACATTCTTCAAAATGTCTTCTTTTCTGTTCAACAGAAGAAAGAAACTCATACAGGTTTGGAACGACATGAGGGTGAGTAAATGATCACAGAATTTTCATTTTTGGGTGAACTACCCCTTTAAAGAAGACCATCACATATCTACTTTCAAGGGAATTTCCTTAGTTATGGTAGCGTAGTATTTCATGACCCAGAGAACTGTTATCAATCACAAAAGATTAACTTTATTAGGTTTCTAGATAATGTACAAATGTACAAAATATTTTAACTATACAAAGCATTTCATTCTTATAGCTAATCAAATACAAGGCAATTTAAAGGCTTAATTACAAAATATTACCCTCTGTCACTGTTCGATACTGTATTATCAATAGTTATTAAAATATGTAAAAAAAAAAAAAAAGTCAAGCTCACACTCTCTTTACAGTGGTTTACAGTGCATGGATTTCATTAGTCATTATTTGAATTTAAACCAGAGGTTTTCAAACCTTTTGTTCCCAAGAACCTCCAAATATGATGATCCTTTTTGAGAGACCCTCTTACTAAAATATATAGGCAGCTGTATAATGTCATTTATAAATTATTCACATCCTTTAAAGAAAATGTGTGATAGTTTAAGTTCAAGCGTTTTACAGTGTTCATTTTAAGCGTTTACATTTGTGAATGTAACTAAACATCTTATTTCAATTCAAATGTATTGGTATAGTTCCTTTTACAATAAATATCCTTCCAAAACAGCTTTACAGTTAACTTTGACAGCCCTAAAAACAAAATCTTTTAATTTCTCTGAATTCATTTGCAGATAGCAGTCCCCAGACTCCAGTTTGCAAACCCCTCGTTTAAAAAAAAGAAAAAAAAGAAATGTTTTGATGTGTAAAAATGACAATGAAACTTTGGTAGGGTACGTTGAAACATAAAAATTATTTACAAATTGAAATGCAGCCATTGAAATTTGAATGAGAAGAGCAAAAGTAACAAATAGTTTGTTAAAACTTCAATTTGAAGCAGAAATAAAAAATCTGAACCTTGCTTACACATACGTAAGCAGATTAGTTACATATTAGAACATTGATTCATAGATAAATCACAGATCTTTTGATCATCTTGAAACAGTACAAAAATATGAAGGATGATTTTGCATCCTCATGGCTGCTGCTGGTACTGGCCCTCGGTGGCTGTGTAGAAGTCATCTAGTACACTCTGAATATAGTCGAACGTGGGCCGGTCGTCTGGTTTATTCTTCCAGCACGTGGTCATGATATCATAAAGTTCAGTGGGACAGTTTTCAGGACGGGGCATCCGGTAACCTCTCTGAATAGAGCTCATGACTTCACTGTTACTCATGCCTGAAGGTAAGAAAAAGAAGGAAGTGAAAGGGTGATTGGACTGATTGAGAGAAAGAGAAAAACTGAGTAATAAATGTCACACGGAGTTTTCAGAAAGGTATTTTTGTCAATGTTTAAGACAAGACGCCAAAGGTCCTGTAACTCATTTTAACTAATAGATATCACAATACTTTCCTAGTTGATTAATCACAGGACAAGACGACAAAAAGTTTTTTGTTTGTTTAAATATGCAAATGGCACATTATCTAATTAAATATGTAAATATCCACTCATTTGCATTCATTTTCATTAAATGTTATGTGATCAGGTGAATGATATATAAACAAACCTCTCCATAAACCTTCAGAATACATATAGAAATTAAACTTTAAAGCTTGGTTTACACTGCCGTTCAAAAGTTTGGGATCAGTAAGATTTATTGTATTTTAATGGAGTCTCTTACGCTTATCAAGACTTTATTTATTTGATAAAAAAAAAAAAAATACAGTAATATTGTGAAATATTACAATTTCTAATTTTGGTTTCCTATTTTAATATACTTTAAAATACAATTTATTTCTGTGACGCAGCGCTGAATTTTCAGCAACCATTACTCCAGTCTTCAGAGTCACATGATCCCTCAGAAATCATTATAATATGTTGATTTATTATCAGTGTTGAAACTGTTGTGCTGCTTAATATTTTTTTGGAACCTGTGATACTTTTTTCTTTGATTCTTTGATGAATAAAAAGTTAAAAAGAACAGAATTTATTCAAAATAGAAATCTTTTCTAACAACATAAGTCTTTACTATCACTTTTTATCCATTTAACACATCCATGCTGAATAAAAGAATTAATTTCTTTAAAAGAAAGAAAGAAAGAAAAAATGTACTGACCCCAAACTTTTGAATAGTAGTGTATATTTTGAACACTGTTCTTTTTAACTTTTTATTTATCACAGGAACAAATTATATTTTAAAGTATAATAAAACAGAAAACTCTTATTTTAATTGCAATAATATTTCCCCAAAATTAGAGTTTTTTTTCTGTATTTTTGACCAAATAGATACTGCTTTGATGAAGAAACTTCTTTAAAAACATTAAAAATATTACTGATCACAAACTTTTGAATGGCAGTGTATGTAAGTGCGACTAAAGTAGAGATTTCTAGCTCCGTGCAATAAATTAGACAATTAAATGTGCATTTTGGATGTTTTCTTTACACCAGTCTAAAAGAAGACATGTTATCAAAGCAAAAAAAAAAAAGAAAAAAAAAGTGCAAAATAGTGTCTCTCTTTAATTTAGCTTAATATAGAGCTAAATATATTTTTCAGGATACCAGTCATTATTTTTACATTTATGATACAATTACATTTGGTAACATTTGCATCAGATGACACAATTCACCTTTCAGATGTTTTCAATTGACAGAAACTAAAATACTTAAATGTATCAAACACAATTTGACCAGTAGATGTCGACAAAGTCCTGACAAAAGAATCAGTTTTATCATCATTACTCCACTGCAGCTTTCTCGTAGAGTAATGCTGATAGCTCCCAATAAAATTGGAATGCTTTATTTAAACTCAAATGCAATCAAGGTGCCATTATCTCAATTATATTACCTGGATACGGAATTTTCCCGTATGTTATAATCTCATACAGGAGAACCCCAAAGGACCACATATCGGATTTGATGGTGAAAGAACCATAGTTGATGGCCTCGGGTGCCGTCCATTTGATAGGAAATTTTGCTCCTGAGACACAGAACACACAAATTCACACAGATCAGTCAGGTCTGCTGATGCAGGAGAACTATCACAATATCAGTATGCATAACAGCCTTAGCAGGCACAGTCTGGAGAGGCGTCTGACATAGTAATGCTGTAGAAAATGACACACACTCACCTTCTCTGGCAGTGTATTGGTCATCCTCAATTACTCTGGCCAGGCCGAAATCAGCTATTTTGCACAACAGGCTATCTGAAACCAGCACATTAGCTGCCCTCAGGTCTCGGTGGATATAATTCTTCTTCTCAATGTAGGCCATACCTTCAGCTATCTGCAGAGACACACACAAACTCAGCATCACTGACATAAACAAACATACACTAAGTTTGGGTCATTGAGATTTTTTAAACTGAACGTATATGACAGTAAAGACGTTTATAATGTTGCAAAAGATTTATGTGTCAAATTATTGCTCTCTTTTGAACTTTCTATTCATTAAAGAATCCTGAAAAAGTTTTCACAAAAATATTAAGCAGCACAACTGTTTTCAACATTGATAATATTAAGAAATTAACCACTAAATTAGCATATTTGATCTGATCATGTGACACCGAAGACTGGAGTAATGGCTGCTAAAAATTCAGCTTTGCCATTGTAGGAATAAATTACATTTTAAAATATATTAAAATAGAAAAAAGTTATTTGAAATTGTAATATTTCACAATATTTTACTGTATTTTTGATAAACAAAATGCAGCCTTGGTGAGCATAAGAGATGTCTTACAACCCAAACGTTTGAACAGTACTGCATTCGCACACGAATATGCATGAGTACATAAATTAGACAGTTAGTAGTGTAGATCACAGTAAATTAGCAGTTCGTGGGTTTTTTCCACTTCAGAAGTGGGTGTAGTCGCATTTCTCACTTAAATTTAAAAGAGTAAAAGTGCTTTAACAAAGGGAAAATGATGGTGTCTCACTTCCCCATTGGCATCCTCTCTCACTCTCTAAAACAGGATGTGCAATTTTGACTTTTGGTCCTGTTTCAGCAGAAATCAGATTCTAGTCAATCTTAAAGTCCTAAAGACTCGCACTGAAAACAAATGTTCTTCCTTAGATTTAGTTTTTGTCTTCTGAAGCAGTTAGTTATGACTGTAAATATTGTATGACGTCTATAATGCTTTAACCAGCCATTTTTTTTTTATTTATCTCAGAATTATTATGGTTGTCAACATGATATAGAAATTCTAACTTAAACTTAGATTTGTAAATCTAATAAGATTGTTAATTCCTTAGAAAACGACTAACTGACTGGTTTTTATTTGTTTTTAAATAAGCACAGACAAAAGAATCTGTTCCTCTTTTTCTTCAACTAATGGAAAAAGTGATGTCAGCCTCATGACGCAAAAACCCGTAAAGTTACCCCAGAAATACGGAAATGGAGGGCTAAGAGAAAAGAAGGCTAATTCATGTCTTGAACCAATATTTTTACCTGTGCAGAAAAATCTATTAGCTTCGGTAACTGTACTTTGCAGCCAACTGCACTTTTCAAGAAATCCAATAAGCTTCCTGTAGAAGAAGAAACAAACCGTTATATAAAAGTCAATGAGAAAACAATTTTCTTACGACTACAGTTTTCTTGAACTGTAACTCTCATAGTTCTCTCATTTTAATCATTGAAAGAGTATTTCGGTAACACTTTAGTATAGGAACAAATTTTCTATATATTTGCTACTAGCATGCATATTATTACCATATTGGCTGTTTATAAAGCACATATTCTGCATGACCATATTCTACATTCCTAATCCTACCCAGTACCTAAACTTAACAACTACCTTACTAACTATTAATAAGCAGCAAATTAAGAGTATATTGAGGCAAAAGTCATAGTTAATGGTTTGTTATAGCACGAATTGGACCTAAAGTGTGAACAGTATTTCTTGTACCATTTGCCATGAACTCAGTGATGATGTAGATGGGCTCAGTTTTGGTGACGACAGCATAGAGGCGCACGAGTCTGTCGTGCTGTAAGGTTTTCATCAGGTTGGCCTCCTCTAGGAAAGCCTCCACTGACATTGTGCCCGGCTTCAGCGTTTTCACCGCCACTTTTGTGCTGTTATTATAGTAGGCTGCAAACAAAAAGAAACCACAATTAAAGACGTCACTTCTCTGTGGTTATCAATAATCTTCCTGTTCCAACACCACAGTCGCATTCCAGCCACAAAACAACGAACTAAAGGCTGAGTCTAACACGAAAACTAATGAGAAACGCAACCACGCAACAGAGAATTTATCAGTATAGATATAGGAACTGTGAAGTTGGCCCTAAAAACCTTTTATAGGAACTGCCTCCTCCGAATCCTCACATTTTCTCACCAAAGATCTTATGCAACTCACTGGTGTAAATAAACTACATTTCTCAGAAGTGATGACAGTGCCACTTATGTGAAGGACTGTTACTGACAACTGCGTTTTGCATGTGCTCATCCCTTCTTCTACTTAAATGACATTTCAACTGTTCATTCAAAATTACAGACAACTTTCATGCTACTTAGCTTCTGGATATGTGATGCCCAAATGTACCGTTTAAATCTAATAATTTTGCTGAGACGTAACAAAGTGGGGCACGCCAAACAGAAGGAAGTCTTTCCGTTGAGTGCGTCTGTCATCGTACGGACTTATAGTGTGTTTAATGTCTGGCAACGCTGTGCCAACAAGGTCACGGGGCGCAAAAGGAAACATCTTGGCCACGGGCGGTCGAGAGCCATTTGTATATTTGCTAAGGCTGCTTCCTGCAATTCATCATGTCGGCTGAAAGGGAAAGAGGCACATGAATAATAACAAAATCCAAATGCAAATCCTGCGTCAGTTGCATAGAAGTTTCCTCCTCAGATCTGACTGATAAGTGTCTCGTTTGTGCCGGGTCTCTGTGTACTATCAGTCTGAGCTATAAGGGAGCCATTCATGCCAGCCAGAAGCCACAGCAGGAAGACTCGAGATTTGAATGCGACTTGTCAAAAGCTTTTATGGCTCAAAGAATTAGATAGTAACAATAAGCCTACACATGTTCAAAGAAGGTCGATTAATCGATACAAACACTGAAGGATGTCACTTCTAAGCCCACTGAAGAGCACATAAAACGCTGGGTTTTTTTGAACAAGCGCTTGGGGGATCTTCGAGACGGAGAGAATTTGAATAACAAGACCATAAAAAAGATCGCAACACTTTTCTGCAGTTTAGCAAAGCTGAACATGTAATGGACTTCTGATGAAGGAAACACTTCATGGCTAAATGTATGTTTGTGACTTCAGGCAAATTCCAGATCTTTTTGTAAATCATTTTCAAGCTGAAGGGTTTCATTTCCTTAACTCACCCATCCACACCTCTCCAAACTGCCCTGCTCCGAGCTTCTTCACCATCTTTATGGATTCTTTAGAGATTTCCCACGCATCTTTGTCCCAAGGCTTCTGTGCTTTTGGCTTCTCACATGGTTTCTCTAGTTTTCTACATAATCCATCTGGTTGTTCTGTGATATAATGATGCACATTCTTTTTATTTTTCCAAACCATACATAAACACACTTAAATTAATATGTAATATATAATACAAATATATATGTAATATATAATATAAATCATATAACAATACATTTATAAATATATTGATATTTATTTATACATTTATAAATAAATTAAACATATTTAATATTAAATCATATATTTTATTTATGCAGCTATACAATATATTATCATTTATTTTTTGGCATCCTTAGAACTTACTGTGGTAATGTTTTATCATGCTGTTGATGTCGTTGAATGTGATTTTTGGAGAGATGTAGTAGCCACCATTATCCAGAGATCTGATTTTATAATGTTTAACAACATCCAGCCTCTGAGCATCCACATCTCTGATTGACAGTGAATAACTTCCTGCTCACAACAAAGCAGAATATGTTACACCACAAAGTTATATTACCACAAAAAACACTAGTAGACAGTAAACGGTGTGCACCTTTTGAGGTTTCACTTTCCCGTATGAGGTAAGACCCAGGTTTGTTAGCAGGCGCCAACAGCTGTCTCTCTGCATCCTTCCGTGTGATTTCTTTGAAGAACCATCTAAATTGTGTGCATGGTAAATCAAAATATACCAAGATGAAAAAAGATAAAGTGCTCATACATATATATATATATATATATATATATATAGTTACACTTGTACAGTAATTCCTCATTTTAAGCAGCACTCACTCTTCTGTCTCTATAGTGTCTGCTTCTGCAACATAGTTTGAAGGAATGAATCCTTCCTTTCTTGTGGTCAAAGACTTTGCCTTCCACCACTCTCCATGCCTGGAAAAAATATCACACTTCACATAGAGCAACAACAACATAATAACAAGCAAAGAAAAATATTAGATGATGACATTTACTTACTCTTCAAGAATCTTTAACTTCTCTCCCTTTTTAAAGCCCAGATCATCAGCATGAATGGCGTCATACGGATACAAAGCAACGGCTATTTTTTCCTTTTCTGTATATAAAAAATAAATTAAATCTATTGTACAAAAAATTTCAAAGCTAAAAAAACCACCAAAATGTGGAATAAGTTCATCAGACCTACCTTCCATTTTTTGGAACACCTGACCAGGCAGGAGGCCGGAAGTCTGAGTACTCTGTGAAATAAAACTTTTCATATAATCACGATATAATCATGGAGATGTTTTTTAAAATATTAAAAGCCCTTCTCTTTAGAATCTATGAAAGTTATAACAGCAAAATTATATCTTAACATGACAAGTTGTTTTTCCCCCAATCACTACTCACTACTTACTATATGAGGCTTATAGGAGGTTGGATCTCTCACATATACAGTTTGGTCAGTACGTACTGGCTGGTGTTTGTTTCCTTCAAGCACACGTCCATTTTGGTCACCATCCAACTTGGATTTTTTACAACCCATGTTTCCTGCAAGAAAAAGATTAACCTTTGTCGTTTACTGAAATATGAACAGAAACTGGAATTAAATTGAAACAAACCACAACCATGAAATATTTTATGACACTATTATGTCAAAATAAAAAATCTACAGTGCATTACATAATAATACCTATGCAATAAGACTTATATAACTATACATGTCACTGCTTCAGTATAGATGACTAAAATTGATACAAATGATGCAGAGAAGATTCCAGACCCATATCCTCTTTCCCTGAACACAGATATCAGTGATATTGCTTTTACATGGCAGATACAACACCAAAAATTATTTAAATATTTGATGATTGATACAACAGATTTTTTAAAATTATTATTTTATTACTGATTTAAAAAAAAAATCATTATACTACAATGAAATGAAAACATAATATTATGGATATTTATTAATTATGTTTTAAATTTCTTTAATATACATGATTAAATATATAATGATTAATAATAATAATAATAATAATAATAATAATAATAATAATAATAAAAGTATTACTATTATTATTATTATGACATTAAAGGGGCTGAATACATTTGGGCTGAATGTACATTTACATAAACATTAACTTAAAAACTGTTTAAAAGCCATATTTCATGATAAATACAGTTTCATGACAAACATTAAATTGATCCGTTAAAAACAATTAAAAGCTAGTTTTAGTCTTTTACACTTAAATGAAAGTCAACAAAAAACACATTACAATTCCTGTGGTACCTAATGACCACCCAAGTCTTAAAGAACTCTTTTTGACGTGTGCTTATCCAAGTAGGTCAGCTGAGAAGAAGCATCGAGTCACTCGGTATAAGATTGCCAGTACATTTTAGGAGGCTTCATATGAATAACAATATGCCCTCAAAATAATAACACACCCTCTCAACATAGTATAAGGAACACTTGCAGCTTGGAAAACCCACTGGAAGGTCAGGTGAACACATCAAAGCAATGTCCTGTTAAATATAAATCATCTGCCAAGATGGTGCAGAGCTATTTAAGGTTAGAGTTTCATAGGGAAGAAACCAAGGAATTCCCCTGCTGAAAATATGTCCTTTGCTTATTCTTACAGAGTATTGGGGAGAAGCAATCATTTTCTCTTAAAATCAGGTTCATTGTAGTCGGGATCATAAATGCTGGATGTCAGCTTTACCAAAGCAACAACAACAGGACTACGAGGAGGAAATGAATTTACCGTAAATCTCTTGGGCAATGGACTTTATATCAATGAGCAGCAAACGCTGAATTACTTCATTTCCTTTTTACAAGGTTAGAATTCAAACGACAATTAAAAAAACAGATATAAAAATAGATATATAGATAGATGGCAGAGTGAAGTTCTAAAATAAACCCAAAACTTGTTTTAAAAATGCTAATAAAAAAATAAAATAATAATAACCCAATATTCTGACCTAGTATTGCCCTCCCCTGGGAAATTCTGACAAGATTGTTTGCCGATTCTTTCCGCATCCTTTGGTATTTCAGGAAATGTTTAACACTGTTGCCTTTTGACCAAAGTAGTCAGTTCCCACAGTAGCCACAAAAAAAAAAAAAATAATAAAAAATACACTTTTCCTAGCCGTGAATGTATCTGTATAACAGTACATTCTGATCTGGATATCTGGATAACAGATCTCAAATTCCACAACAGATAATTCTACATCTCCCAAAGCAACAGACATTGTTCTGGTTATATTTAGCCTACAATCCTTGTGATGTCAGAAGTAATAAGGAAGAAACAGTGGTAAAAAGTGCCCTCCATTGTCCTGAAGGTGAAATGTTATTAAAGTTGGTTAAATGGCTAAACAACACTACGCTGAAATCGTGTATGTGGCCATCCTGGACTCTACTGATGTGACAGTATTTTTAGATGTCAGCAGGAAACTAGTAACAAGGCTATAATGCTAGATTAACGCGAGAGCAAGCAGGCCACTGAGGCTGCACACTTCCTCCTCTGACCAGCGTCTCTAGGGTGTTCAGTAAGACAGGAAAGACAGACACACAAAAGACCTCCCAACTACTTCTGAGTTTCAGTCTCTGGTCTGTTTGTATGAGAATGCTATATGTGCCTTGAGATCATCTTGTTGAATGATGAAACCTAATCTAGGCTATTTAACTCTGGTTTTTGTAGCCTGCAGATACAGAAATTTGAGGCTGGAGGAAGGACAGAAAGTGAATAGGCCTAATTCTGAGAACAAAATATTGAAAAGGGCGTCTCTGCAACAACTCAGGTCAAGTGTCATGGTGTAAAAAACTCAGCATCTTTAGCTAAAAATAAAATTGGAAGCATGCCGTGAGAAGACCGCTGACCTTTACATAAAGTTGATGTATTTTACATGTTATTTTCATGCAAGACACAAACTGTAAAATGGAAAATAAATGCAATATTTGAATGAAAAACAGAGTTGTCCTAACTAATTTTAACGGATATGTTTAATGGTGACAACATATATATTTCTCAACAATGTTTAATTTTATTGCTGATGTTTTAGGAGATGTTTTTCCTAACATTCCTCATAGTCTAAAAATAGATTCAAATGAGAGATAACAATGAGAAATGTTCAAATCTCTGACACATAGCCTATCTTATAAAATATGAGCACAGTTTGGAGATCCTGTCTGAAACTCTATTGTGATTTGTAATGTTGTGCGTGATCTTTCTAAAACTCTCTCTGAGAAATGAAAGTGATCATGTAAAATTCGTGAGTTAATAATTATTCAGATTTTACAGGCACCATGATTCAAGGCTAACTGGCTTTTTCTATTTTAGCAGCTGGGAGCTTCCATCAAAACATATTTACATAGCGTTGAATCAAAATTTAAACATGTCTGTATAAAAAAGACAAAGGCAAATATACGGAGAAAAACTTTCAGGTAAAACGTTACATTACACATATTTAGCCTACTGTAACACCATTGCAACAGACAGTAAGAAGGAATTTAAAACAGACAAGAATTCTAAAGTCTACCAACCTGTCAAATGTCAGAAAAAGTGGTTAACTCTCATTTAAAAGGAAAAGTTTTTGAGCGAAATAAGCGTCGAGTGCGCGCGCTGTTCCTCTCATTGACGCTACACACACAAACACAGAATGAGGAACCTGAGACTGGACGCCTGCTGCTTTTACTGCTCTTTCAACTTCCTGCTACAATAGTTACCATGTTGATTAGAGTTCTGTTTTATTTCTTTGCATAAAACCGCTGTGCCATTACGCTTGTCAAGTGTCAACTCTGTGTAGTATTTGGGGAAGAAGTATATCGGTATAATCTCACATGATGTGGTAGGAACACATACGCTTTCATTACATTCACGATTGTGACAAATTTAATAGACGTTTGTAAAAACCTGCTGAATAGTTATTAAAAAAAAAAAAAAAAAAAAAAAAAAAAAACTTGCTGTGTGTACTGCGTTAGGCTAACCGAGACTTGTCATATCGTTTGCATGTTGTTGCTCTTTTGTTGATTTTGATTGCTTCTATTGTCCTCTTTTGTAAGTCGCTTTGGATAAAAGCGTCTGCTAAATAACTAAATGTAAATGTAAATGCGTGTATATAAACGAGTAATCAATATTAAAATATTTTGAAATATAATACATTTCAAATATTTGTATCTATACAAATATTACACACCACTGTGATATAGATAGATAGATAGATAGATAGATAGATAGATAGATAGATAGATTTTTTTAGAATTTTAAAAAACTTCCTGTTTCTTCAAATCAACTTTAATAGGTAAATATCAATGCTGGAAAAAAAAACAGATCTAAGTTAAAATAAACATTATACTAGCAGCATCACAAAAACACATAAAATGTACATTTCATGTAAAATTCATCATCAATGGCTTTACAAAACAGTAAACGGCAGATACTGTGTACAAGTACAATTTAAGTGCTGTAAGTACAGCTAACGTAAACGACTGTTAAAGCTCAAAATAAAAGGATTTATGTTTTTGACTTAATTAAGTTGCCAAAGTATGCAGTAATTGTTTTCAGTTTGTTGTTCAGAAAGTTCTGCTCCACTTCCACCTTCCCACCTGGGCCGGCGAGCGACGCGATCTGCAGAGTGAAAGAAGAGAAAGAGGAAGAAGAAGAAAAAAAAAAAAGAGCAGGTGTGAGATACCATCACAGACGATGTGGTCATTAGTTGCCAATATCAACATGTCAGTACAATACAAACACAGTATCTTGGTTTAGGGAAATTGTTGTTGAATTCAATCACAAGAAAGTCACACTAATACACAGTATTTAACCATACAAACAGTTATGGACAAAAGGTAATGATGTATTTATTTTAGATATTAGTGAAGAAATTTGCTACAGTCAAACACAGAATGCTCCGGAAAGTAGTGTGGTTTCAAAAGGTGCAACCACACTGCACCAGACAACAAGACCTTTCAGAGAATTCAAAAACCATTATACGGCTGCAATTGACAGACATCAGATGCACTAAACTAAACCCAGATGTACATAGTGGATTCTATAAAAAATAACTCAGTTTCTGATTGAATAAGATTTCAGCTAAGTTTATCTTGTGTTGCCTGACACATACGGCACAATAAATAATAACTGAAATTAGATGTATACCTAAGAATAAGTGTACAGCAGCCATGTGTATTAATATTAAAATCAGATGTCTTCATCTAGGCCCTGTCCAGTTAAAATTAGAGTTTGATGCCTTTACGGCCATATATGCTAACACTTAAGTCAACCATACACTAGTGTACATCCCTTTGTGAAAAATAAATATACTAAAATGTATTTGAAAAACATTTATTTCATGTAAATACATTTACATTCTTAATAAAAAATACCCTGCAGTTACCCTGGTATACTAAACTAGCACACTTAAAGTCTGCTAAATTGGAGCAATTGAAACAATTTTGTACTTAACGCAGTTTAATTCCAGCTAAAGTATACTTATTTGATTGTGCTAAAGTGGAACTATTGCAAGTATACTTCAGGTACACTCTTGCATTTAAAGGATGATATTTTTCAAAGATCATACAGTCCTCACCAATAGTGACATTAAACCACATTTTAGGCTTAATATTAAGAAATGTGCATTGTGCACAATTAGTATGTCAAATAAAGTTGAATAATTTTTATATCAGTAAGTCTCAAGCGATATGTCATTAAATATGTTAATAGATTTGAACTATACTTAGTATGAAATAAATGTATTTGAAATATATTACTTTTTTACTAGGTTCTGCAAGTGGAAGAATTGTTTTTTTTTATATAAACTGATAAAATTTTAGCATCAATACAAAAAAAAATAATTGTGTTCCTTGAGCCATTTATGGGGTCTTTATATTACCGTGTAAAAAAAAAAAAAGATAAAAAAAGAAAAAAAATTATTATAAAAATGTTTAAAAATTAAAAAATTAAAAATAAATTATTAATGTAAATAAAAGTGTTACCTGTTCCATGTCTGCGTTTCGAGGAAGAAAATAGACAATATTGTCTGAAATCATTTTTGACAACCTGAAAATTTCAAATGTATAGATAGTTAAGGAAGTTGGAATAGGCGGTTTGAAGCATACTGACCACATACATTAGAAAGTATATCATAACTTCCACAAAGAGGAGTGATGTGAAAAAGGACAAATCTGAACATTTTATTCCAAATTCTAATGAAAACCTCATTTGAAAAGAAAGAGGCACTGCCTAGAATAAAAGTACAGGGTGTAAGACTGAAAGGATATCCATCAGGAGTCATCATGGTCTTGATGTTGAAGACGTCAGCACTGAGGTACTCTGGTCCTCCCCACGGGGGACTGAGGAAAACCATGTCTCCTCGCAGGCGCGGAGCCAACTGCAGGAAGTCTCCCTGCACAAACTCTATCTGGTGCGCCACACCGTACACTTCTGCATTGTGCTGTGCCAGAGCCAGCCGTACAGGGTCGATATCGATGCCAATCACTGGATGTCAGGAGGAGAAAAACAGCTTCACTTACAAAAGGGTCAATGACAAACAAGAGTGGCCACGATAAAGAAAAAAGAATCAAAACCTAGTGTAGCAAAATAGCTTAAAAGGGAATTGTATATAAATAATTACAATTAATTATGATTAATTACAATTATTTATATCGGCTGACAGTAATAACTGTAGCAGAATTAAATTGCCATCAGCTGATCTGTTCGTCCAGCGAACATTCAGTGTAAATTCATATCAACTCTAAGAAAGGAGATTTCCGTGGCCACAGAAAATACCTTCCTATTAATGCATTAGAGCATGTAACAAGGGTCAGAATCGTAAAGGGACAATTATTTGCAAGGCACAATCAGAAACTCATGTAATTTGTGCACAAGAGTTTTATTAACTAAACGCTAACACACATAACTAATCTAACAAACAAACGAATAACATACACTCACGCATACATACAAAGTGGAGCTAAAGTGGATGAATGAAGCCATTCGAGAAAACAGAGAATGCAGTTATGGAAAGAGTCAGTTAACCACCTGAGTAAAACCATCAGCGCCGTTTATAACGGGGTCTATAACTTATACTAAACCTCTGTTTCGTTTAGTAAAATGTACTATAATTGCACTGCCTTGGTTGTTGACGAATGTCCAGAATACAGTCTCGGATGAAAGTCCTGATGGTTTCACGGTTTTGGACTTGCAATCACGTTCTTCCTGGTTTGAAGAGTGATGAATTCCAAGGATGTCCTGACTCGAAGAGACATAAGATCAACTAAGATCTTTGTTTGAATGGAAAGACAAGGCCGCGAAGCCTGGCACAATAACTTAAGGGTCCGGAAGAGTTCTAGCTCACATCTTCCTCATCCTCTTAGGCTCTAACAGATCCGCAGACTGGGCGGCGTCACTGATGTGAGGGCGTTATCTGGTATAGAGGTCACACCTCTGGGGAGTCAAAGAGCCAGTGGTGACTTGAACTTTTGGAGGGAAGGTTTTACGACTCTTTGTCTCTGAGCATGGTAATTTGCATGGGATTGGATTTAATACTTGATATACAAACTATTAAAGATTCTTAGAACACTAATATGTTGCATAGGTATCAACATGTAATATACACTGTCATTTAGATCATCCGAAGATGAATTGATAGAGACCAAACATAGAATGAATGGGGTATTATTAACTAGTGATCTATCATAAGCATGTATAAAACAATATACAGTACAAAAGACAATATACAAGAACAGTAACAATATACACAATAACCTGAAGGATATGGGTGTTAATTCAAAGAAAGGTTTTTCTATGAATTAAATAGAGAAGAGTCCACTTTTATGGGCATTATGTCTTTCCTAAAGGGAAATGTTGCTCTGCCTGTATTCCTTTGACCAATAAAACTAGTATTATCAGGTTGGTTGCCATGGCACCGGGGGCCTGGAGTCATGGACAGACATACCGGCACTCAGTATGTGTATTGGGTGGGGGGTCTGTGACCATTTGTTAATCTAATAACTAATTGATTTGTTAAATCACTTGAAAAATTGTGTGTCTGATTGGTCAAAATGCTACACTAGTAAGTTCAGTATTGTTCTTTTTGTATTCATGTTGGTTTTGAACATTTTTTATACAATTTTCAGGAAACATTTTATTTATTGACTTTAACATTCTCATATGGTTATAACCATCAAGTACTAACATATTTACTTTACACCTTGAATACATGTGAGTAAATATACACAACTGTTCAAACATTTGGGGTTATTAAGATTTTTTTAATAAAAAAAAATAAATGAATACTTTTATTGAGCAAGGACCCATTAAATTGATCAAAAGTGACGGTAAAGACATTTATAGTGTTACAAAAAAAATACATAATTTAAATAAATGCTTTTAACTTTCTATTCATCAAAGTATCCTGAAAACACTGTTTAATAATAAAAAAAAATATTAAGCAGCGCAAATGTTTTCAACATAGAATGATTTCTGAAGAATTGTGTGACACTGAAGACTGTAATAACTGCTGAAAATTCAGCTTTGCCATCAAAAGAATAAATTATATTTTAAAATATATAAAAATAGAAAACATTAATTTTAAATTGTAATATCTCATAATATCCCTTTTTACTGTATATTTGATCAAATAAATTCAGCCTTGGTAAGCATAAGAGACTTTTCTTAAAGATATATGCATTGTGAATATTCCTAAATATTATGAATTACAAAAAAACCCCAAAAATATCTAAATGAATTTTAATTCATAAATGAGAAAAATTCTATATATTTCTCATTTATGAATTAAAATTCATATTATATATATATATATATATACACACACACACACACACACAAATTTTTTAGAATGGGGGAAAAAAAAATTAGTACTGTTTTTTTTTTAAATTTTTTTGAACAACAAATATGGTCAATCTCAAATGTTAAAACAGATAAATTAATTACAAATAAAATGAAATAAAATAAAATAAAATTTCAGATGGTTTCTCAAGACAATGGAAACCAATGTATTGGTGTTAGCATGGTAGGACTGTGTTGACATGGCAATATGAAATGCAACTGTACCTCTTTTACCAGTGAGGGCAAACTGAATGGCATTGCCACCCACACCACAGAAGGCATCGATAATGAGCTCCATGCTGAAGCTGTCCTGCGCCCTCAGAGCGATGTGCTCTGCTATCTTCTCAGGAGTCACTGAGAACCAGCCCTCTGTGGACAGAACAGAGTCACAGGTTATGCACATCACAATTCAAATTAGAAGCAAAAGGCTTTTATCAGTTCATGCATTTTTCCTTCTCAAACAAAATATTAAGATTAGCAGAATATTATTCAAATTACTGTTAAACCTAAATGCACCTTTTTATTAAAAATGTGATAGAATTTTGACACTTTGACCACCAGAGGGAGTCTGCAGTTTTCATTTTTCTATTTGAAGAGCTGAAGCTTGGCTCTGCTTACGTCAAACACTGTTTCCCCTCTAAATATATAGCTTAGCTCCGTATTAGGAGGAGCTTCTGGTGACAAAAGGATGAGTTTTTTTTTTTTTTTTAATTCATCATGTGATGGCAGAAAACCGTATTTTTCCTAGGAGAAGCTGTACAAGCCATTCAATGTGTTCAAGATATGATGACCTTAAAGCAGATTCCCTCTGTATCTCCAAGCAGTTCATCATTCTTGAAAGCTATGACACTTTAAAACATGGCCTCAGATACTGGATCTTCATGTTTTTAGGGTGCTGCATGTATCTGTGAGAGAGAGCTGAGGCAGAAGCAGTCAGAGAGCACAGAGAGACTGGAGTTTAACAGAGCATGTCCTCCTCTGATTCTGTGGAGACCAACACCATCTGCTTTTAGCCTCTACAAATGCATCTCTGTTTTTCCGCCTCTCGTATTTCTCTCTCCACTGAGAATAGAACACCTGCTAAAGTAACAATCACTGGTCTGGAGCAACCACGTTCAGCACTTCCTGTTTACAGTGTGAGGTCCGGACAGCGGGCGGCACTAAGAGCCCGTCAAGTACAGGTGCCCCAAAATACAGAGAACTTGCTTTTATAAGCACATATACCGTAAGTGGTACCTCAAATTTGCATACGCTCAGAAAAAAGGACCAAATCTTACAGAAAAACACACTGTCAACACTAAACAGAAATAATTGTATTGGTGTCATTTTATAATTGAAGTGACATTTCCATCTGAAAATATTTTAAAACTGAAATGTCCCATGTTAAACCTACCATGCTATATCGATTAAAGTATTTCCTTTCACATATAATTCAAGGTCAAAATGAATAATTGTAGAATTTTTTATTCAGTAACACCACTGACAAATGTCAAAGTTAAATGTGTCTAAGGACAGAGGAAGGTACTATAACATTGATCTTAATATCATTTAATTATCTATCTATCTATCTATCTATCTATGAAAATGACATTTCAGAAAAATACATTTAAAATGTTGCTTTTATGTTTTCATATGGTTAACACTACTGACATTAAAATGTGAGAACTGTTTTGATGTAAATTATTAAATTGCTCTTATATGCATGATTATTAATTTAACCACTTAATACACTTTGATATTTGACATATTTACTTTGAATTGAATGATTGTATTGCATTTACTCAACTGTATTATGGAATAATATGCATTTTCATGCTTTAAGAGTCCTACCTAAAATAACTAATAAGTGTAAATTAAAATTATATACACTTCCCCCAAGTTACAATTAAACTGGTATGAAGCAAACGTAGTTTTCTATAGGAACTGTGTACATTACAGTTGTTGTCATCTAAAAGTTAGTGACAACAGACTTTTGAACAGTCTTTTTCCTATTTTTTTTTTTTTTTTCCAATTAAAAAGTATATTAAGTACTGAAAGATTAAAAAAAAAAAACAACTGTGGCTAGACGGATTCCTATGAGACCCAGAAAACAGAAACGACCCCATTTACTTTAAGTCACATTCCTGGTTATATTAAGCACAATTCACTAGAACCAAGTTTTTTTTCTTTCCTTTTTGGCTCCAGATTACTAGTTAATGTTGGGTAACCAATGGATAACCAAACTTTTTTCCTTGTTCAACATCCTGTTCCACATAGACATAAAATGTCTTGTGAATGCCTCTGAAGTGGTAATGCATGCCAGTGCCCTTTAGTGGGGTCACACGCTGATAAAACTCACTCCAAATTTCCTCATTCCATTTAAAAGTCTGCGTCTTGACTGGCATAATGTTGACGTCATAGCTGTGTTTGTTGTTTGGTTCCTCTCGGTGGGTATCACAGTAGTAAAAAGAGTGGGTTTGCATCTCTGTAGTCTTGAGGTAATCCCCCTCCTCTTTATGGTGGGGGTGCAGGAGACGCACACTTCAGCCCACGCTCTTGATCTACCCTCGCTCTCCTCTGTCCAATCAGGCAGTGCTGAAGGAAAAGAGGCTCACTGTGGCTATGGGCTACTGCCTCTGTTGACATGAATAAGTGAATAGATACGAGGCTCTGATCTCACTTTCAAACAGAATTCCAGATGCTTAGTGAAAGAGTTATGATCCGAAAGTGAGAGAGACGTATGAAAACACATTAGTCATGGTACTTTGGAGAATTCAAAGAGAAATCTGCCGTCCATGAGGAGAGTTTTTCTAATCCCAAATAAGGGGACCTTTCATGGTATCACAAGGAAAACTGTTTCACATTTGGTGCTGATTAAAATACATCTTTCCCAAGACCAGCACTATTAAAAACTAAATCCTGACCCAATACTACAGTTATGCCATAAAATTTAACAAGCAAAGTGACTTAACAGTAACATAAGACATTTAACATAAAAACTATATTTTACATTTTCTGGAAAAAATGTTGGTGGTATTTTAGCAAAAGTCACCACCACAATGCTGCGGTGTTGCAGGTGATTTTAAGGCATTGCTAAATAATTGAAATTGTAATTGATTTTTGTAGTGTACATATTCTTAATTAATATTTGTGTCTAATGTCTAGTTAAAATATGTGAAAAATTAAAATAAGATGAATGTACCTGAGAAGCAACCCTGCACAATATATTAAAAGGATAGTTCACCCAAATATGAAAACTCTGTCATTAATTACTCACCCTCATGTCGTTCCAAACCCATAAGACCTTCGTTAATCTTCAGAACATAAATTAAGATATTTTGGATGATTTTAATCAAAAGCTTTATGAAGCTACGAGAATACTCTTTGTGCGCAAAGAAAACAAAAATAATGACTTTATTCAACAATTTCTTCTCTTCCGTATCAGTCTTCATTCACGACAGTAACACAACGCAAAAAAAAATATTCTCGTAGCCTCATAACATTACGGTTGAACCACTGATGTCACATGGACTATTTTAACGATGTCCTTACTACCTATCTGGGCCTTGAACGTGTCAGTTGCATTGATGTCTATGCAGCGTCAGAAAGCTCTCGGATTTCATCAAAAATATATTCATTTGTGTTCCGACGATGAACAAAGGTCTGGTTTGGAACGACATGAGGGTGAGTAATTAATGAAATAATTTTCATTTTTGGGTGAACTATCCACTTTAAGACTTAAGAAAATGTATCTTCAGAGAATATATCTTCAATACAAGATTAATTAATTGATTCATAAGTGTATTTTGTTTTACTGTACTGGCAGATCTTTTCCATTTATATTCCGCAACAAGTTCACAAAAAAAAAAAAAAAAAAAAATTAAACAGACACAATTTATGAAAACAAGTCTTCTTTTTTCTTATGCAATGCTGCCTCTTTTAAAAATCCATGTGCTCTACACATTGGTGCTCAAATTCACATGGTCACATTTCCTTTTACACGATCATCTCTTGCTCTTTCTTTAATATAAAGAATAAAGAATAAATGGTCAAAAGACCAAATGGTAAAAATGGTAAAGACTATACAGCAAATAAAATTCCTTTTACAAGATAAAATTAGACAAGCGAAAAGCGATTAACTAGCAGGTTTATGTTAAGTTTAATACACTGTGTCCATTAAGAGAGTGACCCACTTTGCAGACAGCAGTGGAGAGGACAACACAGGTAAAGCACCAGAGCTAAAGGTTGTCCTCCTCTGAGGCTGAGCACTCTATTTGTGTAAAGTGTAGCGTGGGGAAAGAAAAGAGTGCTCTCCTGAGCGCTCTAAAAGCTGCTTGCTGGCTTACTCTCTATTGCTCCCTCTCACTCGCTCGCTGTCTCCCTCCCTCTTTCTCTGGTTTGACGCAGGAGGTATGAGGGGCTCCGTGTCTAGTGTCAGCACACACACTGCAGACAGAGCCAGCGCAGTCAGACAGCCCACACCTTCAGCTGCTACAACCTCACACTGACATCATTCTCTGTCCCTCACTTCTCAGTGGGTCCCTGCTTTTCTTATTTAAAGTCACTGGTTTTACTGTGAATGATTCATTGGTGCACGTTATTCTAAGGAAAAAAAAAAAAAAAAAAAAGTATTTTCGTTTGCCAGTGACATCACTTACAAAGGCTGTTCGGGCTATTGGTTTATGTATATCCAAATAGCTATTTGGACTGTTTCATCATCCTATAAATTCCCAAAGATGTAAGTCAAATCCTGCTCTAGCTTTTGTCCCTGTTCACTCATTAAATTATCAGTATAAATATAAACTGACACTGAGAAGAATTAGGGCTGGGTGATACATTGAATACTCAATGTATTTGCAGTTTTCTTTGGCAATACAAAATTAACACTGTGACAGTGATTTTATTTGACCATTTTTCTAAAATGTGTCATTAGTTTGTGACCCCTTCTATTCTCATGACTTAAGTATGATAGTGTTAAGTTTTAAACTTCAGTATTGGGGGTTTGTTGCAAATCATTTCAAACAGTTAATTTCAATTAATCTATTTATAACTCAACAATTAATTTGCATCAACATTAAGAAATGCTCACCGAAGTCTCTGCGGGACATACTTTTATCCATTAAAATGTTTTATTTTTATTTATTTATTTTTTTCACTATGCTGTATATTTGCATTGTTGTATTAATGCAAATATGCATGAAAATGTTTAAAAATTCTTCACTGTGTTTATTTAGTGGAAAACGTGACTGCTTGACCTACTTTTTAAGTAGATATTAACTGTGTTTTAGTTCTAACATTTTTAATCTGTTAGGCTTACACTGGCTTTGATTTAAATTGTGGTTATAAAACATAAAAAACTAAAAAATGTTGCAATACAATACAGTTTTATCTATATCAGCCAGATTTATGAAGAATAATTAACTTCTAGGTCATCTTTGTAATCTTCCACTGTTTAAAACTTAATGTCCTAGACGCTGCAGCACTGAAGTTGATTTGGATAAAAGCATCTGCTAATTGAATAAATCCAGTGAATTAATGAGTTGTCTAAAATGAAGATGGTGGCTTTGTGCTGACTCACCATGGTCCAATTTGATGCCCTCATCGAACCTGGAAAACAGACGGTAGCGTTGTGCCCAGTACTTGGCCAGCTCAGGTTCTGCTGCAATCTCAGGTGGCATCTCCACATCCTTTCTCCGTTTCCGGTTCCTTCTCTTGTTCTTTTTAGAGGCTTGCACCCTCTCTGCTGGGAAAGGTAACAGTATGATTATGTCAAATTGCCTTGAACGGCAAATGAGAAGCTTAACTGTGTTAATGGTTGGCTTGTATGTTACACAGACTGTGATTATCTCATTTGCATCATGCAAAAGCATGGCGCTAAATCCTGACCTCCCTCAGCATCCTCAGGTGCATCAGGGAGTAAGAAGTCAGGGATGTCCAAGGGCTGCAGCTCTCCTCGAGGATCTGAATCACTGTCTTGTCTTTCTTCTGGCTCTGGCTGAATGTTCTGCTGAAGTTTCTCACTTATTTCACATCTTCTGCTGAGCTGAGGAGTCTTCTCACACTCTATTTCATCAGTTTTTTCCTCGTCTTCCTTTCGTGTAGGTAGACTTCCATCTTCTGCTCTCTCACATGGCTCAGTCGGGGCTTCAGGCATGGAGGCTGGAGTCACCTCCTCAGAGTCAGCATCAGTCTGAACCTGCTGAAGGAAACTCTGGACCTGTGAGGGTATGAGAGAATATAGGGCTTGTATAGGAAGGAACAAACCCAAATACTGCACACCACATTCTTAATCATCAGTTTTACTATGTAACATTTTCTGTAAAGCTGTTTGGAACAACATTTATCATTAAAAGGGTTATGCAAATCTATTGTAATCCAAACGGAAATTATTATTTTATATTATAATATTAAAAAAAAAATACACTGTTAACATATTACAAATGATCAAAAGTTAAATTTTTTAATGTTCGTTTTTTTTAATGTTTAGTATCTTACGCGCACTAAAGCTGCATTTATTTGATTAAAAAAAATCTGTAATTTTGTGAAATACTGTTGCAATTTAACACCACTCTTTTCTATTTAATTCTATTTAATCATTTTAAAATTTCATTTAAATCTGATTTTTCAGCAGTCATTACTCCAGTCTTCAGTGTCACATGATCCTTCAGAAATCATCCTAATACACTGATTTGTTCAAGAAAAATTCATATAATTAAGGTTAAAACAATTGTGCTGCTTAATATTTTTGTGGAAATCATGGTACATTATCCAGTATAAACAGAAAGTTCAAAAGAACTGCTTTTATTTGAAATAGAAATCTGTTGTAACTCTGTAAAAGTGACATTTTTTAATCAATTAAATGTGGTGTCCTTGCTGAACAAAAAACATTCATTTCTAAAAAAATAAATAAATAAATAAACAGATAAACAAATAAATAAACAAACAAACAACAGGGAACAGAGCTTCTGACAAATGGATCATCATATTTGGGGTCCTTGGAATTTATTTATTAATTTATTTTGCTGCTTTATCTCCACCAAAGGCTTTTTCATCAATGCAGTAAAATAAAAAAAGTATAAAAGTGGCAGACATAAGCTTCTTACATTGCAATAAAAACTACATCATTTAATCTGATGGGTCTCTGGCATTAAAAAGAAAACCACCTTTGCAGGCACAGCTAAGAGCAGCAGAACTGCAGGCCTCATTGTGATAAAGGAAGCCCCAACAAAGTCTTGTTTAGGCATCCAGCCTGAAAAGATTCAAGTGATAATGTCTGATGCAGTAAAGTTTTCATCCTCTACCGGATCAATTTGTGCTACAGAGAAATCAATTCTAGAGCACTGCAGTAAATTGGTCTAGCCTCTTCACTGGCTAAAACCCAGCCTTACATGAAACCTTAGCTGGCTGCTGGGGGTTTGGCATTAAACTCAGAAATCCACCTTGAAAAGTCCATCCACAAGATGACTAGATCCACTGGGTTGAAAACAACAATTCGTCTCTTTTCTTCTTGAATATTCAACATGCCAGTGATGAAGAGCAACCATTTGAACCTGTCCTGTGTGTGTTTGACAGCTGGGAACGTGCGTGTTAGTGTCAGGGGTGAGACTGGAGGTTAGAGCGGCTCTGTCTGTCTGACGCGAGCTGACAGCGTGCAGTAAGCAGGTGCTGCATGACAGCGCTGTGATGGGGTGGGGGATAGATGAAGCAGCTCTGTGCAGACTGCATAAAGTGTCAGCCTCACCGCTCCCACTGGCTCTATGCCCACTCTCTACCCCATTCTCTTCTCACACACAAACTCAGAACAATTTACACTGAGCTTGACTGATCCGTAGTAAGGCATCTTGTATGAAAGCTCACAAAATCCATGTGTCAATAAAACCTCGGTGAACAACGTAAACATATGCATTGCATCGCTCAGTTGAAGCACCGCTGTTGAAGACAAACATCTGAATGCCTAGTAGTATAGAGGAGCTTAAATATGAAAGACTACAAACTACATAAAACAAATTACAAATTCATCCCCCAGAGGAGTCTCTAAAAGCCATATCTGGCATGGATACTAAAAGAATTATACAAAATTTAAATAAATAAATATTTTAAAATAAATTAATATATTTACTTAGGATGCATTCAACTGATCATAAGTGACTGTAGTAGAGACATTTATAATGAAAGATTTCTATTTCAGATAAAGGCAGTTTTTTTTTTAACTTATATTCAACAACTATTCCTGAAGAAATGTATCACAATTTCCACAAAATTCAGCAGAATTGCTTTCAACATTGATGTTAATGTTAAAAATTATTTCTTTAGCACCAAAACAGTATATTAGAATGATTTCTGAAGGATCATGTGACATTGAAATCTGGAGTAATGACTGCTTAAAATTCAGCTTTGCCATCAGAAATAAATTACATTTCATAATACATTAAAATAGAAAACAGTTTCTTTAAATTGTAATATTATTTCACAATATTTCAGTTTTTACTGTATTTTTATCAATTAGCCTACACGTGGCCTTAGTGAGCATTAGAGACTTCTTTCAAAAACATTTTAAAATCATACTGAGTTTTTAAATGTTAGTGTATCTGATCGAATGTGCCTGTGTATGTGAATCGGCCATTTCTGGCAGGTTTTAATGTAAACAGTCACTTTGTTTTATGTTAAAGTAAACGAGGCAAAAAAAAAAAAAATAAAATTCTAAACATTTTTTGTTAAAATGATCAGCTCTGAGCAATAGGCCTTGCACTTAATTTATTTCTGTGCTTGTAATAATCAGTGAGAAATACTTAAAGCTAAATGCCATTGTTTTAATTAATTTTGTTCAAATATATTTAACTTTTAAAATGAAAAAGTGTGTAAGTGTGTTCATTAGAATACTGCATCCCAAAAGCTATTGAATCTAATCTACTCACTGCAGCCCTAACATTCAAAATAGTCTTTGGCTGACCTGATGCAATTGTCTTTGGGCAAATTAAAACAAAACAAAAGAAACAAAACAAAACTTTGGGGAGTATTTTATGGGTGAATTATTTCTTCAAAAATGAAAAGCACACGAAGCAAAAAACAGCTTACTTTTTGAAGGACTTTGCTGATCTTTGGCTTTGTGGTTTGTGGTCCATCATCAGTGAAGAAGATGTGCTTGTTGATTTTGCAGGCTGCTTTTTTTCTTTCCTCGGGAGGCTTTTTGTTCTCCTCACTCCTTCTGCCAGCGTATGGAGCTTGGCCTTGTTTCAGCTTCACAACACTGTCAAACCTGCCAAGACAAAAAACATTGGGATGTTAATGGAGGCCCTGATTGTTTTCAACACACTAAAGGGCTGTCTAGCCTCTGTCTGGGTCTTACTTGAGCTGTGAACCATGTCTCAGACCAAGAGTATCCCCAACTGGCACCTCCGCAAGCTCCTCAACATCCAACTCATGACTGTGAAGAGATCAGCCATTTAAACAGCACTGTATTACATAATCATAGTCTTTCACCCAAAAATGATAATTTTGTCATTATTTACTCAGCTCATGATGTTCAAAACCCATATACTAATATTAAATTAGAACAGAAATACTAAAAGGTTTGAATAAAAGTTTGGGATACTGTTAGTAATATTGTTAAATGTTATTAATTTCCAGTAACAGCTAATTTTAAAATATTTAATATATTAAAATGATTGTAATAATTTTGATATGAATAATTTTATGACATTAAAAATATTTTTTTATATATAAATATATAATATAATAATATATAAATATATATTTTTATAATATATATATATTTTTTTTAAATATATTTTTCAGCAGCAATCAAGCCAGTTTCAACATGTTAAAATGCTAATTTGGAGCTCAAGAAACATTTCTTATTATCATTAATGTTGAAAACATATATTATATTATATTATATTATATAAGACATAATACAAAACGTATGTATGTATGTGTATATGTATATGTATATGTATATATATATATATATATATATATATATATATATACACACACACACATATACAGGTGCATCTAAAAAAAAATAGAATATCGTGAAAGTTCTATTTCAAAAAGTGAAACTTTCATATATTCTAGATTCATTACATGTAAAGTAAAACATTTCAAAAGTTTTTTTTGTTGTTGTTTTAATTTTGATTAAGAGTTTAGAGCTTACATCTCATGAAAGTCAAAAATCCAGTATCTCAAAATATTAGAATGTTTCCTAAGATCAATCAAAAAAAGGATTTGCAAAACAGAAAAGTTCATGTTCTTTAAAGTATGTTCATTTATGCACTCAATACTTGGTCGGGGCTCCTTTAGCACAAATGACAGCATCAGTGAGGTGTGGCATGGAAGCGATCAGCCTGTGGCACTGCTGAGGCACTATTGAGCCTTCAGCTCGTCTCTATTGTTGGATGAACTGTTTCTCATCTTTCTCTTGAAAATATCCCATAGATTCCATATGGGCTTTAGGTCAGGCATGTTGGCTGGCCAATCAAGCACAGTAATATCATGGTCAGCAAACCACTTGGAAGTGGTTTTGGAACTGTGGGCAGGTGCTAAAGTCCTGCTGGAAAAGGAAATCAGCATCTCCATAAAGCTTGTCAGCAGATGGAAGCATAACGTGCTCCAAAATCTCCTGGTAGATGGCTGCATTGACTTTGGACTTGATAAAACACAATGGACCAACACCAGCAGACGTCACGGCATCCCAAATCATCACTGACTTCGGAATCTTCACACTGGACTTCAAGCAGCTTGGATTCTGTGCAACAAAAGCTGAGCAACAGTCCTGTTCTTTTTCTCCTTAGCCCAGGTAAGATGCTTCTGACGTTGTTTCTGTTTCAGAAGTGGCTTAGTAGCCCTTTTCTTGAAGACGTCTGAGCGTGGTGACGCTTGATGCACTGACTCCAGCTTCAGTCCACTCCTTGTGAAGCTCTCCCAAGTGTTTGAATCGGCTTTGCTTGACAGTATTCTCAAGCTTGCGGTCATCCCTGTTGCTTGTGCACCTTTTCCTACCCAATTTCTTCCTTCCAGTCAACTTTGCATTTAATATGCTTTGATACAGCACTCTGTGAACAGCCACCCCTTTCAGTAATGACCTTTTGTGACACCCTCTTTGTGGACCATTGCCAAGTCAGCAGTCTTCTCCATTACTGTGATTTCAAAGAACAAGAGATACCCAGAATTTATACTGTAGGGATGGTCATTTAATGAAACTCAAATGTAAATATTCTGATATTTTGAGATACTGGATTTTTGACTTTCATGAGCTGTAAGCTCTAATCATCAAAATTATTATTATTTTTTTTAATGTTTTACTTTACATGCAATTAAATCTAGAATATATGAAACTTTCACTTTTTGAAATAAGTTACAAAAAAAAAGAACTTTTTCATGATATTCAAATTTTTTGAGATGCACCTGTGTATGTTTTTTATATATGTATATGTATGTATGTATATATATGTATATGTATGTATATATATATATATATATATATATATATATATATATATATATATATATATATATACACACACACACACACACACATTTTTGTAAGTTTTTCAGGATCCTTTGATGAATAGAAATTTCAAAATAAGCATTTATTTGAAACAGAAATCTTCTGAAACTATGAATGTATCCTCATTCATGATAAACAAAAGTATTAATTAAAAAAAAAAAAAAAGATGAAGATGGGTCACACGGATTACCATTATGTAAATTTTTTGTGTTTGACAGCCCCTGGTCACTATGTACTGTCATTTTATGGCAAGAGTTGTGTAACGATTATTAAAAAATGGCTTCTTCTGTGCACCATAGAAAAAAAATGACAGCAAATGGATATGGAATGACAAAAATAATGACAAAATATTTGTTTTCAGGGAAACTATCCCAAGAAACCATAATCATTAACTATGTAAGTCTGATACAATACAGTATACTTAATAACAGAACGGCAGCTTACGCTCTCTTCACTTTGGCTCGTCTGTTCCCTGGAGGTTCATCATCATCATCATCACTCTGATCTTTGTCATTAGATCTGCTCTTTATGGGCTGTCCACTCCAATTACTCAGTGGCGCAGAGGTCTGTTTCGTGTTGCCATCTGAAATCACATACTTTCAGTTTACTATTAACAATAGCTACGTTAACATCATAAAATTATTTCTTATACTGCCTGATGTATACGGCAAAAAAGCTGTTCCAGCAGTACAAAAAAGGGTGCTGTACAGATGGCATCAGTCATGGCCCGACAATCAGGATGACAAGAGCCATTTTTAGAGCGACTGCGAGTGGACTGTGATCAATTCAAGCACCCAGGAGTCTGTGCTCTCTTTCACATGTACCAGCATTAAAAATGCATAGGCCAAAGTCACATGCTCCTTTTATTCAACAGCTGACATCTTTTGATATGACGCATTAAACATTCAGAGCCAAGCTTAGGCTGCAAAAAAGACCTCTGGGTAAAATGATCTGCTTTTATACAGGGGGCGTTGTCATATAGCAAACTGAATTCTAAGTTTTATGTCAGTGTGATGATGACATCATGATCACAGGTGGCTCTGTCAGAGCATATCGAGCAGGCCAACTCCCAAAAAATAAGTTGAAGGTTAAAAAGTCACCAAAATTGACTTTCTATTTTATTTCACTTTGCATGATTCATTAGCATGTAAATCTAAACTTTTTTTCCGGCTAATATCACAAATACCTCTTACTTCTGCAACCCTTTTGTTATTTTTACCCTTGCAACCAGTTCTGCCCTTTCAGTTTTATCTGAAATACATCAGATTAGTTGCGAAGTTAAATAAGTTGCAAAACTGTGGGACTTATCTGCTCAATTTCTTTACTTTGTGATCCTTAACAGGGCTGATAAAAAGTGTTCTCTAAATTGGATTTATATATATGCTACAGCAAAAAAACAAAATGCAGGTTTGCCATTTCTTCCTGTCATAAACACAGTCAATACTCTAAAAATGCTCTTTAAAATATGCACAAATGCCTAAGCATTTATCTCCACAGAGACTTCATTGGAATTACATGACAAAGATACAGTTGAGATCAAAAGTTTACATCCCCCTTTCAGAATCTGCAAAATGTTAATTATTTTACAAAAATAAGAGGGACCATACAAAATAAATGTTATTGTTTATTTAGTATTGACCTGAATAAGATATTTCACATAAAAGATGTTTACATATAGTCCACAAGAGAAAACAAAGGTTTAATTTATAAAAAATGACCCCGTTCAAAAGATTACATCTCCTTGATTCTTAATACTGTTATCTGAATGATTCACAGCTGTGTTTTTTTGTTTTGTGATAGTTGTTCGTGAGTCCCTTGTTTGTCCTGAACAGTTAAACTGCCTGCTGTTCTTCAGAAAAATCCTTCAGCTCTCACAAATTCTTTGGTTTTCCAGCATTTTTGTGTATTTGAACCATTTCCAACAATGACTGTATGATTTTGAGATCCATCTTTTAACACTGAGGACAAGTGTTCCTCGTATGCAACTATTACAGAAGAAGGAAGAATGATGCATTAAGAGTCAGGGGTCATTGTTGGAAATAGTTCAAATACACAAAAATGCTGGAAAACCAAAGAATTTGTGAGAGCTGAAGGATTTTTCTGAAGAACAGGAGGCAGTTTAACTGTTCAGGACAAACAAGGGACTCACGAACAACTATCACAAAACAAAAAAACACAGCTGTGAATCATTCAGATAACAACACAGTATTAAGAATCAAGGAGATGTAATCTTTTGAACGGGGTCATTTTTATAAATTCAACTTTTATTTTCTCTTGTGGACTATATGTAAACCTCTTTTATGTGAAATATCTTATTCAGGTCAGTACTAAATAAACAACAACATGCATTTTGTACGATCCTCTTATTTTTGTAAAATAATTAACATTTTGCAGATTCTGCAAGGGGGATGTAAACTTTTGACCTCAACTTTACATTTGGCCCTAAAAAAATTAAAACTCTGTTAGCATTTATTCGTCCTAATGTCATTCTGAACTTGTATGACTTACTTTCTTTTGCGGAACATAAAATAAGATATTTTGATAAATGTCCAAGTGTTTATTTTTTGTCTATTAAATGGAAAACAATGGTAACCACAACTGTTTGGTTACCAAAAACATTGTTTGAAATATTTTCCGTGTTCCCCAGAAAAAATAAAATCATATAGGTATGGAAAGACATGAGGGTAAATAAATAAGGACAGAATATTATTTTATTTTACTATATTTTAACTGTATTAAAGCTATGGCGTGGTTAATAATCATTTAATTATTCTACTGTATGTTTTTTAAATTAATTTAGAAAAATGTCTAAACATTGTTTACGTTCTGAATGACAAAAAAAAAAAAAAAAAAAATTGAGCACACTATAGGCCCATGCTGTAACTGACAAAATAAATTTGAACTTATCTCACAACTGCACTAGATTCAATACGCTGAAAGTAGGTCATGGAGCAGGAAGGTGTTGACATATTTGGGTTCAGCATCACTGCAGGAACACCACAGTCCCCATAGCTAATACACAGAGACCTTGAATGTCAAAATACATGCACTAACCAGATTTGTCAGTGCAGGCTGTACGTGACGATGGCCTTTTGCGGTTTCCGCCATCACAGGGCTCATCAGCGCAGTTACAGACCAAAGACTGCTGGTTGCCATTCTCGCCATCTACTTCCTCAGTCAATAAGCTCAGGCTGCTTATGAGATGTGTAACGTCTGCCTTTGACCTTCCTTCTGTCTGATTCTCGAGTGCCTCTGTTTCTCCTGGGCTGCCCTGATATTCATCAGAAGCAGCGGTGGTGCTGTAGGTCTCGTCCACTGTCCAACCCTGGGCAGCCCAGTAGTGAAACTGCTCCCTGTAGTACTGGTATGTTTGTTGGTAGTGCTCGTCCCAGTCTGCCTCTGAGCGGGAACAGTCCTGTGTCGAACTGCAGGAGATATTAGGTTGTTTCTCCAGCCAGCTCTGACACAGCAGACCCTCCCTGTGCTGCTGCCAGTAGCTCAGCCAGGCCTCCTCTGACACGGGACACGGCTGTTCGGCGGGGGTCTCAGCGATGTCACTCACAGCACACTGCTGTTTCTGTTCAGAGTCATAATCTGAGGGGGCTTCCAAACGCTTGATGGTTCTTTTGTTCTTCGGTCTCGCTAAAACTCGGCCCTTAAAGATGAGAAACAATTATTAGTTTTGGGCTACAGCCAAGTCATTTCCTAAAGTAACTTCACAGTAACAGTCTTTAATGAAAATTTACAAAGAAGATAGCAAGCGAGCAGCTTCACTGCACAGGATAATCCATAATCACAGGCCCTCTTTACATCCGGGCATTAACATTCCATTTACATGCATATATTAATAGCCAAGTGTAAATGTACCCGAGGCACATTGTGATGAGATCACTGAACCACATTTGACAAATGTGTAAATGCTAATGCACTTTTTCATTATTTGCAATTGCAATCTAGTTAAAGAATATCCAGACACTATTTGAATACAAAAATACGTTAATACCATGTGTAAAGGGACCCATGCAAAAGGAAAATGCTACAAACATAAAAAGCAAGAATCAAGGATATATAAACTAAAATAATTTATGTAATTTATTTCAGTTATTATTTTGTATTGTTGAATAATGTATGTACACTAACACTATTGGTAAGTCTGGAATAATAAAGATTTTTTAATGTTTTTGCAATAAGTCTCTCCTATGCTCACAAAGGCTGTATTTTTGGGATATTACAGTAATATTGTGAAATATTATTAGAATTTATAATAACTGAGTCCTACTTTAATTTATTTGAAAATATGTATTCCTGTGATGCAAAGCTAAATATTTAGCAGCCAAACATTCAGCGATTTCTGATTTGGTGCTCAAGAAACATTTCTTATTATTATCAATGTTAAAATCAGTATTTGCTGCATAATATTTATGTGGAAACTGTGATACATTACCATTCAAAAGTTAATAGGATAAGAAATTAATACTTTTATTCAACAAGGACACATTAAATTGATCAAAAGTGAAGAAATGTATCATGTTACAAACAACATTTATATTTCAAATAAATGCTGTTCTTTTGAACTTTCTATTTTACAAAGATTTCTGAAAAAAAAAAAAAAAAAATCCCTAAAGATGTTAAGTAGCACAACTGCTTGAATGTATTAAAAAAGAAAACAGTTCTTTTTTACTAATAAACACAGCCTTGGTGAGCATAAGAGACTTGTTTTAAAAACATAATTATTCAAATTATTACTTAAAAAAAAAATATTACTTAATCGTAATTATTCAAAACTTTTGACTGGTAGTGTACAGACATCCAGGACATCCCAAATGTAATTTTAAGGTTCATATGTGTGCTCAAGAGCACCCTCTATGCGGCTAACACGCACGCTCAAAGTAAACACTAGTGTGGACATCACAGCAGTCTACTACCCAGCAGTCCGTGCAGCATTATGACTCCAAATTGTGGAGGACTCTATAAGGACTAGGGACAAGCGCGTAAGACTTTTTGCATGAACATTATAAGCAGTGATGACATAAATGGACAGCAGTGCTATTCCAATATAACATCGAGATTATCATGCATCCAACAGACATACAGCTTTCCTCTGTTTTGATGAGCTGGCAAACTCCACAGGAAGCCCCAAACTGGCCATAAGCATGGCCTCTTCATCAACAACAGCCTCTTCTTCCTCGTCCCCCTCCTCCTCTTCATCATCATCATCATCCACAGAACAGTTACGGTCCTCCAAAAGCTCTTCCCCATCATAAGCTTCAAAATCTACTGAAAAAAACAGTGTAATGTGTAGCCATTTGAGCATTATAAGCTATATCCCGAGGATAACCTGTTGCAGATATTTAATTCAATTTAAAATCAAGAAAAAACATCAAGGCTAAATGAGGTTCTCAATCTTTTTTGACTCCAAGCACCCTCATTGTCCACAACAATATTCAAAGGCCCCATGATTTTCCTGGTGTTTGTGATATACTAGAAAATGATTAAGGATTTTTACAAACATTTTTAAACTCAATTTCTAACCAATAAAATATTTGAAAACCTGGCAAGAAAATGCCAACTAGGTCACTGGAAAACTTAGACGTTTATAGCAGAAGGTTGGGTTTAACATTTATCAAAAAATAAATAAATAAATAAATGGTGTAGCAACCTGGCAGTGAGACACAACATAAGAATATGTTTTTGTGACACACTTTTTCCTCTTTTTTGTCTTTTACCTCATTTTAAACTTGATGTGATCTGGCAATCTATGCATACTTGTGTCTGCATGTTATATGGGTTAGTTCAGGAGATTTAATATACACAATCTCCAAAAATGAGTGTATTTTTTGTCTCTTTAAAGAAAATAAAAAGCATGAATCATAACTAGAAAAAAAAGTATATTCATTATAAAAATACCCAAGGAGTTTTAATAAAATTTGCATAACTAATTACATAATTTACATGATTTTCCAGGTTATGCTTTTAAAATGACCTCATTTCCAGTTGTTGAGGGAGTGAATTAAAGCACAAAATATCTTGATTTTTTTTAAATAGTTAATGCTTCTTTTATCTTATTTCAAATCATTTAAAGTCCTGATGCCCTCTTTTAAGTTTATTGAGGCCGTCTGGTTGAGAACCACTGGGTTAAATACACTTCTTCATATATAAACAGATATTAACAGGAAACTGTACCTTGCAATTGACTGTCAGTCTGATTCAGTACGGATTTAAAATCTGACCGATACGATTCTCGATCACTGCAGATGAAAACAAGAGAAAATGTGTTCATCACCATTCACAATAGTAAACAGGCAACATCCCATGTCAACTTAGTAGTCAGTTTTACACAGTGAGGGTTTTAGCTCACTATCTTTTCTCTGTGAACATAAGTAATATGGATCAGACTAATTTTTCAGTTGTTGTCCAGCCTGTTCTGCTGGCTAATTTTGGGCACTTTTCTGCTGCTCAGGCCATTTAGGTCATTCTTACCAGGAACTAACAACAATGCAGCAACAGTGCATTAAAAATTTAACTTTCTGCACGCATTTAACCTAATAAAATAGCATGCACGTTCTTTTAGTTGATCATATCACATTGCAATCTTGTTCAGCATGAATACATACTTGACATAAGCTCTGGAGCACAAGCAGTGTATTGTCATCTCTCTCTCTTCACCCTGATAAAAGATGATATCTGCTAAATGAAGAATATTCCGCTCTCTGTAATCAATCATGATGATAAACGCATGAGTGACACCTGTCTACGGGATCTACCCGAAACCTCTCTACAAACCTGTCTTATCGTTATCGTAACCGGACATTAGAAATAAAAACGACCGCGAGACATATAGCGATATATAAATATATTGTTGAATTAAAACGAGGAACATTAAAAGTACTACTACAACATCTATCTAATCCTATCTACACACGAGTTTCCCCCCTCGTGTTTTACAAGTTACCCGTCAAGTTAAAAGACTTTCGGTAAATGTACAATACTGACTTGGTATTAATGATGGATTGAGACTTTTATTATGAAATTTTCGGACATCGCCTTGAGCTGTTTCCTGTTTGTGTCACACTAAAGAGAGCCGGTTGAGTCAGGAAGAAAATCATTTATTGAGGGCAACGGTGTCTATGTCATCGAGGTATCATAATGTAAGTAGATTTGAGAAAATCTTATTTATTATACGCTTCTTCTAAAACATCCATCTATATGTTTAGTTTTTCGAGTGATCAGATGTGTACTTTTGAAGAAGTGTGTGACAGCTTTAAAAACGCAAAATCTGGAGCTGTTGTTAGGTTAGTTTGTCTATGATCGCTTTCCACTGTTCAAGTGTGACTGAAGACAGAGCGGTTTAATGTTACGCCTTTCCATGCATTTGACTGTGTTCATGTAAATGATTTGTATGGCAGTCTCACCTGTGACTGAGTGTGAATGAGCAGGTATAACTGTCATCATCGATATCATTTGTTTTTAGGGCACCGTTGTGAGGTTGGTATGTTTGGCCGAGCAACACATTTCCGTTGGAGAAGGTTCGTGTTTTTTTCCTATGTGCTTTAAAAAATAGTTTCAATGTCATAAATATGATGCACTTGAGCTTTAATGCCATCTTAGTGTCTGTTATTGATAATTGGTGTCTTTCATTCCCAGGTCTGCCCTTTGGCAGGTTGTTGCCTTGCTCAGCCCATCTGCTGCTGGGAGAGGCTACAGTGAAGCAGCATGTCCAGTGGGAATGAGTCCTGTCTGTTTGAGATCGGATCCGTCAGCTTCTTCTCCTGCTTAGTTCATGTGTGGGAGGAGTGGGCAGGACTCGGGCAGCTCGAGGACTACCTCAGTTTCTTGGAGTATCTGCTCTGGGTTTTCACACCTCTAGCCATAGTCTTCATTCTGCCTTTTCTCATAGTTATCTTCCTCTATCTGTCCATACTCTTTCTCCACGTGTACAAGCGCAAGAACCAGTTGAGGGAAGCTTATTCTAATAACCTGTGGGATGGTGCGAGAAAAACTCTGGCAACCCTATGGGATGGACATGGAGCTATTTGGCATGGTATGGCTTTGGCTTTTTTTTATCTGCGTTTTATTGAGATCTGGATTGTTATTTTGTTTAAATTAAACTTCTTTGGTTTGGGATTTTTCATTATGCTCGCATACTTTGTATCCACTGTGCTGCTAATTTGATTTTTTGAGTGATAGACAGGAATAATAAAATCATAACTTTTTAATTGTTTAAAGGCATGATGCAAGATTTCACACATTTGACGTGTATTATCAGGGTATGGATGTTTTATGTTTTGTCTGATTCACTGCACCAATTTAATTTGATTCATTTCACAAAGTGATAATATATATATTTCTAAAGGTTACAAATGAACAATCGAGCGCATAAAATACTGTTCAAAAGTTTGGTAAAAATTTTTTTGTTGTTTGTTTGTTTTTTTGTTTGTTTGTTTGTTTGTTTTTAAATGTTGTTTTGAAAGAAGTATTTATATTAATATAGTTTCATTTATTTATTATATATACAACCCGAATTCCAGAAATGTTGGGACATTATTTTTTTTTTTTTTTTTTTTTTTAAATTTGAATAAAATGAAAACTAAAAGAACTTCAAATCACATGAGCTAATATTTTATTCACAATAGAACATAGATAACATAACAAATGTTTAAACTGAGAAATTTTATGCACAAAATTAGCTAATTTCAAATTTGATGCCTGCTACAGGTCTCAAAATAGTTGGGAAGGGGGCATGTTTACCATGGTGTAGCATCTCCTCTTCTTTTCAAAACAGTTTGGAGACGTCTGGGCATCGAGGTTATGAGTTTCTGGAGTTTTGGTGTTGGAATTTGGTCCCATTCTTGCTTGATATAAGTTTCCAGCTGCTGAAGAGTTCGTGGTCGTCTTTGACGTATTTTTCGTTTAATTATGCACCAAATGTTCTCTATAGGTGACTGCAGGCAGGCCAATTCAGCACCCGGACTCTTCTACTACAAAGCCGTGCTGTTGTAATAGCTGCAGCATATGGTATTGCATTGTCCTGCTGAAATACACAAGGCCTTCCCTGAAATAGACGTCGTCTGGAGGGGAGCATATGTTGCTCTAAAACCTTTATATACCTTTCAACATTCATAGTGCCTTCCAAAACATGCAAGCTGCCCATACCGTATGCACTTATGCACCCCCATACCATCAGAGACACTGGCTTTTGAACTGAACGCTGATAACACGCTGGAAGATCTCCCTCCTCTTTAGCCCGGAGGACACGGCGTCCGTGATTTCCAACAAGAATGTCAAATTTGGACTCGTCTGACCATAGAACACTTTTCCACTTTGAAACAGTCCATTTTAAATGAGCCTTGGCCCACAGGACACGACGGCACTTCTGGACTATGTTCACATATGGCTTCCTTTTTTGCATGATAGAGCTTTAGTTGGCATCTGTAGATGGCACGGCGGATTGTGTTTACCGACAGTGGTTTCTGGAAGTATTCCTGGGCCCATTTAGTAATGTCAATGACAGAATCATGCTGATGAGTGATGCAGTGTCGTCTGAGGTACCGAAGACCACAGGCATCCAACAACGGTCTTCGGCCTTGTCGCTTACGCACAGAGAGATTTCTCCAGTTTCTCTGAATCTTTTGATGATGTTATGCACTGTAGATGATGAGATTTGCAAAGTCTTTGCAATTTGACGTTGAGAAACGTTGTTTTTAAAGTATTCCACAATCTTTTTACACACTCTTTCACGGATTGGAGAGCCTCTGCCCATCTTTACTTCTGAGAAATTCTGCCTCTCTAAGACATCCCTTTTATAGCTAATCATGTTACAGACCTGATGTCAATTAACTTAATTAGTTGCTAGATGTTCTCCCAGGTGAATATTTTCAAAATTTCTTGCTTTTTTCAGCCCTTTGTTGCCCCCGTTCCAGCTTTTTTGAGAACTGTAGCAGGCATCAAATTTGAAATGAGCTCATTTAGTGTATAAAAGTGTAAAATTTCTCCGTTTAAACATTTATGTTCTCTATGTTCTATTGTGAATAAAATATTGGCTCGTGTGATTTGAAAGTCTTTTAGTTTTCATTTTATTCAAATTTAAAAAAAACGTCCCAACATTTCTGGAATTCGGGTTGTGTATATATAATATATATTTATATTTATATGTGTGTATTTGAATATATTTTAAAATGTAGTTTATTCCTGTGATGGCAAAAGCTGAATTTTCAGCATCATTGCGCCAGTCTTCAGTGTCACATGATGCTTCAGAAATCATTCTAATGCTGATTTGGTGCTCAGTTAACATTTCGTATTATTATCAATGTTGAAAACAGTTGAAACAGTAATTCATTTTACTTTCTTTGATAAAGTTCAAAAATATTTATTAGAACTAGAAATCTTGGTAACATTGTAGATGTTCTTACTGTAACTTTTTGACCATAGTTTTAGTAATTTGTAATATGGAAATGAAAATTTGACGTTATTTCATAAAAAAAAATATTATGTCACGCTTCACAAAAATGTTGAATAATTTTCTCCTGATTAATTAGGTATGTATTTTATGACAGGTTATGAAATCCATGGTTTAGAAAAGATTCCAGATGAAGGACCTGCTCTCATAGTCTACTATCATGGAGCTATTCCTATAGACTACTATTATTTCTTGGCAAGTGTTATCATTCAGAAGGGAAGAACTTGTCATTCGGTGGCTGATCATTTTCTGTTCAAGGTCCCAGGTAAAAACAAATTTCATACTGGTGAATTAAGTGATCAATTGGCCTCATTTTGCCTATGACAGAGTCATTACTCCGTACCTAATTTCCTAGTGATTCACTTAATTTTGGGACAACACATGTCCTTTAACTTTATCTACCATTAGTTTTAAAAATAGTAAAAAATTCACTTTGTTCTTAACACAGATGATTTAATTATAACCTATAGAAAAACATAAATTTGTGTCTTTTCAAGAATCATTAACTAAATTCTGTGAGGACATTGTCTACATTTTGAAAATCCTTTCCATATTTTATCTTCATTGAATTCAACAAGGTCACACACTGATTTATACACTATATTGCCAAAATTATAGGGACACCCACTTCTAATGAACAGGTTTGAATACTTTATTAATTTCCATGAGTACAAATCTTAATGTTAAGCATATAATGATATTCTAGGGAATTGTGTGCTTCTAATTTTATAGTAACACAGTTTGGACAGGACCCTTTAATTTTAAATGCAGACCTTGAGCCAAAAACTCATCACCAAACACCAATGACTTGTACATATGTGTACAGTCATTTTAGACACTTCCAAAACTGTTGCAACAGAGATGAAAATACAATTTTTAAAAACATGAATTATGTTTCCATCTTTGTTGCCACAGATTTGGAAGTGCTTTTTTCTGTTCCAAAGAAGGGGGTATCCCAATACTTTTGTCCATATAGTGTATGTACAAGTCATTGGTGTTTGGTGATGAGCTTCTGGCTCAAGGTCTGCATTTAAAGTCACACCAGAGACTTCAGCTGGGATTAGGACTTGGCTTTCTACAGACCAGTCAAGTTCTTCTACACTGACTGAATCAATCATTTCTTTTTGAACCTTGCCTTATACACAGAGGCATTGTCATGTTAGAATAGAAAAGGGTCCTGTCCAAACTGTTGAAGCACACAATTCTCTAGAATATCATTATATGCTTAAACATTAAGATTTGTACTCATGGAAATTACTGAAGTAAGTCAGACTTGTTCATTAGAAGGGGGTGACCCAATACTTTTGGCAATATTGTGTATTTATATACTTTTCAATTTACTTTCATGAATTGTGCTCATATTGTCTGTATAACAATCACGACAGGGTTTAAGCTCCTCTTGGAGGTGTTTAGTGTGATCCACGGGCCACAGGAGGAGTGTGTGAAGGCCCTGTGCAACGGCCACCTCCTGGGCATCTCTCCTGGAGGAGTACGGGAGGCCCTGTTCAGCGATGAGACGTACCCTCTGCTCTGGGGCAAACGCAAAGGATTTGCACAAGTGGCCATTGACTCTAAAGTGGTGAGTGACTGTCTCTCTTATTCTGCTCCTTTCATACAAACCACTTTTATTGTACTTATAGTCTTGTACTTGTCCCTATAGCCAGTTATACCCATGTTTACTCAAAACTTGAGGGAGGGATTTCGCTCTCTTGGAACATTAAGTGAGTCACGGAAAAAAGATTGAACTTTCACACAGTTGTAAATAATAATCTAAATACATTATGAAAGAGTTCAGTCTTTAAATTCATCTCCAAATTCCTTCAGGGTTTTATCGCTGGGTGTATGAGAGGTTTCGCCTACCGATAGCACCCATTTATGGAGGATTTCCAGTCAAATTTCGCACTTACTTGGGTGACCCTATTCCATACGACCCCAAACTCAATGCAGCTGAGTTGGCTGAAAAGGTAGGACTCCACAAGTTTTGTTTTTATAACTATGTAGTCCTGTAAAGGTCTGACTTTTTGTTCATTTGTTGAGCTGGTGTTTTGCAAATTGAAAAAAAAGCTACAAGAGGTTCTAACCTCTACACCGTCCCGACAAGTCCTGACCTACTGTTGACTACACAGCATACTCTAGCACCATTTGTTTACACCGTCCCCTAAGGGAACGTTCCACTCAAGAGTGGTGATCACCATTCATCACATATGCAGGTGTACACAGTCTGCAAAGTGAGAGAATGCTTGTATAATAAAGGACACCCCAAGTCAGGTTCTATGAATGAATAAAGTCTGGTGTACAAGGTTTTTTTTACTTCAGTGTCACATGGCCTTTCAGAATTCATACTAATATGCTGATTTGATGCTCAAGTAGCTATTATTATTTCCAACGTTGAAAACTATATATGTGTATTATCAATTCAAGCTAGAGTTAAAGCCATTGCTAAAAATCAAACCCCAGGACATTTTATTATTTTTAATAAACATGGGCCCCATCTTACATGTGCCTAATGAATAAAATTATGGCCCATGTGCAGAACACAGTGTCAGCAAATACAACTAGCGCACTATGAGTAGTGCATGTTCAGTTTATGCCTCTGTTGAGTCAGGTTTTGTCCTCATATTTAGTGTACTTTCTTCAATCGAACCCATCTGTTCAGGTGCAACAGGCAGTTCAAGCACTTATCGACAAACACCAGAAGATACCTGGAAACATCCTCCGAGCTCTTCTAGAGCGATTCCAAAGGGAACGCAAAGAAGATTAGCACACTTGCCTTCTCTCAGACTGAACAAATAAATATGCTTCAAGCATAATTTAACTGAATACTGGAGATTTTATAATATTGTTACATCATAAATTTAGCAACGTTACTGACACTGTAAGGGACGTATCAGCAAATATCGCAATGTTGCATATCTAATAATGGTGTGTGTCTTTTTACGTGTAGTCTTGTGCATGTCGAAGAGTGTGTTTTTGTGAATTTTCTTTTTTTGTTTTTTTAAGTCTACAGCTTATTTGCACACTTTGATTTTATTCAAGGGACCACTGCCAAAATAGTTTCCACAAAGCCTTTGGTTAGTTTTCCTTTTTTTAAAATGTCCTTTAAAAAAATATAGCATTCTATCCTTGAAATCGATTATATTTATCTATCTGAAGGAAGATTGTGCATACTGTGATTTTTGGGATTTTGTAAGCACACTTAATAATGATAAGAGATACATGCTTGAATATTTGTTGTTTGTTGTATACATACAGTTTTAGTCTAACATTTCTGTATTAACTCTCAAGAGGTGAACTGCTGTCTATTTAAGCATCAGTTGATATTGGTTTGTCCTGCTCTCAGAGCTTATAATAACTTTCTGATTATTAAAAAAAATAAGTATGCAACTGCTAATGATTTTATTCAGGCGACAAAGCATACAGGTCTTTCAGAATTCATTAAGATTTTGTAACATTCCTGAAATGTATTGATTTACTAGTTCATTACATCAAGGCTGTTCAAATCTAATAAGTAGTCAAATTTGATCAGTGTGCAAATAATGGCTGTAAATGTGTGATTTTTATAAGAGATTTTATTATTCACGATAAAACTGAATATTCCAATGGATTCAGTGTTGGTAAAACAGTTTTAATGCACTTGTGTGCTCAGTGAACCACTCTCCCATGATCCTTTGGGAGACAATATCTTTTGTGTGACAAAGATTAAATGTCAGCATGAGCGCAGTCTTCGTCACCTTGTCCTGTGATCTCTGTGCACATCCGGTGTGTCTGGTGTGATATGCAATTGCACCAGTGTTGCTATTTATAAATCTGTTTGGTATTAACTTACAGCATCTGTGCATCCATTGTAAATCCCCCCCCCCCCAAAAAAAAATCACTTGGAAAAATAAAAAGTGTTTTTTTTTTTAAGAGAATCTTTATTATTCATGATCTCTCCTTGCATTATACATGTGCTCCTAATTTTCTTTCTGCCTCTCCAGGAGTCTCTTCTAATTAAGGTGTAAAACCTTAAATCATAGGAGGTGTGAGAATACATATTCAGACAAACTAATCACCAAGCCTTGCATTTGTGATAGACTGGTTCTGAAAAAGCAGATTTGCTCATCACCAATGCTTTTTTTCCAACCTTGAAACAGTTACTGACATACTACAAATTCAAATGAACCTTATTCACACATTAACTGCGAATCCAAAAGAAGATTGCAAGTAAGTCTAATAAAATGACCACAGTGTACTTTATTAAATGAATTTGGTACTTTGTGTTGCATTAGAATCAAATAAAAATTTACAAAAATCCAATATGTACAAAAATGTAACGTTCTTTTTGTTTTTACTCTTCAATTTACAATAAAATCAGATAACAGATTTGATGCATTTTACGCACTTCAGACTTTCATCACACGATACAACTTACTTAAGAGACCAATAATAAAGTTTTTTTTGTTTTTTGCTTTTTATGTCATTTATTACATCACATACACCACACTAGTTTTATCTGTATTATGTCATATGTAACTGCCGATCTCTAGTCAATAGACACCCTTCACGACCAGGACTCAGAGAGGAATGTTCTTTTACACATGTACATTTGCATACATTTATTTACAGTTAAATAGCCTTTTGCAAGTCACTATGGAACTTCCGTTGCAACTGAAATACCAGTAAAGTCTGTACATCATTTCTGAACGCTGAACTGAACGCCACCGAGTTCAATTACTGTGCTTGTACTAATATATTATAAATAACCACCGATTATCATTTATCTAAACGTAAATTTCTTTTTTTACCCCCATTTATGGCATTCTAGTTTATATAAGTATCTATGTCTACGTGGTGTGAGGGAGGATCAATTCGTGTATGATTCAAAATGCTCACAATCGTGTAACAGTACGGCCCGTGACCCCTGACTATCTGGGTCGACATTTTGATTGTTTGTCTGCATATGCAATTTCGTTTCAGTCTGCTTTCTTCTGCTTGCAGTATAAGCCCTGTTGAAAAAAAAAAAAAAAACAGGTATGTTTTGAAGCATGGCAGCTGGTATGAGCTGGTTTAAGCTGGTCATGTGCTGGTCCTAAGCAACTAGCTCCTGCTCAGGACCAGCTTAAACCAGCAGCTATGCTTCAAAACATACCTAAGCAGCATTCTGGATTTTTCAACAGGGAGCACAGTAAGTACGCTAATCAATAATGCAACGTCGTCATACTAGCATGATGTGCATGACTTAAACTAAACCAAAAGAAACAAACAGAAAATGTCACTTATGGATAATGAATCCACAAAAAGGCGAACGTCGTTTAAGGCAAATTAAACAGAATCAGCTTGCATGAATTGAATGTTCTCCTGCTGTGAATAGTTGTAAAATAAGTCCTGCTTTTGAACTCGGCTCTACTGATGTACCGGTAATAAACAGAGCAGCCTTCAACTCCTCCGCTCATCCACCGGGGCTCCATCACAATAAATTCCTTCATATCAGCCACATCAACAACTAGAGCTGGAGAGTGGTCTGTTTAAAATACCGCTTTGAGGTAGGTTACAGGTATGAAGTTTTTCCAGAGAGAAGAAATGGCTGACTATGATATCTCTAGGTTTATTGATAAAACCCAGATAGAAAAATAGAACTAGAAGTGCAAAATAAAGATACATAGTTTAGCTGTAACGTTATGATTAGCTTAAATGTTAAGACGTAGGTTTACCTACGCACGTAAACTGCATGAATAGCTTTTATTTCTTGATACACGTGTTGGGCTAAATTCCAACCCCCTGCCAGATTATTACAGTGAATATTAAAATTCACACTCTTTTCTAAATACATGTTAAAGATCTTATTGTAAGCAATTCATCCACGGCTTTCTTTTTTCCCTGACCTCGTTGTTTTCCGGTGAAAATGGCTGACTTGTCCAATCATTTTGACTAATAGTATTATCATTAAAAATGTGGAGAATATGCCATCAAAACAGGCTATTCAGCATCTCCAATCATCTACACAGCCTTTTGTGTAAAGACCTTGATTCATTTTGCATGTGCTGAATGCATCACATTGCATTGAGTGTTTTAAATTCATGTCATATTTCAACATTTAATAGAAAAAAAAATAAAAATATTGAGGCCTTGCACCTGATAATGAAGAATATCACCAAAACTCACAGATACAGCAAGTGTTGCCATTAGGATGCTCCTCTTAATCAAATTAACCAAAACGTAGTGTGCAGGGGTATCGCTGAAACAAAAATATCATGGTATTTATGGGAAAGCTAAAAAACGTGGGATGCTTTCGAAAATGATTGATACGTATAATATCGCAGAGGTGTGCGATACATTACTCGCCTTCCTTCAAAAATGGTCTTGTGTAGGTGGTGCAGCAATTTAAATCTGAAAATTGGCTAATTAGTGTGCTAACACAAGTTTTTTGTGCTCTGACTACAGGGGACTCTTTTGGATGGCTGTTTGGAAAATTTTGCCAAGAGACAAAGTATCATCATCATCCATCACACAGAGAAATGAAAGTATAAGACACATTGGGGAAAAATTGCTGACGAGATAGGAAAGTAGCAAAATAGCTAAAATATACAGGTCTACGTTTCACTGTGGTACTGGTTATAGATTCATACGATCTCATCTAAATAATTTTTTCTGTTCTATTTTATTTTTTTATTTGCAACACAATTAAGATATTTATCTGCAAGGTGCAGATTGCTGCAGGCTAAAACAACTATGCTTTCAGTTCATTTGCCACCAATGGTAGGACTTTACAACACCTCAGGAGTGTTTCAAAGCTACAAATTACAGTTTGGGTATGACCAACTAAGCAAAACAAATCTAACCGTCCTATATCAGTCATCTCCACACAGTTAAATGGCATTAAGCAAAATAATGTGCACCTTAAAATCAACCATTTTGTAAGACACGTTTAAAATCCATCAAAAAACAAAAAGAAAACCAAAGAAAATAGAGTATAAAAAAAGTTACACATAAAACATATTTCCCACACTTTCAAAATCGCAAACTATCCACAACAGGCAGGCACATCTAGCTTCTGTCGCAGTAAAATTTCCCCTTGTCTCTCAACGTAAGTGTAAAGAAATCCTTCATTGTGCTGAGACTCCTTCCTGTGACAAGTTTTGTGCTTGTTTTCTTTTTTATTTTTCTGCCCTCACCTCCACGTCTCTTTCGGATATTTGACATAAAGACACAAAGAAGCACTTGCAACTGAACGGAAAGTTTAAAACTCCAACACTTTCATATATAAAGGATGCTTTTGGCTGATTTAAAGATACAGTGCTCTTTTAGGCAGATGTGATTTGTTGAACCATAAGGCCCGGAGCGTCATTCGGAGCACATTAGCTAGTCTGCACTCTGTCGCAGACTACTTATCCCTGACACTTTGATTTGTAGACCGTGAGTTGGCAATTGAAGAGCCTGATGGAGAAAATCTTGGTCACACTGCAGAGTTTGGAATGGTACACTTCACCAGCTTTCCGGATGTGTTGAGAAGTGACCCCGTTTATTGTCTATTTGTGCGCCTTTAACTTATTTAATGTACCGATACAGACACACCAAAACCTGACCCAGCCTAGAAGAACACTGTATCTTTAACCTAAAAGATGAAGCGCATCCAGGTTCTGTCGAGTACAGTTTGGTGGACACTGTGTGAACTGTGATGGTCTTTGCCCCCCACCTTGCTGTGAACCAAACGGATCCTTGTCAGCCCACAGCAGTGAGGTGAATGAGGCCGGATCGCCAAAGGGAGCTGCCAGGAAGTGTTTTCTTGGCCTATTGTCTTCTCCAGAAGAAGAAAACGAGTGTGTGTTCTCCCTGTTTTGTTGTCCCAAGTGGATGGACTCTTGTGATGATCGCATACTTTCTTTTCTCGTATTTTTTCTTTGTACAGGATTCAAGTAGATGGTTGAAATGCTGCCCTGTTTATATATACAGTATGTGGTCGAGCCACAGTTCAGCATGGAGTCAGTGTGAGTGGAGCATTTGGCACTGGTACAGAACTGCTGATGAAACACTACTAACAGGTTACAGCACCCTAAACAAGGACGTCCCGAGTCTAATCAGCAATTTTTTTAATTTATGTACCATCGACGTGATATTTGGACCACTGTTTCTCCAGTGCGGTGGGTAGTCGGTTGGTTTGAGTGCACTGGATACTTGGTTTCAAAGGGAAAGGCCTTTGTTTTGCATTTGCTGCAAGAGACAAACTATGAAGTGTTCTGGATGTCCTCTTGGAGACGTCGGCTCGAGGACGATCAACTCTGAGTATGAATGTCTGTACAACACTGAGGAGGACCGAGGGGTTTGTGGTCTATATCAGCCAGTGCAATGACTTTTAGAAACCCAGATATTCCCTGACAAGACAGAAGTAAGAAAAAATAAAAAGCAACGAGAGAACGGCTTAAAAAAGATTGATTATTTCATTCGTCCACAAATACGTTGTGCCTATATTTGCTTGTCCATGACAATCAACATCATGGCTAGATGCTATGTATGCAAGGAACGTTATTGCCACAGTCCTGCTGTTTATTCAAGTGGACAGTAATGTGTTAATGTTTGTGTGTTTCCACAGCGCAGGCTACAAGGTGGTCTCGTACTCCAGACGCTCTTGAACCAATGTGTCATCTTTATATTGGAGGCGTGGCGGGGTTGGAGACGAGTCGATGGCCAGGATGGCTTTACGTATACTCCTATCTAGTACATGCCTCTCCCAGGCAGGGTAGCGGTTCCTGCACAAGTCTATTTTGATGACTGTCTCCTCCAGGCGCGGGGCACGGGAGGAAGGTGTGGAGGGTGCGGTGGGCCGCACCTGAAAGACGGGTACGCAACCGTCCCTCTCACTGTACTTGGCCTCGCGGTCAGCGTCCCTGGCTAGCGTGCCTCCACGGTTGGAGCGCAGGGAGTTGGTGGCGCCCTCGGGGGGCAGCGTGAAGGTAGCAGTAGGGTCCTCGAGCTGGACCAGGCTAGCCGAACGGCCAAAGCGCGGCCCGTTGGGATGGAAGAAAGTGTAGTACATGAGCATGAAGACGATGCCAGTGAAGAAGCTGGAGAAGATGACGCACAGAGCGGGCACGGCGAAGGCGTCTGTGCTGGGTGGCGAGCGGTACAGGTACCACAACGTGCTCAGGGCCGTGTTCTCTAGCAGGATCATGAAGTAGTAGATGAAGAGACGGCAGCGGGTACGTCCTTCCTTCACGTTGAACCAACTGAAGATGTAGATGATTCCTACCACCATGTCAAAGACGATCTCCTCCCACTTGGTGATGCAGAATTCGGTCTCGCAGTGTACGATCCAGAAGGTCATGATGCACCAGTGCAGCACGATGAAGATGCCGAAGTAGAGCTGAAACACGGAGGCGAAGAGAGCGAAGGTCACTACGCGAGCGGCGATGGTGAAGAAGTGCCAGCAGAACTGGATGATGACGGCAAGGTAGCTGATGGGCTTCTTATCATCGCGGGAATCACGCAAGGCTTTCTGGTAGGAGGCCAGAGCCCAGGCCAGTGACACCAGAGAAGCAGCCGCTGTTATCCCTGAAATAAAAGGAGAGAAGTGTCGGTTATAGCTGAACATCACAATCCTAAGCATCCCTGTCAATCAACTCAAGAAATATGAGCACATAGAGAACTACACAAAGTATTTATGCGCATTATGTAAAGAAAATCTGAAATTATTTAGTGATTTCTTTAACTGACACGTGTCAGTTCCTATAATTCAAATTATGAAAAAAAATCCCTGTATGTATATTTGTAAAATATGATATAGTTAAGTAATATCACACAAGCAAGGGTATCGTTTTTTTCCTGAATATTAGCGCAATGAGTGCAATCACGAATGTTATATTAACTTTATCCAACACTTCAAAAAACATTATTATTAAAACGTTATTATTAAATTATTATTAAAACGTTATTATTGAGCGAGTTACATTTTAGACACAATATATTTGTTTCTGTTTCACCAACGAAAATAGCTCTAAACAATGCCAGAGTAGAATATTTGTGCTTTGTTCCTGAATGAATGTTTTCGAACAAATCCTTTGAGTCAATGTTTCAATAATCCATTCATAAAGACAGCCACTTGCTTCGTTTCTAAATGAATCAGCCATTTTGAACAAATCATCTGAAAGAATGATTCAATGAATCACCCATTAATCACTCAGTAACACAGGGACTTTATTGTCATATATATTTATCTGTGACAGGCCTAAACCAGCCAAGATACCAGCATGAAAACACGCCAAGCAAAATATGGTTTAATTATCATCGAAAAAATTAAAATCCCAAAAAATATTGAACTATAATTTTTTGTCAAAATATATATATTTTTTGGATAGATTTTTACTTTTACCACAGACTCAGATTTTTTTAGGTTCTCAAACTATTAAAATCCATTATAAAAATACATATATACTGTATATATAATGTCGTTTCCATCACAACCAACAATTTATCAAATGCTAGTGTACTTGTTTACCAAACAAGAAACCAAGTCATTGAACAGCTTGAGATGAAACATGAAATGTGGTGTTAACCAAAGAAAAATATAAATGTAAATATCACTTGTAAGCAGAATATTTTTGCAATTTTGAAAGTTCCCAAAAGAAACAGTGCTCTACAGTGAATTTCATGTTAACCAGCTATAAATGTAGCATGACATGTGAAGCACTTCTTGCCCAGATACAATAGGATACTGGTTTCCGACGCAGAATAGGAAGTGCTCACCAAGGCATGCAAATGCATTTTCTTATTACTACATCTTTATGTATTCATGACTCTAGAGAATACAGTCGGAAGTGGGCTAATGGAGTAGCTTGACCGTGGAAGTGTCTGTCAATGGCTCGCACTCCTGTGCGTATCACATGCAGCCCTCCTGTAAAGAATATGTTTGCGATTTCATATCTAGACCCTCTGGTGAATCACACCACACCAAGGTTCACAAACTCTGGCCCTAATCAAAGCTGATAAACGGTGACTCCAGAGACGTGGTTCATTTTGATGAGACTTGTTTTATTTCCTTTTCAGGGAAAACAGCCTCTGTGGAATTTTGCTTAACAGCACCTTTCCACATTTATGACTCACTGGCCCATGAGTGAGATGTTATCCATCATGTTGTCCAAAAAACTCACTTGTGCTTAATGGAGGAGGCTTTACAAGCCATCTGCATCAGATGGAGTACAGTAAAGCAGCCAGCAGTGACTACAGGTGCATGAAGCCCCTCTTTACCGCTGACACACTGTTCTCACGGAGCTGCCAGCCATTGTTATGTGCCCAAGCTGCTGGAGTGATCAGTTTCTTGTGAGTGAGTGAGACAGAATACAAAGATTACAGACACTGTCCAGTCTATCCTCAATATCAAGTTTAATGCTGATACTGAGATAAAATATTAATATAGTAACACTGTCTAGACAAGTTCAGCAGCACCAAAAAGAGGATAGTTCACCCAAAATTAAAAATTTTGTCATCGTTTACTCACCCAGATGTTGTTCTAAACCTTTATGAAATTCTTCTGTGGAACACAAAAGATGTTTTGAACATACAAGGAAATGTGTTCTGTGTTCTACAGAAGAAATAAAGTCATGCAGATTTGGAACAACATGAGGGTGAATAAATGATGACAGAATTTACATTTTTGAGAACTATCCCTGTAACATAATTATTTTTGTGAAACATTTCACTTGAAAAATAAAATAAATTTACCTTTTAAATAAATGGTGCTTGGTAGGATATTCTGTTATATAATGCAAAGATATTCATATGGTTTAAATATGCAAATATGTTTTGGGGTGATTGCACTTTGCCTGTTTTGCCATAATTGTGAAGATCTTCGAAATACACTAATGTTTAAAAGTACGATTTTTCTTTTTTTAATTTTTACTTATATTCAGCAAGGACACATTTATAATGTTGCAAAAGATTTCTATATCAAATAAATGATGTTCATTTAAAATATTCATCAAAGAATCTTGGTAATAAGAAGACTGAAAATAAGAAAAAATGTTTCTTGTCACCAAATTTGCATATTATAATGATTTCTGAAGGATCACGTGACACTGAAAATTCAGCTTTAGCATCACAGGAATACATTTTACATTTTAAAATACATTAAAACAAAGCGGTTGTTTTAAATTGTAATAATATTTCACAATATTTCCATTTTTAGTGTATTTTTAATCAAACAAATGCAGCCTTGGTGAGCATAAGAGACTTTTTTCAAAAACATAAAAAATGCACCAATTAAAAATGTTTAATCTAAGAAAATAACACATACAAGTTTATGCAAGGAGAACCAAACATGTCAACATAAATTTAGAAAAATACTTGTATGCAGGTTAACCTAGTCTAATTTTTATTTAATGTTTTTCTATGATGAATTAAAATGTTTAGTAGTCATGAAATATTGTGTTGTCTTTCATCTGTAGTTCCAGACAGGCAGCATATGGCTCTCTCACATATTAAACCTGAAACGTCTCTTTCTCTTGTCAGAAAAAAAGACTAATAAATCTGACATTCTCACTGCACTGAACTGTTCCTGAGATACCAAGACAGACTTTGAATTCATTAGTTCCCTCGTTAAATCTAAATGAAAACCAAGTGTAAATATTTTCGTCTTTACCTCTCAGTTTCACATCAAGACAATCCACAGTTTTCAGAATAATGTCCTTTTTATCGGCCTTCTGTATAATGTTGTAGTGCAAGCAGAGGAGAGGTTGAGATAACAGGAAGCTTCAGTGCCAACCAGTTCCTTTCAAACGGCATCAATAAAAACGCAGAATCTCACGTTCCTAAGATAACACCATGGCCATGAATAATTGAACGAGCCCTCATGTGAAATGATGAATGTGCAAAGATTTGTTAATTTGTGTCCAAATAAAGGTGAGTATTATTTTCATTTCACAGAGGCTGGAGGCTCACCGTTCCACAAAAGCTGTGACAGACAGATTTGCCATTTCTCTGCCATCTGTATTCAGATGAGCTGTGCATTATGAACACTCTACACCGAACAAAGCAGACGATCAATGGTAAAGATAGCATTGCATAAGATAGCACATTCATAACGGAGAATGTGCACCCTGGGCATCTATTTTTATTAGTCTGAAGAGCGATTAAAAGCTCAGAATCTTATCTGTGGAATTGACTGTGTGATGTTGACAGTCCCGGAGCGAGTGGCGAGCAGTGGTCACATCCTCTGTGGAGGACTGCGAGTGTGCAGGGGTAGTCAACAGTCTTTACAACAGTAAACACACACCAATTAGCAGACTGCAGTCCAGATCTGGACCCAAGATTTGAATCCATCCAGATTGTGAATAATTTCTCATAAATAAAGATAATTATAAACATAACATTATTTCTCCTCATGGAACAGATTAGCCATGTTTACACAGCTGAATCTAAAGCGTGACAAGACAAACTATTCAGCTACAATTTCATTTATAGTGAATGGCATTAAAATATTCTCTTCAAATTTGTGGATCAAAGGCAGATTCTATACTGGATAAAGTAAGATTTCCCAATTCTTATTCTTTATTTTTACTATTTACTTTTACAAGGTACTGTGGTTCTCAACCTAAAAATTGGAATCAGGTGATTCTAAACGCCCTAAAAATTTGTGATTAACTCTGCTGTCAACATCCAGATTGATTTAGCACTTCCAGCAAAATCCTAAAATAAAATGCAGACACAATTACCCCCTTCCTGACATACATTCACTGACATACACTAAGGTTTGAAGTTGGTAAAATATATGTTTTTAAAGAATTCAGTACTTTCATTCAGCATGCATTAAATTGTTTAACAGTGACAGCATTAGGGTTGCATAAAGGCAGACAATTTACGAAACTTTTTTCCAGAAAAATTTTGGAAACTTTCTGGGATTTTTTTTTTGGAAAATTTTGGGAATTTTCAGAAATTTTCCACCCCTTTGCAACCCTATAAAGGATTTCAAATAATGCTGTTTTTTGAACTTTCTATTTATTAATGATCATGAGAAAAATGTATCACAGTTTCCATAAAAAGATTCAGCAGCTCAGATGTTTTCAACACTGATAATAAGAAATGCGTCTTGAGAACCAAATCATTAGAATGATTTCTGAAGGATCACGTGACACTAAAGACTGAAGTAATGATGCTGAAAATTCAGATTTGCCATCACAGAAATAAATTACATTTTAAAATATATTAAAATACCAAAGAGTTATTTAAAAATGTAATAATAATTCACAATAGTAGTCTTGACTATATTTTTGATCAAATAAATGCAGCATAAATCATCTATCTATCTATCTATCTATCTATCTATCTATCTATCTATCTATCTATCTATCTATCTATCTATCTATCCATCCATCCATCCATTTATCTATCTAGCGTTTGTTTATACTGTGAGTTTTTTTCAATAGCTTATTTGCGTGTTTAACCCACTTAGATTAAATCTGGCCCATTAGTAGCTGAAGAGAGCTGAGGGGGTGTAATGACTACTTTGCAAAGTGGGGTAATTAACTGACAGAGGCCAGGCTATAATTCTTATTCTGTGGGCTATCTGGCCTGCGGCTTGGCTCCGATGCTCTCTATGACAGTGAGGGTGCATGTATTCCTCCCTCTCTCCCTCGTATCCTGCGCACATGCAGCGCATCCTGAGGAGACGGTCGCCACGGGAACCTGCCACGGTCCAGCGTGCGAGGCTGTGAGAGCGGCAGCAGTGACGTAATGCTCCTTGCTGCTCCTGCTCATGAGGGCTGCAGTAATTTAGAGAGGGGAGGAGGGGCATAGACAGTGTGTGTGTGTGTGTGTGTGCGCGAGTGTTGTGTGTTTGTAGGGTGTGTAGTAGCAGCAGGGTTATGCAAACCACAGCATCACTGCAGTATCTTCTTCATCTACTTCTACAGGCCCCTCAAATCCGTTCACATTAAGGGAATAGTTTACCAAAAGAATGAAAATTCTGTTATAATTTTTCAACATTTGCTCACCCTCTTGTCGTTCCAAATATTCCATTTGTTATTTTATCTGTTTACACAAGGAAATGATAATTTTTTTAATGAAATATAGTATATGTTTTATGGACTACTTGCTTTTATGGTGTTTTTGTCCTTTTTGGAGCATGTGTCTGTATAGAAAAAGAGCTGCATGAAGATTCTTCAGAAATTCTGCAAAAAAATATGTATTGAATTGAAACTTGTTATATTGAATTCAATATTTTTATTTAATCTTTCTCATTGTAAATCTATTAATATTACAGTTTCTGTTGGCACATATAAATGTTTTCTATACCAACATGTGTCTGGCTGATTTGACAAAAATTTTACAATTGTACCTGATCACCTATAAAATAGAAATTTTGTCAAAATAGATGCCAAAAACTTGCCTGTAAAACAAGTTTATGCTCCCAACAGTGGAGGTATACTAAACAAATGTATGGTACAGTAATATGATTTCATCTACAGTGATAAAATACTATTAGAAAGAGAATCAGTGCCAAAGATCAACATGAAATATGAGAACATCTGCAATTTTGAGATGTGAATCTGGTGCACAGTAAACATCAAGCAACAAGAAACATCATTCATTGAACTGAAAACAAAAGCACTTTGAATAAAGGATTGGTGCTCTTTGATTTGAAATACAATTTAAAACAATAATAAAAAAAAGCTTTAAAAAAGAAATCTCAGTTGTATGCTGCTATTTCAACAATTCAATCACAGTAACCCTGTTTTAAGACAGGGGTCTTCAACCTTTTCCATGCTAATGATGGAGACACAGTCGTTTCATAATGTATAAAACTGTATTTTAAGCCTGGTCTATAATAGCATGTGTACAATATCACATAAATGATTTATACACTGTGAAGCCATAAAATGATTAATGAGGTTTAATGATTAATGATTATATATATATATATATATATATACACACACACACACACACACACATATATATTCATTAATTTATTTATATAATAAAATTAAATAAATAATGTAAATTAGACTCTAAGAGTAGACTCTTAATAATAATTAGTAATAATAACGTAAAATGAGCTTGATATTGTATTTTTTTATTTTAACCATATATTCATTGTTTCATATGCCCCGCACATGACAGAAAAAAAATAAATAAATCGTGTGCACGATTTACTAAAACGTGCACACGATTACTATTTTGTTCCCTCGATTTGCTAAATTGTGAGCTTGATTTGCTAATTTGTTCCCTTTATTTGCTAAATCGTGTGCACGATTTACTAATTTGTTCCCTCGATTTATAAATCATGTGCACGATTTAGCAAATCGAGGGAATGAATTCGTAAATCGTGTGCACAATTTATAAATCGAGGGAACGAAATAGTAAATCGGGCACACGATTTAGCCTACTGTTTTTTTTTCCTGTATGTCATGTGCAGGGCTCCGTAGTTTCACAAAAGTTTGTGTGAGAATGTAGTTGAAGGACCCTTGAAGAGCCCTGTTTAAAACTTAATGTTGATTCTTATGATGCTTCAGTGATAACTTATCTAACTATAAAAAGAAAATATGCACAATAACTACAAAAAATGTAATGTGCAACAGGGGACACATTTGTGTTTATGGCATACAGACAAAAATGACTGAAATGTGAAGAATAGTTAAAGGGAAAGAGTTGCTTCCTGTAGTTTGCGAACAAAACAATCCACAGGGTGCATGTTATGAGCAAGGCTTTTTCCTACGCTGAAGTGTTGCAAGAAATGGTTATGGCTGAGTGGCCCATAACTTATGTGAGCAGGTAGAGAGATTTTATTTCTGGCAGGGGTCCAAAGAGAAGCTACGTAAGGGAAAATAGTGAGAAAAGATACGACTTTACTGACTGACAGCGTCTTTTACTGCGATAGTTACTGGTAAAGTTAGGGAGGATGCATTTGCAGAGCGAACAAGGGACAGCCTGAGTCAGAGAAACACAAATCAAATGCGTCCTACATTTCACCGCTGCGCATCTGCCATCAAATGGTACCCAAGTTGTTTCGTCTATTTAGAAGACTTTTGAATTAGGACTGTACTGCTGGGTTAAATTTTTACACTTTGCTCAGTGTTGTTTTTGACTTGTAAGAGCGACAAATCTCAAAGGAAAGTCTCTGATGAAAGAGTTTGGAGCATCAGACGGCTCTCCGCTCTGCTCTACCAAACACCACGAGCAAAACTGCCTCCAGACCGGCTCCCACTGTCACACGGCGCAGACGCTCAGATCCTCACGCTAAAAAAAAAAAAGAGGCTCTGTTGCATTAGGAGCCCAGGACCCCTGCTTTCATAAATCATTTCTCAGCCTTGATGGGACAAAATTCTGACAGTCCCTGGGCACTTTTGTTTATGGAAGATTATGAAGAACAGAAGACAGCACATAAAGGCGCTGAAGCTTTAACTGCTAGGCAGGGCTCTGCAATCCACAAAGCACAAACGCACAAATCAACAGAATGGCCATTTATGAACAGCTCTGGTAACATGACCATTTTTTATGAGTGTTGGTTAATGGGGGCTGACTGAAAGGTCACCACAATGTCAAGCTGAAGGTTTTAAAGTGTCCCATAAATCTACCTTAGTGTTCTTAGTAGCAATGAGAAACATATGACAACAGATTATCTTCTGTTCTTAAAGTCCGGCTCTGTGAAACTACATAACCCGGTCCACTTATTCTTATCCACTTATTCAGGAAGAGACCGATATAAATAAGTTTGTTGAGTTAATAAGACATTTAAGCATTTCATGGTACCACAATAATAGGCAGGTCTAAAAAAATAGAAATAATTCAAATAATCTCAGTAGTCTTGTCATGGTTGCCTTCTGTGGTGAAACAAGGAACAAGGAGACATAGGCAAAACTCAAAGTAAACAGTCTTTAATCCATAACTCAAACGGGGTAACACAAGGCAGGGAGAGATTCACAGGAAACACAACATCGACAATCAATACCGGACACTAGACTAAGGAAAACACAGGGCTTAAGTAGCTCAAATTAAATAAGATAATTAACAAACACAGGTGGATACTTATGAACTAATAATGAACCAATGAGGACAGAAACAGGAACATAACCAAATATGGGCATAATGACACAAGAGGGAAAACTAGGAGCAGATGGGAGGAAAACACAAGACACAGGACTGACATTACTCCCCCCTCCCGGAAGGCGTGTCCACGCGCCTCCTAACATCCAACGGATGTCCCCTCAGGACAGACATGGGACGGCAGGCCTCTAGATCGGGACCCGTTCCGGGACCCATGGTGGATCAGGCAGTTCGGGGCGCCATGGCGGAGCAGGGATTTCATGGGCCCATGACGGAGCAGGGAGCTCAGGGTGCCATGGCGAAGCAGGGAGCTCAGGAGGCCATGGTGGAGCAGGGAGCTCAGGAGGCCATGGCTGGGTAGGGAGCTCAGGAGGCCGTTGCGGACCAGACAGTTCAGGAGGGCATGGCTGGGTGGCTTCCGTGGCCTTGGCCTCATCCTTCACCCCGGCCTCTATGACCGGAGCCCTATAACCCCCCCCCCCAAAAAAAAAATTATTTGGGGAAAATTATGGGCTCTGAGGACCTCCGTGGGCTAAACTCAGGAGCAGGAGCCCTCCGTGGGCAAAACTCAGGAACAGGAGCCCTCCGTGGGCTACGCACAGGAACAGGAGCTCTCCGTGGGCTAAACTCAGGAACAGGAGCCCTCCGTGGACTAAACTCAGGAACAGGAGCCCTCTCGGGGCTATCCACAGGAACAGGAATCTCGGAATCTGAGGCCCTCTCTGGGCCGTACATGAGACTAACAGCTCTCCTAGGGCTGAACATGGTGACAAGGACCCTCTCAAGGGTGAACTCAGGAACCGCTTCCATAGATGCAACAGGAGAAGCAAGCGGCTTGAGAATGGCCTCTGTGGCCATGACAGGAGAAGCAGCCTGCTTCTGAAGAACCCCAACAGACAAGACAAGACCAACAAGACCGACTAGAATTGTTCCTGTGGACAATACTTCAGTGGCTGGAGCCACGGCCGGCGGGCTTGACTTTGGAGCGGCCGGCGGGCTTGAGGGAGCCGCAGCCGGTGGGCTTGAGGGAGCAGTGGCCAGTGGGCTTGAGGGAGCGGCGGCCTGCGAACTTGACCGATGACGGGCTTGAATGGGCTGCAGCCGGCGGACTTGAGTGAGCTGCAGCCAGTGGACTCGACAGATGAACGGCCGGCAAACTTGACTGAGGATCGGCCGGCAGGCTTGAGTGAGCCACGGCCTGCGGGCTTGACTTTGTAGCGGCCAGCGAACTCACAGTATTGCCACAGAATTCCCTCGCAAACTCCATGAGTGGGAGATCTCGGCGGGCTAGAGCGGAGAAATGAGTGTGAAGTGCATGCCGCGGAGGAAAAAACAGGGAAAACAAAAAACTTTTCAAAAAATGGAAACAAAACAGGGAGAAGGGACGTCGCTAACTGTTATGGTCCGTAATTCTGTCACAGTTGCCTTCTGTGGCGAAACGAGGAACAAGGAGACGTAGGAAAAACTCAAAGTAAACAGTCTTTAATCCATAACTCAAACGGGGTAATACAAGGCAGGGAGAGACTCAAAGGAAACACAACATCGACAATCAATACCGGACGCTAGACTAAGGAAAACCACAGGGCTTAAGTAACTCAAATTAAACGAGATAATTAACAAACACCGGTGGATACTTATGAACTAATAATGAACCAACGAGGACAGGAACAGGAACATAACCAAATATGAGCATAATGACACAAGAGGGAAAACTAGGAGCACATGGGAGGAAAACACAAGACACAGGACTGACAAGTCTCTGTAAATGATTGTTCATTAAACACTGAGGAAATCAGTGAAAAAAACTGCTCCAAATAACGTACATGGCATCTGATGGCTACATTGCTGTTTTTGTTTTCCAGTTGTTAGGTCCACATGTCATCACTAACAATAAACTATGCTTCTAAAGACAGGCCGAGAGCTGTAGTTCCAACTATGTAAGTTTGTGATAATGTTTGAAAATGTTCATTGGATGCCAGAACTTGTGACCATAGTTTGCTAGCAATGCTTTTTGGCATTGACATCTGAGCATGTAATGTGATTTTGGCATATTTTTGTGTACTATAAGTAACAGACCAATTAGTTAGGATTGGTTAGCATTGTAAAGTTAGTTACTGCTGGTAGATAGGTCATTCAAAAGTAAAAACGTGCAATAATTGTATATGTATGTATAATAACTTGTCACTGGGGCAGTAACGTTAAAGGGACATCTCTTCTCCTAAAGGGTGCATATTCCTACCTTACAAGTAGTAATATGTACCCTTAAGGTACTACTAAGAACCTTTTAGGTGTAAATAGGTCCTGCAGATTTGCTTTATTTAACATCAAGAAGATCAAGCCTTTTCTGAACATGCTTCATAACTCCTTGTTCAAGCTCTTGTTCTGTCCAGGCTGGACTATTGAAATGCTCTCTTGGCAGGTCTTCCAGCCAGTTCTCTCAAACTTTTACAATTAATCCAGAACGCAGCAGCAAGATTAATTTATAATGAGCCAAAAAGAATGCACGTCACACCTCTGTTTATCAATTTGCACTGGCTACTAGGGATGTGACGAGATCTCGTGGCACGAGATCTCGCGAGATCCGACTGGTCTCGCGAGAACGTGACAATATCTCGCAAAACATTTTGCAGTGTTTACATTAGAGCTGCGTTAAAAAATTGTGATCTTGATTTAAATACCCACGCGATCTTATTCCTGAATGACAACGATTCAGCTATGTCTATTACGACTGTTTAACATTGCGAGTGTCAGTGGATCGTGAAGCACGTTTTGTCGCTGCCCATGTTAATGAATCAGAGGGTCGCCCATCATCACGCTTCCGATGTGAATGCTGTCATTCACTGATATGGGTGGCGACAAAACACATGCTGCTCACACTAACAACTCCACTAACACCTGTTTCACATCGTAAGCATCTTAAAGACATTCAAATCTGCATTCATGCTGCTGCTGATCCAGAAAGAGCAACACAAACAGTCTTTTCAACCACATCATTATTTCTGTGTTACAGACATTTAAATAACAGAAGTAGGCCTTCTGGGATAAAAGTTTATAGTTTGGGTGTAAACACTGTTTGTCTACAGTAGCGATCAAAACGAAAGTATCTTAACACTTGTATTGTAACACTTATCTTCCGGCAGGAGGTGGCGAAAACCCCTTTAAAAAATGTATTTGACATTGAATCATTCATTCAGGAGATTCCAATAGTGAAACAAGTCTTTATGAACTGAGACACTGGCTCCTTCATTGAATTATCTTTTTATTTTGTTCAAATGAATGTATATTTTTAAAAGACTTAAGCAATGAACATTTTGTCAGAACCACTAGTAAATTACGTTATTTTGTTTAGTTTTCTCTCTCTTTTTTCAGAATTGTGAGAGAATCATGATCTGCAATTTATTTAAAAAAAATGTGATTCTCAGTTTATCCAGAATCGTGCAGCTCTAGTTTACGTTTATTACTGCATATAATTCATTAAAATAGAAGTTTAATTTCATAAAGTACAAGTTGATTTCAAAATGCACCTACATTTTTTGCATTTTGTGTTTTTCAGTTAAAGATAGACTAAAAGACTATTTTTCCCTATATATTTCATCACTGAGGATTTTTTTTTTTTTAAGTCAAAAAAATCTTGTCTCGTCTCATTCTCATGAACCCAGTCTCGTGTCTCGTCTCGTCTCGTGGGATAAGTGTCTCGTCACACCCCTACTGGCTACCAATAGCTGTTTGGATAAAATTCAAGGCATTATTGTTTGTCTACAAAACCACCACTGGCTCTGCACCCCTTTACCTAAATTCATTACTTCAGACTTACAGTATGTGCCCTCTAGAAGCTTGCGTTCTGCAAGTGAACACCGCTTTATTGTGCCATCCCAAAGAGGCACAAAATCACTTTCACAGACTTTTAAATTAAATGTTCCCTCCTGGTGGAATGACCTGCCCAACTCATCCGAGCAGCTGAATCCTTAGCCATCTTCAAGAATCGGCTAAAAACGCATCTCTTCCTCTTTATTTGACCCTCTAACTCTAGCACTCTCTATTCTAATTCTATTCTTAAAAAAAACTTGCTCCTTTTAGACTTGCACTCTATTAATTTACTAACTGCTTGTTTTCTTTAAAAAAAAAAAAAACACTAGCTTCTCTATTCTTTTTGTATTCTATCCATTTCTTTTTTTATTTATTATACAATTAACAAAAGCAAAAAAGGCCTCTAACACTAGCTATTCTTTTTCTATTCTATATGTTTTTTTATTTATTATATAATTAAAAAAAAACCTTGCTATGTGTACTACGTCAAGCTAAATGAGACTTGTTATTGGATTGCTCTTTTGTTGATTTTGATTTCTTCCATTGTCCTCATTTGTAAGTCGCTTTGGATTAAAGCGTCTGCTAAATGACTAAATGTAAATGTAAATGTAAATATGATAGAAAGATGTCCCTCTGAGGGTGCTGCCCCAGTCATAAGCTGTTGTGCCCCTAATGGTACAATTTTTGCATTTTTGTCTGAGAGTGTAGCCGTATATTCTAAATAAATGCATTTTGCAGATATTCCACTATGTGGTAGATGTTTGTGCAGTGAATATTTTGCGGAGGGCCCTTAAAAGCATAAAATGGATCTATAATAGGACTGTCTACTGCCTTTGACGTCAAGAGTTACAATTGTGAAGAGTTTGGGACTGTGAGCGATTTTGTGGTGCCATTAACCAATTAGTGTTGTCAGGACGTCACTTTCCTGCTGCTCTAGAGTGAGCAGACAACTCTTAAGTTAAGAAAACCCTTAGTGATAAGAAATAATTTAGGGTTTCTTATCTTAAGGGGTTTGCTGAAACCAGGCTTTGGTAATAAGTAAAAAGATGGCAAATTTCAAATCACATTCTTCCAAAGGATCATATGTCAGCAAAGTAACTCTCATTAAAATCAACGGGAATGCTAACAGATAGCTTTTTCTGGTATTATAGACCTGCTTGCATCAGACAGTCAGTAAACGGACTGTGGCTGACACGACAGGATTTAAAACATCAAGTGACAAGAGTATAAACAAAAGGTGAAGAAAACTTGGGATTTATGAGTTGATTGCTAAACAGTGCTATAAAATAGTTCTATCCTCTAACTATCCTAACTGTATAATTTGCACAGTTGGTTTAAAGACTTGCATTTCCCTAATAAATGCTTACTTTTGGCAACACTCTTGAAAAAGCACTCCGCTTCAGTCCCTCACAGCAGTCTTTTATATTCAGTGGCAGTTGAGTTTTTCTCACTCTCTGTCCCTCTCCATCACTGTTATATGGACAGGATGAGATGTATAAAGTGAAGGATAACAGTAAACCTGGGAGTTCTCTCTCCTCAGTATGTCCTATCCTCACCCTTACAAAGAAGTATGGCAGCTGCACCATTGTGATAGTATCAAAAACGAAGAACATAGACTAAAAAAATGTTGGGATCTCTGATGAAAGTAAACAAGGTGGGTAGGTAGGCTTGTCTGTTTTGTTGATTTTAAAGGGCATTTGGACACTTATCAACTGGTCAGGTTGGAAAACCAGCTGGTCAACCAGCTAAACCAACTTAAAACCAGTTTTGCCAGATTGGGAGACCGGCTAAACAAGCACAAAATATCTTAACTAGGGTAAGAGACGACCTAAACCAGTTTTAAGCTAGATATCTAAGATCAGCAAACCACCTTAGGCTGGTTTTCAGCACACACACTCCAACACCTGCATTAGTAACACTTTACAAATAGGTAAAATTGCCACATTCACTTCATTATTCACAATTAGTGTGTGTACAGGTTTGACTAGAATCAACAACGCTATCACGCTGCCATTTCGTACATATTTTACGAGGTGGCTAATTTCTGTGACCGTTAAGTTTAGGGGCAGGGTTAAAGAGTTAGTTCACCCAAAAGAAAATAACTGCTTCTAGTTAATGTAAACAACGCATACGTGTGCTGACGCATGTCCGTGTTAACGTAAGTAGCAGCATTATCGCGCGAATGCGTTGTGAACTGGAAGCAAGTGCATGCATCGTGATACTCTCCATAATGGCGGGGTGCTGCTGCAGACAGGATGAGAAGAAGAAGAATTGTTGAATAAAGTCGTTATTTTTGTTTTCTTTGCACACAAAAAGTATTCTCGTAGCTTCATAACATTACGGTTGAACCACTGATGTCACATGGACTATTTTACCGATTTCCTTGTTATATTTCTGGACCTGGGAACATTTCAGTTACATTATTGTCTATGGAAGGTCTGAGAGCTCTCAGATTTCATCAAAAATATCTTAATTTGCTCCCTCAGGGGCAGGGGCTCAAGTGTAAAATAGGGGCAATGTAAAAAAAAAAAAAAATTATAATAAAAAAAAAAAATTATAGGTCAAGAGTTTGATTACACTACTATTTTATATTTTTGCAAGAAGTCACTTATGGTCATCAATCCTGCATTTATTTGATCAAATATTTAATATACTTTAAATACATTCTATGCAATTCTGATCAATGTTGGAAACCTGTGATACTTTTTTCAGGATTCTTTGATTAAAAAAAAAAGTAAAAAAAGAAAGAAAGAAAGAAAGAAAGAAAGAAAGCACAGCATTTATTTAATATATATATATATTTTTTCTTTTTTTTTAATAGACTTAGGGGTGCATACAATACATACAAGTCAAAACATGCACATAGGGAGACACACATATATGACCATAAGATACACATATACAGCTATACAAACACTGCAGAGTACAACAAGAAAAGAAAGAAAAAAAAAGAAAAAAAAAATCTTAAACGGTGGTCACCAAACATCTAATTTATTAATTTATCCACACCTTGATTATATGCATTCATTCATGTTTCAAATTCATTTGTCCAGGAACTTTAAAAGAGGGCACCATATTTTTTCAAAAGTATAACTTTTTTCAAAGGTATAAAATATAACTTTTGTAACAATTTACGTTGAAAAGCTTGAGGTCAGTATTTTATTTAATTATTTATTTATTTATTTTTTATTTTTTTAAAGAAATTAGTTTTCTTTCAGCAAATATTTGCTAAATTGATGGAAACAGTGATAGTAAAGATTGATATTGTTAGAAAACATCTCTATTTTGAATAAATGCTGTTCTTTTTAACTTTATATTTATCAATGAACCCCCAAACGGGTTCCAAAAAAAATAAATTAAATAAATAAAGCAGCACAGCTGTTTCCAACATTGATAATAAATCAGCATATTTGAATGATTTCTGAAGGATCATGCACTGAAGACTGGAGTAATGATGCTGAAAATTCAGCTTTGCATCACAGAAATAAATGATATTTTTAAGTATATTAAAATAGATAAACATTCTTTTATATTGTAATAATATTTCACAATATTACAGTTTTTTGTATTTTTGATCAAATAAATGCAGGCTTGATGAGCATAAGACACTTTCATAATGCTGAATAATTATCAAAAATGGTACCATGATAAAGTCCTTTCATGTCACCATTTCGCCAGCCTACACTTCACATATGAGGCCTGTAGGTGGAACTTGGGCTTCATTAACTATGATAGTTTCATGAAACAGTAAACAGTGCATCATACATAAAAGTCAATTGAATACTGATTATCATTATTGCGACTTTTGGTGCTGCACGGTTTTGCGCCGTGCTTTAGTAGTCATTTAGCATCCATTTTCTCAGCGATGTAATTTGATTTATAAAATGAGACAAACCTCAGATCCAGATCGCTCCACAAATAAGCTTGTCTGTCCCATGTAATTTTCAACCGATTTATGAATAAGAACGGAAAATGACTGCTCCACTTCACATTATTGTCCAATGAAATTTGAACTTGTGGTTGGTGTATTATACGACAAATGGGCATTGATGAATTATGTAATATTCTAAAATATATGGATTTTTAATTAAATCGACACACTAGCTTTTATTATTTATGAAAAAAAGTTTTAAATATTGTTTGGTTTATTTAATTTTTTCTTCCAAGAACCTTATTTGAGAGCCTAGGTTTCCGAACAGACTGTGGAATATCAGTCAGTCAAGCAAATTGCACGCAACCCATAGCAACGCCTCAGATTGACATAAAATAAACAGGAATTTTCTGACTTTTGAGCGATTAGTTACCATTTTGTACACATTGTCATGTTAATTATAATTCAAATGCCTTTTGTTTTATTGACTACAATATCATTGCTATTTGTCTGAGAGGGGCACTTTTGAATAATTTTGAAAAAGGGCAGGGGCTTGAGCCCCCAAAGCCCCCCCTTCTGCACGTGCCTGGTCTTATGGGTTTGGAACAACATGACGGTGAGTAATTAATGACTGAATTTTCATTTTTGGTGAACTAACCCTTTAAGGTGTAGCCCTTTGTACGAGTTCCTATGAATTTGCCACTTCATAAAATACATATGATTTTTCACAAATCATATGAATTCGTATGAGTGAGGTCATTCGAATTTGCCACCTTGTCAAATATGTACGAATTGCCGTGAGATCGGGTTGGAATCAACTATTCAGCTGGCACTCAGTAGTTAAAAACGGCTTATAAATCTGTCAAGTTATGCTTATATTTAAATCTAGTGTTTTACAGAGGTTTCTGTGAGGGTTATGTTTATAGGTAGGGGTTCAATTGATGTGTGGTTACATTAGCGATAATTCAGTGAAATTTTGTGGGCAAAAAAGGTCAACAATGTATAGATATATAAAGCACAGCTCACACAGAAGTCACTTTCAAACCAAGCAGCAATCTGTCAGTCAGCATGGCAAAATCACATGACAAAACATAAACATTTTGGGGAACTCCTGAACATGGAGATTCCTATTGACATGACTGGATATCACGGAGCAATGGTAAATGTAACCGCCCCTTTATGTGATCTAAAAACAATGGAAGTCCATGAGAAGTTCGAGTGCGCTTGTGTTGTGTTACCTTGCACAGCCTGGAGTTTGTGAGTCTGTATGATGATACAGAGCTGGAGCACCAGCTGAGGTGCGCTCTCCAGGAACGTGGCCAGTAGGTGGAGCATGCTGACGTCAGCATACTCGTACACCATCCTCCAGTAGAACCTCCAGCGGTCATTCTCTCCGCTCTGCCTGCTCCTGATGCCCAGATAGATGGTGTGGAAGTACCTGTGCGAGACACAAAGAAAACCCCTTTAAAACCTCTCTCTCTGAACTCTCAATGACAGCGCAGAATCGGCTTCTGCGACAGACAGACGGCTAGAATATCTCAATGTTTTGTCTGCTTTTCTTTTCAACGTGACCTTACAACTGGACAGACTGTTCCAGGCTATGTTGGTCTCTGTGCTGTTTTGTAAACAAGATCTGCTGTGGATGGACCATTTTGAACTGCTGATGAATTATATTATTTAATGTCAAAGCTGATGACTCAACACAACATCTCAAAATGATTCAACCAAAAATGGAGCATCATGTCATTATAATATGAATGTTTAAACACTGAATCCTTTATAATGTGTGCAGACGCTTTCCACGAATAAGACACAAAATTGCATCTTTATCTTTTTTATTTCATCTTCAACAAGTGATCAGTGAAAGAAGGTGTTTACTGTTAATTGTTAACACTAAAGGAAATTAAATGATATATTTTAATGTGTTGTTATGTTTGTTATGTTTTATTTTCTTTTTATATGAGGTTTGCAATATCTGCAAATAGTTTAAAGGTTTTTATAGATATAAGCATAAATGAACATCAAAAATAAAAAGTACATTTTTTAAAATTAAAAAACAAATAAAATAGTAAATTACGAGACCAAATGATGCAGAGCGACACAAAAATAAGAAACTTAAAAATAAAATTAAAAATAATTTTTACTACAGTTAAAAGTATATTACTTCAATAGACTGTGAAAATTATGAAAATATAGTTTAATTGTTAAATACAGTTGAGTAGATTAACATCTCTTAGGTGGGACAAGCCAAGATTCCCATTTTAACACAGGACTACAGACATGTGACGTCTTTAAAACAAGCTACCCTTTATGCCAGATAACATACTGTATCTAATAGTTCTCACAACAAAAACATGGGATGTGTGTCTACAACGCTTTTAAAAAAGTCATGGGACACCAAAGTGTTCTGTATAAATGGAAAGTGCCTGTAACTATTACATTAAAAGAAAGTAAAGAAACTAAATTATTAAAGGTTTTGTGAGTGAATCTTGGTGAGGACATCTGCGGTTGGAAGTAACTCACCTCTTCGTGGGCCTTTCTGCCCCTTTAGGCATACAGAGCTCTTCATTTGCTTATAATAAAGTGAAACAGTTCCTATGAAAAAACTGAGGTATTTTAAACTAATTATCACATCTATATTTACCTTTCTAATCTTCCTCCTATGATTCAAATGTAAATTAAAATTTTTAATATGCACCTTTGTAGTAAGGTAAAGAATACAGATGAGCTTACAGTTCTTCTACTTTATACCCTCAAATAGTACATATACAGACATTTAACATTTAACAAAGAAACCAAAAGGATTCTATTACATAATATGCAAAACGCTATTACTATATTCACATGTGATAACTTAGGTATTAGGACAAATGGATTTTGCTTGCTGTACTGGAAGAATTTCTCATAGGCCTACTTACTATAAATCTTTGCTTCAAATACCAATTAGTCATTTTGAAATCAAATCTATATTTTAAGGTACCAACTCGACAAGCTGCAGCAATAATCTCAAGCAAATTCACTTTTAAAAAGTCTTGCTCACAAAAAGGTGGGAAATCTGTAGGAATTGCTATGGCAACACTGGCCTCTTTGCAACAAAACACAGAAAGTTGAACAAACCCGCTGCTTTCACAGGAAAAGAAAAGGCTGAATGTGACAGTCTGTCGCAGACAAACACACTCATAATGAGCGACTGCGAAACAAAGATTTTTTAAAAAGCGCTGTGTCATCTGCTAACAGTAATGGATTGGTGGTGAATAGTGTTAAGGTCTCTCAGTCTGAGGTGTGTTACTGTGGCCCGTGGGTTAGTGTGATGCTAAAGGCACTGATGTGTCTTTGCCAAGTGACCCATCCCTGCGTTTTCCCCAGAAATTCCCACTGTGTTGTTTACCCTTTGACCCTAATAGGCATCCAGCCAAGAACAGACACACACTTCCACTTACACACACTTATTCTCTCCCCCCAGAGATTCATTAACAGTAAGTTAAGAGCACTGCATCAGCTTGGTTGTTACTTTAACAAGAGGGTTTCCCCAAATCCACTGGCAATCAACAGTATTTTTATTGAATATGACGGGGGGGAAAAAAACAAAAACACAATGTGTACAAATGCTTATGAGGAATATAGTCTTGTTTGCACAATGTTTTGTCATTGATTTCTTTGAGAGTGGTGGCCGCCCACTCTGTCTGCCAGATTCTCTCTGCTGCAGTTTGCACTTTGATAATTTGTATGCAAAGCATGATTTTATAGTACACTACTTGCCGACTTCAATCAATTCAGATGCAATGAGTTTACAAGTAAATGATAAAGGATACGTTGACTTATGGACAGAAAAAAATAGTTCACTAAGGTAAATGTGGAGCACTACACTCATATCAGAATGAAACAGCATGCCTTGAGGTATTGTGTTTGTTTCTTTGAATATAAATGCTTGAATATAAATGCATAGAAGACACTGTATCAACATCTTGCCCACCTGTTATTCCTTCATGCTTGCTCTAGATTAATGTTTCTCATGCACTTTGAAATGTTGAACCTGTTTAATCTATACTGTTGAATATATAAACAGAATGTATGAAAAATATTAGAGCTGTCAAAAGATCACAAGAATTTATAAAAATGGATAGTAAAAAAATACAAAAAAATATACAATTAATTTGTAGATGTTTTTAAAATAAAATTATATTTAAAAGAAATATTAAATATATAAACTATAAGTAATGACTACAAAAATATTAGGGCTGTCAAGATAATTTATAATAATTTTTTTAAGAATTTATAATAATTCCTAACTGTAAAATAAATTAATTAATAAATACACACACACATACACACACACATACATACATAAATACATACATACATGTTCACAGTATCAAACCATGGCCTATTTTTTGATACTGTCTTGCCTTTGCAATGTGTAGGCCTAGAATACAACTCATGCAGATCCTCAACAGATAGCAGAGCTAAAAACATGAAGGGCTGAAGATACTCTTAAATAAAACACAAATTCACTCAAAGGCGCAACTATTCAAAAATAAATGAAGCAATAATGGCAGATTAAGTCTTTAGATGGTGTTCTTTGGCTCTGCCATAGTATCAGTAGTGACTGATTCAAAAGAAAACCATGACAAAAGTACCGCAGTCACCCGGTGCAGAGCAGCAGGGTCGCGGTATGATCTTCCATCTGACCTTAAGAGTGGGCGCCTGTCCAGCTTCTTTATCAGATAAGTGGGCTTCAGAAGAGGCCTGCGCTTGAAAACTCGCAGTCTCCTGGCATTTCCACCGCTCACCCTAAAGGCCAAACTAAGAGAGGCCTCTCATATGGCCATTGTTTGGATTTCAGATAAACCACGGGTCGTTTCCGGCAATATGTATCCCCTTCTTATACGGTCCACCTGAAACCATGAGTCCAAGAGGTCTGGCCTGCCACTGCATCATATTACTGCATGCTGCTTAAAGCATGCTATCTACCAAATCCCCATTCAGAATGGGATTAGACAGATGTTGATGTGCATCCTCTTGCCTTGATTGGATTATTCCTGCATCTCAGCACAACACCAATCTGAGGGGTGGGAGGTAACATAAAAAAAGCTAAATTACTTGAGGAAATCATAATGATTCATGCATACATTCAGATCACACATCAGTCAAAGACCACCATATGCAAAGACCACCATGTGCAGAGGTGTAAAAAAAAAATAAAGAAAAGAAAAAAAAAATCCCATATTTTCACAGATTTTTTTCTTAACGATTTTATTATTTTTTTACTAAACTGATTGGTTTGTTAACTCAGTAATAGTTTTATAATAATTAAACTATTTAATAATAATTTAAAATAACAATAAATAAATAAAAATCACAAAATAAATACAACTATTGAAAAAAACAAATAAAAATTAATTTAATTGTTTTGTTTTGTTTTGTTTTGTTTTGTTTTGTTTTGTTTTGTTTTGTTTTGTTTTGTTTTGTTTTGTTTTGTTTTGTTTTGTTTTGTTTTGTTTTGTTTTGTTATAAATGCAACCAACTATACATTGGTTAATCTTCTAAACACAAGTTAAGATATTTTAATGAAACCTTAAGCCCTAAACATACTGCACGATTTTCGGCTGTCCCAGACAAAAGATTGGCATCGTGAAACAATCGTGGCAATTTCTGTGATTGTGACTCCTAATCGGTGGTCCTGTGTCGTACAGTGAGAGAGGTTCACGGTCTTGCGAAAGATAGCCTACGATACAGCTTGATCATCGCACAGTGTGTTTGCTGGTACAATCCATGTTTACGGACCAACCAATAAAAATACGACATGAAATCAATGCGACATGGCGTTAAAACATAAAACTGCTTACCTCAAGCTCTTATCCCTTCCTCTTTCGCCACTTCCACTTTTTTTCAGCACACATGAAAATACAACTGCTAACGTGTGATTTATCACGCTCTTTTTGTTTACCACTAGTGCATGCTGATGATGTTTTACTCTACTATAGTAACGTGCGTCGTAGTGTACGAGTCATATGTGTCCTCATCGTACAGTCTACACACACGTCATGACCAAGTTTATTAGATCCATGTCGCACAATGTGACATGCAGTGATTTTATAGGATTTAAGATGTTTCTGTTCCTCCTTTGAAAGTCCGGGTAACCAAAAGAAGATCCAAAAGGTCATAAAGGCAGCCTAAAATAAATCTGTATTTTATATAAAATGATCATATCTCTTCACAAGATTAAAACTTGGATTAAAATTTAAAACTCTTTTGTGACCTATTTGGATCTTCTGAATTTTGGTTACCTGGACTTTCAGTGGTGTGTTTTAAAGGAATAGTTCACCCAAAAATGAAAATTCTGTCATTAATTACTCACCCTCATGTCGTTCCAAATCCGTAAGACCTTCATTCATCTTCGGAACACAAATTAAGATACTTTTGTTTGAATCTGAGAGTTCTCTGACCCTCCCATAGACAGCAAGGGTCCTTACACGATCAAGGTCCAGAAAAGTACCAAGATGATCGACAAAGTAGTCCATGTGACATCAGTCTGTCAACTGTTCATCTCTACTGTTTCTCATGTGGACGTGCATTCACGACAGTATATGACTCAAGCGCGTGGTGGTGCAAGCGCTGATGACATTGAACACACGGCGTGATGACGTTGAACACAAGGCATGTGTTCAACGTCATCACGCTGGATCTAGATCAGAGTCATGGGCTACTTTGTCGATCATCTTGGTACTTTTCTGGACCTTGATCGTGTAAGGACCCTTGCTGTCTATGGGAGGGTCAGAGAGCTCTCAGATTCAAACAAAAATATCTTAATTTGTGTTCCGAAGATGAACGGAGGTCTTACGGGTTTGGAACGACATGAGGGTGAGTAATTAATGACAGAATTTTCATTTTTGGGTGAACTATCCTTTTAATTTGTGTTTCGAAGATTCACCAAACTCTTATGGGTTTGGAAGAACATGAGGGTGAGTAAATGATGACAGAATTTAAATTTTTGGGTGAACTATCCCTTTAAATAATGATAATCTACTAAACATGTACTTAACATGTATTAAAAAAGTCCATAAGAAATTGCAAGACATAAAAGGAGGGCTAACACACAACGCACACATCTGCCTAGAGTAATCCAGTGAGAATGACAAAATACAAACCACATGCCTACATGTTAGTCCTATGCGTTAAAGCTGTTGGTTTGGTCATGCTGATCTGAGGCCTGTAGCTATGCACTTCCTATCTCAAGAAAAGACGCTTCTTCTTCCTGCTGACATTTTTCTCCTTTTCTTTAGGCTAGGGGCCTCCTTTTCATCACTGTCTAATTTAAACTCCCCAACCATCGCCGCTACTGGCCATCACACACACACACTCACAAGTGCATCATCCCTTGGCACAGTGTAGAGCTCAGAGCTTCCCTAACCTGCCAATCAGGTAGTGGAAAACAGCGCTTAGATTTGTTTGTACTTTTGTTGTCATAAGTTGCATCATATTTTTAAAGCTTTTTGAACTGCATCAATCACATATCAACCTAAAAACAACCTTTGATCCATCCCTGATCTTCACCTTTAACCACTGACAATTTAACATTATGGGTTACAAACAACTCAATTCAACATTTCAGACAACCCATTCAATATTTTAAAGGAATCTTCATTTAAATACATTTTAAATTTATATATATATATATTTACTTACATTGAAGGCTTACTCCACCCCAAAATGAAAATTTTGTCATTAATCACTTTATTGACTGCCAAGTAAATAACACTGTCAAGGCCCAGAAAAATATGAAAGACATCGTCAAAATAGTTCATCTTCCATCAGTAGTTCAATCTGAATTTTCCGAAACGACTCTGTGTCAGTCGCACCACACAGATACGTTTTCTATGTTTATTTATGCTTTGATTTGTACGAAAACAGCGTATCAGTGTGGTGCGGCTGACACAGAACAGCATACGCAGTTTGCGTTCAGTGGATACTTTAGTCGCTTCATATAATTCAGATTGAACCACTGATGGCAAATGGACTATTTTGACGATGTCTTTCATATTTTTCTGGGCCTTGACAATGGTATTTACTTGGAAGTCAATGGGACAGCCACAAGCCTCTCGGTTTTCATCCAGAACCATTTTTGGGGTGGAGTAACCCTTTAAAGCTTTTGGTTTGGTGAGTCTTAGGGTGAATTCAGCTTAATTAGGACATTTTTTTCCCCAGTCATCTCAATACCATCTCTCTTTCTCTCTCTCTCTCTCTCTCTCTATATATATACTGTATATATTTATTTATATTTATATGTATTTATGTATAAAACCGTTATTTCAATTGTAATAATGTTTCACAATATTATTGTTTCACAGCAAAATTTTACTTGATGAAATAAATTTCAAAATGATTAAAGAAAGACATTTAAAAAAATTGAATGGTATTTTATATTAGCCCATATGAAGTGCCAGCTATTCAGTTTTTTTTTTTATCAGTACATCTGAGGATCCTGAATCATTGGACTGCCACTCCATTCACAGACCAACATAAAAAAGGCAATGGCAGGATCTGTGGGCAGTGGATGGTTATTTCAGGCTGAATGCACATCCTCCTGACCAGGGAATGAACCCTCCATAGTACACTTACATTATGAATGGGGATCAGGTCATTGTTTATTCATAACAGTTCGATTGAGGTTCCAAAGTCTCTCTCTCTTCCAGCACACCAGACAAGTTTATACACATACAGGTAATTTCTAGTCAGTGCCACTATATTGTTTTTGACTAGTTTCACTTATTAAACACTAAAAATCACTTTTTTTGGTTAGGATAAACTTCTAAGAGTTGTTAAAAGGTGTTTTATTCATGTTTTAGCCACCAAGTGAGCCAGAAATACTACTCATGCTCCTTCATGACACTCCAACTGAAGCATCGGTGAAGTTTTATAAACGCCTATACGTAAAGTTTGCAGTGTATCTGTTACGGTCAAATCGTTCTTCCTCTTCAAACGTAGCTCTCATGTCCCTATATACCTCACTCACGGCTGGTCACTCATTGAGATTCAGAGGAGAGAAATTCAATCAATTAAGCTGCACTGGACCGTCATGGTAAAAAATCATTATGCTCTTCTATCAACTGAAGCTATACGTACTATAACTTCAGCCATTTTTATATGCTGAGGTTATTGAGTGACATGCATTTCCAGGCAGACTTTTCACGCATGAAAGAAAATGACCTGTTAATGGCAACAGAAGGAGCAGTCAGTGAGGAACAGGACTTTGCTTTTACAGTGGAAGGCGAGCGGGACGGCATGAGTGACAGCCGCAGACGGTCTACAGGGCACACGAGGGAGCGCGCCTGCTCTTCATCTGGTTTCTGGGCGCCAAGGGTCCACGCGCCTCCAGAGGAAGGATTATGCTGTGCTGGTCTCAACACACAAACTTATGCACACTGAAACTCTGGAAAGAAAGTGCAACTTTTTGAAAAAGCACCTTGATGATTAATTTATTGCCAGGCAATACTATATCCTGTTTTAAAAGCAATCTGCTAGAACTCTAAAAAAAACAAAACGTCGGCAAGTAATGGCTGTGACGATGATTTAACAGCCATCATCACTCATACAAGTGAAAGATTACACTCACAGCAATATGCTGGCGATGCATGGAACGATGCCTGCTCGACTCCGACTCGCTGTAAAGTAATATCAGTATCACTGTGTAGGCAGCGTGCTGTCACACAATGGTGGATGGACTGATGCCACGCTCTGATGGCATGTAAGAGACGGCTGCATATCAGCAGAATGCGAGGAGGACATTTGATGTACTGTGTGCTACTACTAGCACTGTGTGGCTTCGTTCAACAGTCACATGAATCAATGTAACTCTGACCTTTCATGGTCTTGGACTATGATACAAACAGGCAACAAGGTTGTATTTTTCCATTTGGAGCATAAAGCCTCTTAACCTTGATGCTTTTCTGTCCGTGTAATGCAAGACGAGTAATCCCAGCATTCAACACTGGCCCTTCCTGTGGAAAATACAAGCAAATCTTATCCATAAGATTTTTTAATGATTTTGAAAGACGTCTCTCATGCTCATCATGGCTGCATGTATTTAAATTAATGCTGCCCTCGACTAAAGATTTATTGATTGACTAATAGTCATTCATTTGAAGTGATTAGTCATAATAATGAGCCTTTAGTTGCCTATAGCCCGCTTAAAGCTTGCCACAGCGTGTAAATGATTATGAATGCTTCAGAGAAAAAACAGCAAGACTGCCTTAACATCATAATAATTAATTGATAAACTAGTGTTTTCTGTATTTTCGGCTGCAGTGACGAAGTTGACAACACTGACTCGTCATCTCCACAGTGGACGTGCATATTTCATATGGATTACATAATATGAAAATATTTGTTTTCCATTTGAATTGGTTCATTTAAAAGTAGACATTTCACTTTCTGTAGATAGTATTTTTTCATGTCTGAGGCAAGCACTGTTTTTTTTTTTTTTTTTTTTTTTTTTGACGTGCTTAAGTTCCCAGAGACTTAGATGGCAGAAAGTGCACCCTGTTTGCTTTCATTATTTTACAAAAGCACAACATTGTTTTGTTATTGTGAGTGCACACAAATGAAAGTAGAGCTTTTACAGATTTGACAGATCTATTACTCTTATCTGCATGAGCAAAAATGACGAAGTATTTTAAGTAAATGCAGATGATCGCACCGGCACCTACAAGTTAACTGTCATGCTGTGAGTGAGCGCGCTACAGTTCAGCTTCCACACTCCGCACAAACACTTGAATAGCGCACATTTTTCTAGGTTAGCATTAAAGCAGGCGGCCAGGTAATGATGCTACTACTTACATTTCAGATGATAAGCCACATTTGAGGTTGATGAACGAAACAAACATTTGCATGTCCTGACCGATACACTGTAATTTTTTTCCCATAATGGGAAAGCTGAATTTATATCAGCCATAACTCCAGTCTTTCTTCAATCATTCTAATATGCTGATTTGTTGCTCACAAAACATTTCTTATTTATTAAAAATGTTGAAAATATTTGTGCTGCTTAATATTTTTGTGGAAATGATTTTTTTTCGGGAAATAGTAATTTATGAATGTCTTTACTATCATTCATTTTTGATCCCTTTACGGTAAAATAATATGTCCTCTTTTTCCCAGACACTTCCTGGCCAGAATTTCTATATTGCCTAAAATATCCAGGTTTGGGCTTTGTTTTCCTGTTTTCATACTTGCTGAAGGTAATGATCAAAAAGTAATTTGACCAATAACATGCAGGTTTTGTACATAGGCCTAATCGATCAATCGTGGTGCGTGAGAGGGTAGGATCTACAGAGAACAGTCAAAGCAATGCAAATACACATATATATTAGGTGTGTTTGACTTGTAGCGGCGCTACGCATACCAATTGTTGTATGACATCAATTGTTTGGCCGATTATGAGCAGCAACCTGCTGGACTAGTTACAAAGCTTGAACACAATCCCCGAAGACCAAAATCCAAAACACATGCTCCACATGCTAACGCATCTGATGTTGACCAGCTATTTTGGTCTTTTCAGCAGGAATGGCACTCAGTGTACTCACAGAATAAATGTCTCAAGGCATAGCTAAAAATCCAGTGTGGCAGCAGACATAAGTTTGGACTGAAAATCTAAACTTCCACACGGCCCATGGGGCTCGTTGCAAACAGGAGGCGAGAATTCAATATACTTACACAGCTGCCCAAAGCCTATCCAGTGATAAATGTCTGCTGTCCAATTGCCAAGAGGGACCAACTCATTCCAAATCAATTGAACCTTGTTATTCAACAATTACGCCCATCTTTTTGCTGCATGATGACGGAAAGAAGGTCACTGGCACACGACGCATCATAAATACTCACCGGCGCTGAATATTGCTGTGTACTAAATTCTTGACACGGCCCATCTTTTGAGCATTTACCAGTCACTGCAGGAACATAAGTTAGAAGCTTGTGAGGAGAACTGCAGCGGCAAAAAATAATTTACGGTGGAAAAATTTCCAAGAGTGACAGCAACATTGCCAGCCAAAAAAAAAAAAAATAAATAAAAATTTCAGCAACAATTGTACGGTTGGATTCACAATAGGCCCAATGTGATAATTTGGGAATATAATTATTAAACTCATAATAGATTCATAATAAACATTCAGTTCCTTTGAATTTATTCACAAACCCACACCCCAGACATAATTCAATCAAATGCGATTTGGTTTTCAAGAGCTCACATTTAAAAATGACTGTATAATATCCTTTAATTACGAGATTAATAATGATAGCAGTTAGTCATGCTGCGTAATGGAAGCTTAAATCTCACAAAAAAAAAAAAAAAACTAATTGGGAGGGTGGAGAATGAGTTTTTGGTTGTCTGATATGCAGCTGGTCTAAAATAGATCGGTCAGTAAGTCATGGAGAACCATGTCATTCGCTAATGCCAGAGGGAAGATTCAGCTGTGTCATTAGAAGAAATGTGACGCCATGACAGTGCATTGTTACAACGGTTCACAAACGAAAGAACAAGAACAATGGAGAGAAAGATGACAGGTGAGTTGCCCCACGCACACAGTGACCAAATACAACCTAGTGCAGGGGCTGCTGGGTAAGTTCTCTCCCTGGCAAATGTAGCCTTCATTAGATGCATGGCGAGCCAGTGCCTTCAGGCTAAACCACACTCAGAAACTGGTGAGGGACCAGAGTTCCTGTTTATGGCAAAATCTCAAAAAGGACTTCCTGTTAAAATGCAAGTCTCCCTCTCTGATTGTACATAAAACTCACTCACAGATGCACTCAAATGTTGTCCCATAAGTCCCATAAACAAGCAAACTACTTTCCTAAAGGAAATACCAGTGCTTGCAAGAAAAATAATAATGTTTACAAGCTGCATGTGCTGCTTTATCATTAACAAACGTTAGAAGACATTTGCAAGTTTTGTATTTTACAATGGATTGGTGGTAAATATCCATATCATCCTACACTCTTTTTGTTTTCTGTCTTACAAAATATCTTACTATTGCATAGGGGTGGGTGATATGACTAAAATCTTATATCACGATATGAGTAATTTATTTCACTGTAACTTTATGATACTTTATGAACTTTATGTCTTTATGATATCAAAATTTTTGAAATCATAGACATTTCATAATTCATGTCACCAGTGTCAACATCACAAAATACTAGCCTAAATTAAAAAACAACAACAACAACTCAAGAATAACAAACTAATTGCCAGCAATAGGACAAAAAAAACAACAACAACAACAACAAAAAAAAAAAAACAACAGTAGAACAAATAATTAAGTAATGCTAAATACATTGTATAAAGTAATCAAATGTATAAAAACACTGCATATTCTTCACTGTGTAATTAAATATCTATTTTCATATTAAAGTTACAAAAGTGATTTGGTCTAGACTAGAGCACTAAGAGAATTTCTCTTTTTGTTTTCTCTTTTGTTGTTTTGTTGACATGATGACAGACATCAGGAATATTAGACTGCTCTCACTTTAAGAGCTGCCTGGATCCAATATCCTGTTACACACGTGTTTTCCTTCTCAGCTGTTTGCTTTCACTTAAGACCTAAATTACTATTTTTATGAGAATACTTGCAAAGACGGGCATTTTGACACATACAAGTGTGTGTATTTAATTGTTCAAGGCCAATAAAAGTGGCACAAATAACTACTCTGACCTCTCTGACAGTGCGCATATAGGACTAGCGAAATAATTTCTCTTTCGCTACTGATTGTGTTTCAGCGGCTTAAAATCACTTGTTTTTAAACCGCAATGCTTAAAAACATGTGCAAACATTAAGGTTTCATGACCACGTAGGACAGCAACATCACTTGAGTGTGTAACCATGATCAAGATGATAGTCCAAAATCTCTACTGCTCAAATTTTTACCGGTGTCTACCGGTATAGACGGTTTCAACAGCAACAACCTAAACAAACGTTACTGCGCATGCGCGCTTTTGTGGCCCTAACTTAACTTCCGGTAGACTTTACAGAGAATCAATAACAACAGCTAAGTACCTCTAGAGTAGAGTTATTTTTGATAATAAGTAAAATATGTTTGCTGCGTAAATCGAGAAGGGTATAACTGCAGCCTGGAGATCTCCAAATGGGGGCGGGAACTCCAAAACAGGGTGGGAGCTCCAAAATAGGGCGTGGTTTCCTCCCATTGACAGACAGGCACATGACACGCATGCGCAATCTTCCAATCAACTTCAGCACAATCTCCGCCCCACAGCTGATTCTAAAGATTTTATTGGTTGTGTCAATCACAGTGTTCATTTAATTTCCTACACTATGCTACAAAAAAGGCTAACCCCTAAACCTACCCCACACCTGACCCTAACCTTAGCCAGTGAAACTGGCTGCACGGCGGGATTGGCGCTGAAAAGAAAGTTGCAGTTCAGGAGATAAACAGTTAATAAGATTATGCGACATGAGATCGCTGAGATGGGCCGTTCTGTAACCCCCCAACCGGACCTCACCGTTTATATCATGAAGCAGAGGTTCAAACTCCGGTCCGAACACCACTGGCCACGAGCTTTGGAAATGTAAGTCAACAACAATTGGCTGAAGCCAGAGCCAATGGTGAAAATCTTTGCGCGAAGAGACTCAGCCCCATTTTGGAGGTTCTGCCCACTTTTGGAGTTCACGCCCCATTTTGGAGATCACCGGTCTGCAGTTATACCCACTTGGAGAAATCAGACGGACTTACTGTAAAAATGCAAATTCATTCTCTGCCAGCAGGAGGTGCTTTAAAGTGGAAGAAATAGAAGCTTCCCCCGGCAACGGCTGTACACAAAGCAAAAGCTGCTTTATCAGGCATATACAAAGTCCCTTTCAAGGGACTTTGTATATAAATTTTTGTATATAAATTTTTGTTTATTCAACGAAGCCTTTTGGAAAATTGGTATATATGGGAAACACATCCCACAGCACAACCACCAGAGCCCAACTTCATTACTCATCACTATATCTTTAACTGCGTTTGTAGTCAGCACCACTAGCCAGACGATAAACAAACACAGACCGGAAGTTAACTTCGGGCCAGGCGCGTGCGCCCGATGAAACGTCTATATCGCCCACCCCTACTATTGCGGTGTGAGAAACCGCTGCAAACAATTCAGTGTGTAAATGAACTGTCCAAATGAATCAAACTGAATTATAAACAATTGCAGATCTTTTTGCAAACCCATTTGACCAGTTAGATCAAAAGAGTGATTCTGATTCTAAACAGCTGATTGTCAAAAATGACATGACTGTTGAAATATTATCAGAGAAAATTACTCTCAGATTGGTATACGTCAATCCCACTGACACAAAGATTTATCAGTAATATTTTATTGGGGCAAAATGGAATTTCACTGAGGCCCCTGGGCTACACATAAGAATCAGCACGGAGTCACTGTGCTATAAAAACAACTCTGGAGAAAAACAGCTAGCTTCTGGAAGTAAAAACTTCTCCATAGTGGGCAGACACTAATGTGATCTATAAATGGTTAAATATTTGCGAAAAAAAAAACAGTGCTGCCTTGCAAAACTGTAAACAGACAAACTAATCATTGCATACAGAAAAATTGAAGCACAACTGAAGCTCAAAATTCAAGTCAGCTTTTTTTCTTTTGAAGTAATTAAAATATTTTTAATCATCACACTCAATCATGGATTTCTCTGAAACAATGTCTATTCCCTGTTCTGATTAAGAGAAATGGTTGTGTGAGCAGGGGCGGATCTAGAAAATAATTTTTAGGGTGGCAAAGGGGTGGCATGGGGTCTACCAGGGGTGGCAACACCAAAACAAGCCCCCATGCATAGTTTTTGGGGATTTATTGTCTGACATGCACAGTTGTGTTCACAAATATTGCCTTACCATTAAGTAATCATCTATACTGTTATAATAAAAAATAAAATAAATAAATAAATAACAACATTTCAATATCCATCATGGCACCAAGTCAATACTATATAAAAAACTTCAACAGGTTATAAATGTTTCTGAGCTTGTATCATTAAAGAAGACATGCGGTTCTATTAATATTACATAGGCTACTTAGATGGTATAAATCATGTTTTAGTGCAAGTTTAAGAGCAAGTTTAAGAGTAACACTTTTGAATTTACATTAGAAAGAAATACAATAATATCAAAGTATTGAAACTGGATCAGTTT